>SSNP01000034.1:3918669-3990989 GCA_006937955.1 Pachypanchax playfairii
TTAAAGCAGAACTAAGTAAGTTTTTTCACCTCAATAAATGTTTTCTAGAGTCCCTGTGGGGGTAAACAAGGACTTGGCGGGGTGATTCGTGGGTCCCTCCCCTCCCTCCGGGGTCTGTGTCCTGAAAGCAGCACTTGCAACTTTTAGTGGATCGGACCCGACTAATTTCGCGAGAACAAACCTGCTTTACTGCACTCACACTCACATACATAAATACAAGCATGAAGCCCTTGCCGTTGTTAGCAACGCCACCCTTAGGAGCGCAAAAATGACAGAACCAAAAAGAACGAAAAAACTTTTGACCGACGAGCAGAAAAAAAGGAAACGTGATTGGGACCGAGAGAGAGCTCAGTCGCGGGTGAACATCGGCAGAGCATCTGCGGCGACAGTGAGCTTTCACAGGGGACCAGTAGGGGGAGAGCGAGAGCAAAACTTACTTAGTTCTGCTTTAAGGCATTAATAATACGTTTGAGTCATTGTCGGGCAGTTTATTTTACAAATTACCTCAAGATTATTAACGTTTCAGTAGTCTGGAATCCATATCAGGGTAGTGATTCAGAAAGCCTCTGAGAGGGAACTCAAAAATGGGAAGAGAAAGTCAACCTAGCAGGCATGACTGAGTAGATTTACAGAGTGACAGAGCAGAAAAATGAAGATGGAAGGAGAGTGGAATAAAAAAGGTGAAGGCTGCAAACTGCTGGACTCATGTAAACCCCATCTCACATTCTTCCTCTTGAAATAAAACAAAATAGATTGACAAAATTTTGTTTTTCTATAGATTGATCTCTGCAATGAAACTAAAAGTAAAGCAGTAAGTGTGGAGTTCTCAAAAAAACAAGGACATTATTGTGTATTTACAGTACTTCACCCCTGTGCCGACACTTGGAAATCCTTAGTAAGGACCAGAGAAACCCTCGATAGGTTCTTGTCCAGCTGTGATTTTTCTCTTGCAAAGAAGTAAAAATGCATAAAAAAGACAACAACAAAGCAACTTACAGGCTTAAAACAAGAATCTCTTTTTCATCTTTGCTGAAAGTGACACTTCAGTGGAAAGCAACTTTTTGGAATCAGAACAAAGCTTCAGCAAAAAAATGAATAAAAGGACACATGAGGGTGAAGGATAAAAAGATACACAAAGAGTCTCTGCACAGCGCCAGTATCAGTCTGGAAGTTGTGCCTGTTCCAAGGTTCTGTGTTTCATTCTCTTGCTCTGCCTGCAGACTTGGGATCAGTGTCGCAGCAGAGGCTTCCTCATCATCAGAGGCTGCAAAGAGGAGGAGGTGGCTGAGCTAATGTTAGTCAAGGCCTGCTGAGGTCATCCACAGAGAAAAATGAGTGGAGGTATATGGAAGTGTAAACAAGGGGCAAGGGAACAAGCAGAGATGGGTTAAGAGAGGAAACAGAGATGACAGAAAAAAAGGAAGAAAAGGCAGAAGTTTGGAAAAGGTCAAGACATAAACAGACATGGGAGGGCAGTAATACAGAGGAGACAAGCATTGCAAACAAGACTGTGACTCATCTCTTTTACAGTTTCACAAATATAATGCAGCCACTTCAGCATCAGCAATGTTTTATACTGTATCACAATATTAACTATATATTAAAATTATATACATGTAAAAAATCTGTATTTCTTATTCTATTCTAAAATATTCCCATCAGCACAAATCATATGCTGTGCAGCACTGACTGATTACCACTGTTTCCAACTGCAGCGTACTATATGATCAAACCACCCTGTTGAACGCTTTGTAGGAATTATAGAAAAGATCATTTGTTGACACTTATCAGTGTTCTGGTTCTAGCAACTCAACTTAAAGAGGCCCTTCCATTAAAAATTGTTTTTCTGAGGTTTCTGTTGAATATTTTAGCTCCACAGGTGTTCTTACCTTCATAGTGGGCATGGAAACAGGCCAATAACTTCTCTTTCAGTTTTAATCTCTCAGACTACGCAGGTGGCGATAAAACCCGATTTCTCCCGAGTCCGAACGGCCTGTATCTGTTTCATCACAACTCCTTTGTTCGTTAGTTTTTGGCAGCTCCCGCAGTTGAAACCACATCTAGCATGCTGCTGGCTAAAAGCTGTAGCATAACGTAGCAAACAGAAAGACATGACGTCTGACGTTGCCATGCACAGCGGGGCAGGAAACAGTATTCTTTGCTCTCATAGGCTAGTTTGTCAGCCAATCAGAGTCCAGGAAATTCAAACAATGAATATGAACGAGCTGCTGACGAAGCCTGACAGAAGGAGCTGGAACCACCCGAATTTTAACACAGACAGATTGAAAGGTCGGTTAATCAGTGTTTCCTGACATTTTTTAGATATAAAATGTTTCATATTACTGGTTAATACTTAAGAAATAACCACAAAGTCCTGAAATGTGTGTGAAATGGCCTCTTTAAAACAAAAACACTGAATTACTACAACTCAAGTATCTGTAGCTTGTTTTATCACTTGGCTAAAATTAGTCTTTTGAGTTGCTCTCACTTGCATCATTTTGCATGCCTAATTGAATTAGACTGATTGGATTTACAGGAAGAAGATGGCCACCATAAAAAGGGCTGCACACGGGTGAAGGGAGATCAAATGTGAGCAGAGGATGCACACACATCCATCGAAGAGTCCTCGTTAATTGTCATTTATAGAAGAAAAGGGAAAATAATTAAACTGCCAGGAGCATCCGTGTCTATGTGGGAATCATTAAAAAAGACCGGACTGAGGTCATTTCTAAATGGCAATTTGAGGTCAGTTTTAAATTTGCCTACTAATGAGACATTAGTTTAATCTTCCAAATGGACAAGTGCCACCCCCTCCTGGCTATGCTTTGGGAACTCTCTCCAACTTGTAAAAACTCATCATCCCCGATCAGATTTTTCCTGTGTGTTAACTAGACTCCATGAAACTCCCTCACCATACATCCTCCTAAGGCTCTGACTGACTCTGTACTGAAAGGCCACAGAGAGAAAGTGGGGTCATATCAAGCCTCTAGCTCTGTTTCAGATTGTGCTGTGTATGAACGTATGAAAAAGATGCAAAACTGTAATCATGACCAAAATAACTTGTTTTCGTTTTTATTATTATTTATTATTTGCAATCAAGTTTGCATGAGATGAATTTCATTTCATTTAATCTAATTTTCCAAAATGAATTGAACAACTCTACCTCGTTTCAGGGCAACAAGGTGGTTTCATGTTGTATCATGCTCTGCGTGTTTATGAATTCATAGTAAGGAATTTTCACTTAAAGGGGTTATGACATCAAAATGCACTTTTTTGAGTTTTTTGGGGTATATCATGATGTGTTGTGCACTGATGAGGCCGTGTAAACGTCCAAAGCGAGTATCAAAGTTCCCGTTTGTGGGCGGTCCGCTTTGTTTCATATTTAAAAAACGGTTGAATCGGATAGCACCATTTTTTCCTACGTGGCATTTCATCCTACGTATTTCATAGCGTCCAATAACAGTGCACAGTAAAGTAAACAGTCCCCCCCCCACCCCCAGCCCATACACCGTTAGCTGCGTTGCGCTAGCTTGTGCTGCTGCACTTGAAAAGAGATGACTACGCAAACGGGGACCTGTTGTGTCCAAGGATGCTCAACCCATGCTGGAAGTTTCCACTCACTCCCGAAGGATGAAAAAACTAAAGAGTGGCTGAAGTTCATTTATGGAGAAGTGCCACGCAGTTATAACCTCAATTTGAGAATATGTTCAGCTCACTTCACGGAGGACTACTTCCATAACTTGGGTGAATTCAAGTTGGGATTGTTAAAGAAACTGATTTTAATTAAAAATTCTTTACCAACCCTGAAGGAGGCGACCACATCGTCAATACCCGTAAGTTTATTTATTTAATAAAATGCTGCCTTGCCTGATAACCGTTTGTTCGTGGTCTGAAGAGTCCATGATGCTAGCATGTGATAGCCGCTCTAGCAACAATGTCCGTGAGCAACAGGTTTATCATACCATATTGTGAATCTATTTTCATTGATAACATCTGACAGCACTGTTTATTCGCTCAAGTGATTAGTTGAGTTTTATGTGTTCACCCCTCCGTCTTCCTCAGAAGACATTTCAGGCTCGAACATATACGGTTGTAAACGTCCACTCGCCATGTTACTGGACTGTTGACGGAGCCGAGAAGAAAGGCTTGCTGCGGGCAATGGTTGTAGCCAATCAGAGCGAAGTCAGCCAGGGAGACCCACATATCCTTAACGAAAGGAACCGTGTTGCTGTTAAGAGGATTCTGACCTGCCCGTACACCCCCGCCCTGTTAGTTTTTTAATCAAATTCTTTTGAGAGTTGACATATGCAGGCATATCTACTACATGAAATAGCTTTACGCCAGTTTAAACAGTGATGTCATCACACCTTTAAAGAGGCCCTTCCATTAAAAACATTTTTTCTGAGGTTTCTGTTGAATATTTTAGCTCCACAGGTGTTCTTACCTTCATAGTGGGTGTGAAAACAGGTCAATAACTTCTCTTTCCGTTTTTATCTTTAAAACTACACAAGTGGCGATAAAACCCGAGTTCTCCCAAGTTTGAACGGCCTGTTTCTGTTTCGTCACAACTCCTTTGTTATTCATCAGTTGAAACAACGCCTAGCAAGCTGCTCACTAAAAAACTGTTAGCATAAGATGTAGCAAACAGGAAGGGAGAACGTCTGATGTTGCCATGTGCAGTGGGGCAGGAAACAGTATACCTTGCTTTCATAGGCTAGTTTGTTAGCCAATCAGAGTCCAGCAAATTCAAATAATGAATATTAACGAGCTGCTGCTGAAGCCTGAAGGAAGGAGACGGAACCACCCAAATTTTAATGCAGACAGATTGAAAGGTCTGTTAATCCGTGTTTCCTGACATTTTTTAGATATAAAATGTTTCATATTACTGGTTAATACTTAAGAAATAACCACAAAGTCCTGAAATTTGTATGAAATGGCCTCTTTAACCTGTAGCTTTGCACTGCATGCTGTTAGAGGTGTCAAGGTCTCTCCTAAAATAGTGTTCATAGTCACACACTCCAATATATATATATATTTGGGATATATATATATATTATCTAATTAGTTTACACATGCAGCAGGGCTTCTGTGCATATCCTGTACAAACTTGCAGAAGAGGCAAATTAAAAGCAAGTACTCGAGCTAGTGTTAAGGCACTTTCAGTAAAGGCCAGTGCTAGTCTGTGACTGTTGGAGACTTAGAATTGCAAGAAAAATAACAAATTTTCAGTCTGAGTTTCACTGAATTAGTGAGTAAAGTTATGTGGAGTGAATGGCAAAATTTAGTTTCATAAATTAGTCATAAAGTATCCTTTTTATGTCTGTTATTTTATGCTTGTTTGCAATATAATCTTGTATTATTTGCAGTTTGGTGGCAATTAATTTGGCAAAGCAGGATCTTGCTGTGCTTTGGTTTAGTAAAACAGCTTGTTGATGCAAAAGGATGACTTCACCAAAATGTCAAACACTACCAAAATGTATGAAGCAGTCACAGGGTACATTACCATGATTGTTGTCACAACAACAGTTCGATTTTCCATCGATGAGCTGTCATTGGACAAAGGATTTTCATTTAACACAAGTTTGTCGATGTCATTCCAGTAGCCAATCTGAGGCAGGAAAAACAAAAAGAGAAGATCGTAGGAGACCCAATTCAATCCAGCAGTACATAAATCATGCAAACGTTAAAATCACTCACAAAAAAAGGCTAAGAAACAAGACATCAAAAGAAACTGAATGGAGGAGGAGAAATACAGGATAAAAAGAAAAAAATGAACAGAATGAGCTCATTCCTGTAAATTTCCCACTGGAATCGTTGACAACATTGAGAGTGAACAAAGAACCTTCAATAAAATAAAACTGTTGTTGGAGGAACAATTGTGGTGTTATTTCTTTATTATTGGTGTTTTATGTTTTCTATTTTTCAGTCAAGACCCTTTGTCAGTTAATTCAAATTCAGCTCCCTCTCCCAGCTTTTTGCTGTAATGTAGAAGTTTATGGCTCCCTTCAAGTCATGCAGGTGCAAATGCAGAAAGAAATCTTAAAAACATAATTACCTTACTTTTTATTTTTTCAAAATAAGATAATAAAAAGGGAGAAAAGAACAGATCAATTACCTTACGAGGTCCATTACTCTTTAGTTCAAACACATCCATGGTGTAATTGATTCTTCGACCAAAGTGATCAAACTGGATATTTCCTGTGAGGCCCTGAATGCGAACCTGAATTAATAACAACAATAGTAAGGAGAGATGAAAATGAAAAATATGTCAGAAAAAAAACCTCTGCGTAGAACTGTAATATGTCAGCTTGTCTTCATGAAAAAGCAGCAGATGATTTGCATTTAGAAAAAACCTGAAGTGAGGAATGTTTATTGTATCATACATACGTATGAACCTTGTGATGATTATTTTGATAGACAGGTTGAATTAAGTTTGGGAATGATGCAAATAAATCCCCATCTTTTGAAAGAGTGTAAGAAGTAAAGAAGCGTGTAAATGAAAGCTGAAGAGAAATCACGGAGGACTTTTTGTGGACCACTTTGCAGCACTTCACAATGATGTTTGTGTTTTCACTGACAAAATGCCATAATGTGATGGAGGGGGCTGTAGAGTAGGGGGTAAGGGTTGTTTTTAAATCTGAAGGCTGCCTATTTGAACAATCGCTTCCTCGTGATAAAGTCTCTCTGGGAAAAATCCCAAATCCCACATTGCCTCCTCAGAAAGTTTTTCCTTAGTGAAAACTGCTGCAAAATGAATTCAAAGTCAATACAGCGTTATGGATTAAAAGAGACTGTTATTTATGTCAGTGTCCACTCAGGTAAAGTAATCTCTGTTACATTTAGAACTAAAACAGCAAGAAATGATGAAGCACCTCTGTGACTGACCAATACTCTAACAGACTGTAACTGTGATTAGAAGTGAAGCTTTGGAAAGGAAGAACTATTACTGTGACACTGGCAGTGAACATGACTGTGTTTCATCATTACAACTGCTTCTTTTATAAGCCTTAATAACACTTACTTCAAGTGTCGCATCAAATTTCGCTCCATTCCTGAAGCTCTCTTATCTATTTGCGTCTCTTTTAACACAGAAACACAGCGGGTTTAAATGCCGACAGCTGGACATATGTACTGCAATGTAGACTGAACAGAGTCAGCAGCCAAGGGCCGAAAAAAATTAAAGAGAAAAAACATGGCGCTTCAGCTTCAGCTGAACAGTCAGGGAGAGCAGCTGCAGCTGTGCTCACAGCCAGCCGCTGGATACTGCCACAGATCTCCCTTTTTAAGAGAGTAATCACATGAAGTGTCACATCATCATTCATGATTAATGATTAATTAATGATTACATCATTATGCAATGCTAAATTGCCAGTATATTTTAACCGATCAAGACACTTTGCAGCTTGGAGATGGGAAAAGTAACTGGACCAAAGAGCAACCAACAAACCACATCTTCATACTGGACCCAGACGGTGATGTGAAAGACATGCTGTTTCAAGGATTTGCAAAAGTATTGTGAGATGGCTCAAAAAAGCCAAATAAAAAATCCTTTCAGTGACCTTTTAGGAGAGATAGAGAAGGAAGCAGGAGTAGTTGGTGTTCTGTGTGAGTCAGTGTGTCTTTGTGAACATCTGAAAAACCCACTGATCACTGAACTACACAACAGCAAACTTGTGCCAACCTGTTTTAGCGCGCGCTCCATATCTATTCCTTGGTTCCAGGGAGCAGCCGGATTGGCCAGGCAGTCACCAGCATTGCCACGGCGACTGATGTCAATCTTTTGTCGACGAAGAGTGCGGAAGGCCTCGGCCATTACGAGTACACCGTCATATGTTAACGATGAGGTGTACTGTAGCACAAAAAGGAAAAATAGAAGGTGTTTCCAGGTTTGGTGAATACGGGTATGAGAGAATGAACATCTTTATAAATACATGAACTGTACACAAAAACAGAAACTTGTATTTTAAAATCAGCAGAAAAATAACAAAAGGAAGAAAACAAAAACTCAAAGGACATCTTCTGGATTTGTTTTTAAAATAAGAAACATTATCAATGTATTGATGCAATAATTAGTTAGGAAATTTTACTAATTTGAAAGCATCACGCAACATTAACTCAACAGAAACACCCATCGTGTGTGATACCATTGCTACTTTGACTTTAATTTGACTTCAAGTGTTACAATCCATGACCATCCATCACTCACTGGCATCATGAATGTAACATCACTGTAAATGTGTCAGTGTAATATTGGTTTTAACTACAGTCTTTAGGCAGGACGTGGAAGCAACTAAAATTACGTTTCCACTACAATGAAAACTTGCATTTCAAATGCACTTTGTAAGGGATTCCTCCCTTTTATACGCTTCTATAATTATAAGCTATCTAACGTTAAAAAGTAAAAAATAATAAAATATTTTGTTGTGAATGAAAACGAAAGACAGATAAAACATTAAGCATCTAAAAGTCTTCAAACTGTGATCCTGGCAAATTCATCACAAGAAGGTTTCAGAGCCGCTGCGAACAATAAGACAGATCCCCCCAAACACACCACACACACACACACACACACACACACACACACACACACACACACACACACGCACAAACACATACACACAAGTTCTTAGAGTGCCAGACAGACAGAGGCAGTGAAACACACAGCAGGCAGCCTTCACATCACACTGAAAACAAACGGAGGCATGAAAATGGGAGAAAGAGGGCGTCCAACTGGGATCCTCTCCACGTCTCTGAAGATAGTTTTTCTCACTGACACCTTTTGATATGTAGCCCTCAACATGAGCTTAGGAGGGTTGCACAACCATCCTGTTTTCACAGCTGATCTTTGAACCCACAGAAGTCTTCAGAAGACTGACTGACAAATGATGGTAAGAGCAAGAAAACATTTAAACTAACATTAGCTACGTTTACATGGGCACATTTAATCGGAATAAACGCCCAATCGGATAAAAAAGACGTCATGTAAACATGTCAATCAGAATGTTTTGATCCGATGCAGCCTGATCAGAAAGAAATTTACTTCCGATCGAGAGGGGTGGTTTTGTCCGATCTTCATTCGGATAGACGTGCATGTATACACCCATTCGGAAAGAAAGGGTGAAAAGAGCCCACTGCGCATGCGTACAACTTCAGCGTGACGTCTTTCTGCTTTCGCAGACCCAAGTAGAAAACATAGCGGGAGGTAAACAGAAGTGGTCTGCTGGTGCAGTCATCCTGTCATCCTGCTCTCCTCTCCTGTGACGGAGGAGCAGTAGCAATATGTATTCAGCCTCTAGCTTGGTTAATGCGACCAGTAAAAACCCAAACATAAAGGTAATCACCTGCAGAAGGTCCATATTGGGGATAACGTGAGTCAGCTCGAGCACACGATGGGGCGGGAAAGACGTGCAGAAAGGATGGAGTTTGTTTACTTTTTTTCTTCCCCCGGAAAGACAACTCGCTGTGCGCATGCTCAACTCATTTAACCTGATTGAGTGCTTGGTGCATGTGTACTCATGGCATGATCAGATCATTTCAGTTAGTGTCCATGTAAACAGGGATTTGGGAATTCCGATCGACCAAGATTTTAATCAGATTGGGGAAATTTGGCGCATGTAAACGTAGCTATTGTAGTTTCTACAATTTCCATCAGGAACAGGCCTGAAATATTTTTGGACTCACAGAAAACAGCTTTAACTTTATTTTGAAAGACAATAAATGCCCAAAAGTGTTGTGTTTGATCTCCAATTTAAAAACAGTTAATTATTTTAAATCTAATGTGGATTATTTCAGTTTCTGAAGTGTAAAACTTATGTTAGTTTATGGACAGAATACAAAATATTCTTTTAACCAAAAAAGCACACTGGCATAGTGTTTTCTGTTGTTTAGTTTTTCTGTGTACACTGCAAACAAATCTCATAATCTAACCAAGAGATGATCCAGCAACAAATCCTCGCTGATTTGTTTTGAGAATAATTTGCTGCAAGAGAAAAGATTACAATGTTTGATTTTTTTCTCTTTTGTAGTTGGTAAAGTACATTTTAGACCCTTTATACCACTGACGAATGCATTATAATTAAGTTTTTAAAAATAATTCAGAAGAATTCAAGACACATTTAAACTAAAATGTAAACATTTTGTTTATTATTGCCCAACATAATTTGAAAAGAGTACAAGATTTCTTTTTTTTTCTTTTTCCTGGTGTTGAAATTGAAAAGTTAAAGCTGGAGTCTTCTGTAACTTCTGTCGCCCCCTAGCGGAATTTTTGCGTCATTACAACAATAAAGCTGGCGCTTCCATATGACGTAAGCCCAGCTGCCACCGCTTTATCTCTGCCGTTGTTATTCCAACCGGAATCTGTCTTAATCAAGCTTCAAATTCAGTCTGTTTACTTTACCTGGCTCTATATTTGTTTCAATAAATATCATTTCATTGTTGAAAAAATCAAGAGAAACCAGTAAAATATAAAAATACTGGTAAAAAAAAAAAAAAAAACCTTCAGAGTTTGGTGTTGAAATTTATTAGTCAGCTGTTGGGGCCACAATGATCTATTTGTCTTATTCAGTGAATTCTTTCAGTTTTGACACGATGCAGAATCCTGCAATCAGCTACACTGATCTGACTGACTGAAAAACCGTTACACTGGCAAACTGACAGACAAACTGACACAGATAGAGGCAGAATCAGCTGATCAGCTGGAACTTCGGCGCTCTGGGTTTCATCTGGTGCGCATTTTATATTTTGAGAGTGTGTGCGGACCTGCGGACCACTTATGTGCACCCCTGAACATCAGCCAGATCTCTTCTCTCCACCGAGGAAAAGCGACGCCGATACAAATTCACGTTTGCCTTCTCCTTCGGTCACTTTCCTTCTTAGCCAATAGTCCCTCTGCCGAACGTCCAGGAATTATTTTTTTTCGTGGTAGGATCCACTTCCCGATAAGTGTCTCTCGGCTGTTTATTTGGATTCTCCGCCATGTCGACCTTCACGTTCTGCCGGCTGCTACGAGACAGTTACGTAACTTTTACATGTCCGTGGATGTCCGTTTCAGCCAAGCCACTATCAGAGGAGATGACACAATGCAGATTAAGCCGATCGGCTCCTCAAACATCTCATGGTATTTTTCAATATATATAATTTTTACTTTGCGTGTCGACTTGCGACATTCCCGCGCTGTCGCACATGAAATTACGTCTTTTATGTCACAACAAGAAAAATAATAAGAAATAGAACGCAGTGTCTCGTAGCAGCCGGCAGAACGTGAAGGTCGACATGGCGGAGAATCCAAATAAACAGCCGAGAGACACTTATCGGGAAGTGGATCCTACCATGAAAAAAAATAATAATTCCTGGACGTTCGGCAGAGGGACTATTGGCTAAGAAGGAAAGTGACCGAAGGAGAAGGCAAACGCGAATTTGTATCGGCGTCGCTTTCCTCGGTGGAGAGAAGAGATCTGGCTGATGTTCAGGGGTGCACATAAGTGGTCCGCAGGTCCGCACACACTGTCAAAATATAAAATGAAACCCAGAGCGCCGAAGTTCCAGCTGATCAGCTGATTCTGTCTCTATCTGTGTCAGTTTGTGTCTGTCAGTTTCCCAGTGTAACGGTTTTTCAGTCAGTCAGATCAGTGTAGCTGATTGCAGGATTCTGCATCGTGTCAAAACTGAAAAAATTCACTGAATAAGACAAATAGATCATTGTGGCCCCAACAGCTGACTAATAAATTTCAACACCAAATTGTTAAATGTAGATTAAAGTGAACAATCAAACCTGTAAACAATCCAACCTGAACTCTGAAGGTTTTTTTTACCAGTATTTTTATATTTTACTGGTTTCTCTTGATTTTTTCAACAATGAAATGATATTTATTGAAACAAATATAGAGCCAGGTAAAGTAAACAGACTGAATTTGAAGCTTGATTAAGACAGATACCGGTTGGAATAACAACGGCAGAGATAAAGCGGTGGCAGCTGGGCTTACGTCATATGGAAGCGCCAGCTTTATTGTTGTAATGACGCAAAAATGCCACTAGGGGGCGACAGAAGTTACGCACTCCAGCTTTAAGGACAAAAATCAAACCACTTTTTGAGTATGTTTTACACAAAAAGTGCTTTGGAATTCGAAATAATTTCCCCCTTATTTGAGAAATTTCTCATTTTTCTAAAACCTATAAAAGTAAAAATTTAGTCAAAATAATCTTAACCAGAGTAAAATTTTTAGTGAACTGGCAAATAAAATAGTTTGTATTTTGTTTAAATCCTCAAGTCAAATATGTTGTAATGGTAAAGGTATTGGGAGACATCTCCAAATCATTAAATGTGGGTGTTCCAATCACTTTCAGGGCCACTGGGATCTAACACCAAGTATTAAAGCATGTCTGAGAAGCTTATTCCAGCATGGTTTGGTGACAGAATCCCAGCTGTGCAATAGACACTTTATCAAATTTCTTTTATTGATGTAACATCAAAGTGGAAGTGACTGGGAACAACAGCAACTCAGTCAAAACATGGTAGGTCACATAACCTTACGCAGCAGGGTCAGCACATGCTGGGAGGCAACGTGAGGAGGACTCAGCAACTGTCTGCAATATCAGTAGCTACAGACCTCCGAACCTTATGGACTGGAGATATGTATCACCTTTCTCTGCATGGTGAATCTGGTATGAGTCGAGGGTTTAGTGGTTTCCAGGAGAACAGTACTTATCTGACTGCATTGTGCTTAGTTCCAGTGAAGGAAACCCTTAATACTTTATCCTAAAAAGATAGTTTGGACAATTTAATGTTTATATTATGTTTATGTTTAATGCTTTAATGCTTGCTGGACCAACTGCATATTAAACCCTTATGGATTAAGAATGGGGTGTTTTTAATGTTCATATGCTTCTAAAGTCAGATGCTTCAGTATTTTGGCAATGAAGTACTTCTAAAATGTGGTCAGTGGATTTTTGTGACCATACTTTGACCATAATCAAGATTCTATATGAGTTTAAGTCGGATAGGAAACTGAAAAAAAATAAGAGCACAAGAGTAGCTTTGAAAAAAAAAATGGACAAACAAATCAACCTTGAACAGGGTACCTTCAAAACAATGCATGCTTTCTGATTGATTGTCAATCTGTTAAAATGTGCAAGTGATGATATTACAAACCAAATCTCATTCTGACTGTTCAACTAGAGGGAATGTGAAAAAAAAGTGTGAAAGGGGAAGAAAGGAGCATAAAGCTGTAAATGAGCTCTGTGTGATCGTATGCATTTTATGATATTAATATATGCCTTTGCCAGGTCACTGATCATTTTCATTATGTTTCAACAAAATCTCCCAGCACCAAAAGCTAATTTCAAGGTACACCAGTGTTTAAGAGATTTTGATTGATGGCTGAAATAAGTTAACTTTAAATCATTTCCAATAAAGAGGGGGGAAGTTTGAATTGTATTTTTTATGCTGTACATTATTGCAACAGATTTCTACTTGACCGTGTGCTTTCGGCTAGCTACAGGCAAGCTGAGCTCAGGTTCTATGCACCACAAGATAGCCAGGGGCAACATGGAGGTATTTTTACTGTCAGTGTAGGTTATCTAATTTGTTGTAATTCTGTTTGATCAAGAATTTATTCAAATTTCTACAAAAAGATCACTATTTGACAAGATATTTCCTTTGTCCTGAAATTGTAACAAACTGCAGCTGTGTTTATCCATTTTTGGTTCATCTGTTTTCATTGCATTTATCTGCCTCAATCATCCAAATTGACTTACCTCAATTAGCACTGAGAAAAATGTTGTTTTAGTGCAATGGGCCAACTGATGTGGCTTGTGTTTGATAATGATAATTCATCAGATAAACATGAGAGTGATGATTAGCCAATTAACAGTAGCCAGTGGGTAAATTGTGAGCCAATAATACAAATATATAAGCAGAAATACATGTTCATATTACTTAAAGACTCCAATGGCACCTAGAATTACATTCAAGCAGTTG
The DNA here is from genome assembly GCA_006937955.1 of Pachypanchax playfairii. Lineage (NCBI taxonomy): Eukaryota > Metazoa > Chordata > Actinopteri > Cyprinodontiformes > Aplocheilidae > Pachypanchax > Pachypanchax playfairii. Next base: position 3,932,645 of record SSNP01000034.1, read on the forward strand.
AATTTTTTTCATGGTTTATGAGCCAGAGGGCCGGTAACTTAGAGTTGCAGTAATGTATCTTCATTGGGCAATGAGAACATACAGTATTTCCAGTTAACATATGCATCTCCACTTGGCTTCAGGTCACTAACCCATCAATAGCAGTGTGCTTTTTGAGTGGGACAAAGACAGACAGAAAGGAGGGAGATCTAAATATAGACATACCAATGTGAAAGAAGCAGGAACACAAATTGGGAAGTGGGTGGGGGACAACATACAGTGCAAAAAATAATAAATCGTGCATCTAAATATAGGGCTAGTGGCATAAGGTTGAAAAATATTGCCATGCTGGAGAAACCCTGTGCAGAAAAAGATATGATGAAAAAGTCTGAAATTATATGAGGCTATGACGAGATAACATATTTACCTCTTTCATCTTTTACATATCTTTAGGGCTACGGTCTGATTGGCTAAAAAGCTGCACCAAATGCATCAAAAAACCTCGTAAATTATCAAAATAAAGCATATCACCCTGTAACTGCACACCTAGTTTAATAATCTGTGTTCCACTACTCAGGATAATTTAATCACTAGTGTCAACACTCCTGCATGTCCCTTTGTGTAACAGGATAAAAGCTTGTAACAACATCCCATAAACATGGAGACCATATGCTCATAAAACTGAAAGTCATTTTCTAAGAATTAAGTAGATTAGATGGGTTTTAGGCATTCAGAATTTGAGATATGTTAAGTGTTGGTGTTGATTCTGTCATACTAAAGGCTTTATCTCATTGGGCTGCGACCGTTGGGGAAAAGACGAAAACACAAAATTGCTGGAAAGTGCACATCTAAAATAGGCCACCATTTCTTAAAAACTCTGTTCACCAAGAATATACAGATTCACCAAAAATCTAATTTTTTCAAAATGCTAATTTTTTGTTTGCTAGTAGATGAAAGGTACAAACACTGTAGAAATATATTGTTTCTGTGGACTGTGAATATGCTGAGACAGAAGAGTACAGCACTTGAACATGTAGTACCTAGGTAGAAACAGTGAAATACTGAAGTAAGAGTCACATTAAATAGACTGGATTTATAAATATTTGTCCAATCACCAATACTTATTGCATGCCATCAACTCAGCGTAAACACTCTCAATTAGATAACAGCTAAAAGTTGTTAATGGTCAGTATCTTAAACAGTCTCACCCCACAAGTAATTGGTTTTGAAATCCGGTCTGTCTGTGTGTTTGCATTTCCTTCACTCATCCATCCATTTTCTAAACCTGCTTAATCCCGTGCAGGGTCTGGTGCCTATCTCAGTCGTAATCCAGCCAGAGACAGGATATACATTGAACTAGTGGTAAATCCATCACAGGACCACATAGAGACAAACAACCATTCACACACCAAGGGCTAATTCAGAGTGGCAAACCTAACACGCATGTTTTTGGTCTGCGGGAAGAAACCCGAGTATCAGATAAAACCCACATGCGTGAGAAGAATATGCAAACTCCATGCAGAAAAGCCCCAGCTGGGAGTCGAACCCAGGAATATGTTGCTATGAGGCAACAGTATTTATCAACTATAAAATGATGCATCTCCACTTTAATATTTAATCTGAGTAAATAATCTGTCAGGTTTTAACTGCATATTTCCATCATGATATGACAACTACAGAACTCATTTACTTTGGGTGGACTTTCAGATCCCGGGTATTCCCGCTGGTCTAGTTTGTTCCAGCGCTGCATCAGCTTGATAACAATTGGTTTGCTAAAGTCCACCAGTTGGAAACCAGTCACGTTGGCCCCACCATGCATAAACCTTTCCAGGGATATGTCCTTAAAGCCCTGGAAGAAAAAAAAAAGTTAGGAAAGAAAGATTAAAAAGAACAAAGAATAAAAAAATAAAAGCCAGATCAGCTGATGGAGAACGGAAGTGCACAAACCACCCCCCACTCAGTGTGTGCACCTTTTTGTAGACAGATTATTCTTAACACACTAAATTGATCATCCATGCTTCTTAATACAGAGTGAGTTCCACAGCTGCAAGTGTGACTGTCCTCAGAGTGACACCTCTTTGTGATGTGGTGGTGGAGAGGAATCAATTTGGAATCGAGCCAAAGACAGAGGTAGAGTGTTAAGACTTGTTAGCGTTATACAGTGGTTGATGGATGCTAATGGCTAAAAGCTGTGAAAGCCTATTTAGCTTTCATTCAGCTCAAACAGCCATTTTTTCACCGTCACTGAGAGAAATACTGTTTAATGGATTTTAGGGATTAAGTTTAAAGTCAATTTTTCTTTACTGATGTGATACAACAACTTCTGACGGCTGTGACCTTGTCAAAGGGAAATGGAAATGGAAACAGTTCATTGTGAAAGAAATAGGAGGATTGAGAGTTAATATAAAAAGGAATAGTTCATCTATGTATCTGAAAAAGGAAAAATGTTAGTTTTGGGTTTTTTTTAATATGAAATAGGAGAGTTTGAAAATAAGAGGCAGAATAAACTACTACACAGTTCATAGCTGCCAACTTTTATCTCAAAAACTGAAGTTTAAAGGTAGGATATGGAACACGTATACCTTAACGATATCTAAAGTGTGAATGTTGGGTTTGCAACAATGGAACACGGTTTCCACCTGTGGAGATGCCAGGTTCGACATTTTTCATGTGCGTTTTGATGCCGTGAAATTTTTACCTCCGCCAAGGAGGTAATGTTTTCATCAGGGTCTGTCTGTCTGTCTGTCTGTCTCTTAGCAGGATAACTCAAAAACTTACGGATGGATTATGATGAAATTTTCAGGGAAGGTCAGAAATGACCCAAGGGAGAATTGTTTAGATTTTGGGGGTGATCCGGATTACCGTCTGGATCCAGAATTTTTTTTTAAGGATACGGACATAGTACTTTCTACAATATAAATGGTAAATGTCCTGTATTTGCATAGCGCTTTTCTAGTCATTCAGACCACTAAAAACACTTTCACACTACAAGGTTTTGCATTTACTCATTAACACAACCCGATGTGTGGATTGGGGGGGAAGGTGGGGGCTGGCACTCACACGGCCCGATGGGCAGATCGGGGGGCTACATGGGGTTCAGTGTCTTACCCAAGGACACTTCTACATATGGCGGTTGAAGCCGGGATCAATCCACCAACCTTCAATTTGGAGGACGACCGCTCTAACCGCTGAGCCACAGCCGCCCCAACTTGGTGGAGGTCTGCGCTCTCTGAGTGCTGTTCTAGTTTTATTTGGGTCCATCTATTGTAGCTTCACCTAAACTCACTCTGGTTTTTTATCTTTTCTGGTCACTTCTCTTCTGAGAACGATAACGAAATCTCCAGGGCTCTGAAGCAGCTGCTTGACTTGCCACTCTGCCATTTTCCACAATACCAGCCCTTAGACCAGGCATCTCCAACCCTGGTCCTCGAGAGCTACTGTCCAGAAGGTTTTAGATGTGTCCCTGCTCCAACACAGCTGAATCAATTAACTGACTTACCTCTTGAGCAAGCCATCAAGTTTAGCAACGGTCTGCTAATGAGTCATTCATTTGATTCAGCTGTGTTGGAGCAGGGATGCATCTAAAACCTTCTGGACAGTAGCTCTCGAGGACCAGGGTTGGAGATGCCTGCCTTAGACTATTTACCATTTTAGGCAACCTGCAATGGTGCCACTATTGGCTGGTAGATGTAAACATAATGCCAATGTCGTGCCCGTCAAAATAAAGATTTTATTACATTTTACTTCAAATATAATTTTGAAAGGAAATACTGTACTTTCATTCTGTACCTCTCTTAACGCCCCATGGAGGTAATTTTTTTTTTTTAAATATAGCTTTTTATGAAATTGTTCCATATTCAACCTTTAAAGCATGTTTGCAAGAGGATTTTATATAGTCCAATTTTTTACTTACATTTACTTGCTTTGTGTGTATATATTTTTAATGTCATTTAGATTCTGTACATGTTATCTCATTTGATGTAAATGAATTCATCATTCTGCCTAACAAGTCCCTTTTCTTAGTTTATCAAGATGTTAGGTTTTTCTTGTTAAAGAGGCCATTTCAACCACATTTCATGACTTTGTTGTTATTTCTTAAGTATTAACCTGTAATATGAAACATTTTATTTCTGACAAACTTTAGCAAACACTGATTAACAGACCTTTCACCCAATCTGCATCAAGATTCGGCTGGCTTCGGACTCAAACTCATTAATATTCATTATTCGTATTTGCTGGACACAGATTGGCTAACAAACTAGCCTATGAGAGCACGGCTTACTGCTTCCTGCCCCGCTGCGCATGGCAACAGAACACATAGTCTCTTCAGGTTTGATAAATCTCATGCTACAGCTTTTAGCCAGCAGCATGCTAGGCGTGGTTTCAACTGTGGGAGCTGATGAATACTAACAAACAAAGAAGTTGTGATGAAACAGATACAGGCCGCTTGAACTTGGGCGAACTCAGGTTTTATCGCCACCTGTGTAGTTTGAGAGATAAAAACTGAAAGAGAAGTTATTGACCTGTTTTCACATCCACTATGAAGGTAAGAACACCTCTGGAGCTAAAATATTCAACAGAAACCTCAGAAAAAACATTTTTAATGGAAGGGTCTCTAAAATTATTAAAATAACTTACATGCTCTCCAACAGTCTCTACAAATTGTCAAGTGTTTTCCAGCTGTCCAGCCTCCTGTCTGTTGCTCTGTTGGTGGTCTCAACCTCTCATTAGATGTTCTTTTAGATGCTGGTTGTCCTGTTTCTCAGTCAGATTCTAGGCCTATCGTATGTGAATTCTAATATTTTCAGGCATGAAAAATACAGTTGTGAACTTTGTGCTTCATTATTTTTTTTAAATTTCTAATTTTTTCTCATGCATACTCAGGTGGAAACCATGAAACATAGAATATTATTTTATCATTATAACAATTGTCTTATGAAATTATGAGTATAAACATACATGCCTAGTAGTTTACTGTGGAGTGATATCGTAGAATCCAGTGTGGTGGTTTATGTACAAATAAACCAAAAACACACAAACATTTACAAAAAAAAAAAAGATTTTGAACAACTGTCCACTGTGAGCACTATGCATGAAGGGGCTACACACCACACTGCCTGTCACTGACTACTGTGTGTTTTATTCTATCCTGGGTGTTTCTGGTGACTGAACAAGTTTTTTCAACTAGTCACATTGTTTGCTCTTGTTTAATAGTCTGGGCTCTAACTCCCAAACTTATTCACCTTTGCAGTGCAGTGGTTTTAACCTAGCCTTTGCCTGTGAATAGCATGACCACCTATACATACTAACACCATGCTAAATACATGGAATGTAATCCATGAAATAAACAGTCTAGTCTTGATGACATATTTTGCTTTGAACCACTTGTAGCTTGGATTATTGCACTGATGCTTTGGACTTTTAAATATTGTTAGTATGTTCTCCTGTTTATATTTGTTATTGTCATTCTTACTTTGATTTATTGTCAGTGCTCGTTAACCCAAGACAATGTCTTTTTATTATATAAATAATACTTGACAATAAAACTGATACTGATTCTATCCTTTTTTCTAACACAGAAACAAAACAAATAAATAAACAAACCTAAAATTATTTTTATTACACAAACAGGTTTTCTTTCTTCTTTTTTGATAAGTGTCCCAAAATACTATTTGGAAATATTTTAATATGCAAAATGACTGAGCAAGCTTAATAAGCATGTGGGAATCAACCTTGTGCATTTTTGTAATATTTCATGGAGATTGAGATTTGTATATAAGGAACATGTAAATGCCCATCTGGTGCTTAGACTGTGGCACCCCCACATGTGTGTGCACACATTTTGATAAAACTGCATTACACTTCATTTCCTGTGAGAGCAGAGGAAGATAAGTCTTTATGTTAGAAATACTAGCTCAAACATCTTAATATGAAAACTACTTACCAGGTTAGCAATGATGTAATGGTAACCTTTCACATGTTTCCCCACACTGACAGCCTAAAAATGCAGAGAGAGACAGAAAATGCAATAATTTCTTTCCATCTCCTGCTATGAATGTAATTTAGAAAAAAACAAGGACATAAGAAAACAGTAGGGAAGTCAAAAGGAGAAATAAAGCATACTTCCTGTTGCTCCCTTATATCCCTCAACTGTGTAGTATGGGCATTTTATAATTATTTATTTATTTATTTAAATTTTTTTTCCTATATAAATCCCTCGTGGGGAAATTTGGCTTTGCATTTGACCCATCCTCACTGTGAGGTGAGGAGCAGAGGGCTGCCATATTGAACAGCGCCCCGGGGCAATTGCGGGATTCAGTATCTTGCCCAAGGATACTTCGACACGTATGCTCTTGCCGGTACACGGGATCAAGCTCCCGATCGGTGACCTTCTTCCCGACAGACTACGGCCGCCTGGAGGCAGCGACAGGATACTTCGACGTAGCTTGCCGGTACTGGAGATCGAACCCGAACGAAGGACGATTGCCCTTCCGCTAGACTACGCCGCCCGCCAACAACAATAACAGTATTTTAGTGGTACAACTTTGTCTAAAAAGATTTGGTCAAAATAAATCCAATGATTTTACCTGATGATTTACAAATTAGCTTAGGTGCCCAGTGATTCAGCTCAAAATTGTAGACATGGTAGCTTTTTGTCTCTGTTTTCTTCCAATCAAGTTAAAAATTGAACATTGTGAGGTTTTTGACAAAGCAGAAATATGCACATTCCCATCAACATGATGCAAAAATCTAATTAATAAACTGCTCACACTTTTTTTGTTTGTCTCTAGTCTCTCCCACACATATTAATAGCTACATACTGACACATTCTGACACACACACACGCACACAGAATGCAGCTGGCAGGGGCGGGCAAACAGAGCAGTCTCTGTCTCAGAGCGGAGATGTTCACCAGTGCCAACACTGCAGAACTAACTGTGAGAGGAGTGTGTCTGTGTATGTATCCTTGTCTCAGTATACATTTAAGTGTTTGTGTGTGTGTAGGCACAAGTGTGTCTGAGTTTAGCCACCACTGAAGCCAATTAAGAAACTGTCTGTCTATTTGTCTGTCAGACAGGGATGTTGCTACTGGTTTATGTGTGTGTGTGTGTGTGTGTGTGTGTGTGGGGGGGGTATTTCTGACCTCCTGGGGACCCGTTTCCTGACTTTTACTATCTTTCTGGGGTCCGAGGGTTCTTGTGGGGACCGAAGCCTGGTCCCCATGGGGGGGAATCCCCTTTTTAGGGTTAGGGGTTAGGTTTATAGGTATGGTGTGAATAGAGTTTTAGTTAGTCTTAGAGTTAGTTATAGATCAGTAATGGTTAAGGTTAGGAAAAGGGTTTGGGTTAGGTATAAATCTAGTTACTAAAATCAATGGAAGTCAATGGACGGTCCCCATAAGGATACCAAAACACACTTGTGTGTGTGTGTGTGTGTGTGTGTGTGTGTGTGTGTGTGTGTGTGTGGATGACTACATGTACCTAGAAGCTATAGGCTGCAATCTTAAATCAGAAGACATTACAGCATGGGAAAATAACACAAATAGTTAATTACATTCAACATGGCCATTCAAAAAACTCTGTCTGAATTATGATGAAAGTCTGAAAGATCCCTTTCCTCTTCAATCTAGAGAACATAGAGACCACTTCCTTCAAAAACAATCTAGAATATTGATTTCTCTGACCACAATCTGTGTTTCCACTCTGAAAATGGTTCATCTCAGAGACGTATAAACTAACGCTGACGCTGCTTCCAAACAAGGTTAATATAAAATATTTTACTTGCACATAAAGGTGTTGTAGGAAGGTAGACTTGTAAATGTAAATCTGGATTGCAGTGCAAGTTAAAGGTTTCCTATCTGTTTAAATCCAAACATAAAGAAAGATGATTAGCCAGTTCCCTTCTTAGGTTCTGGAGCTAATGGATTACGTTTTGTTTTATTTTTCCACTGTAGGTAATACTAGATATCTGATGCTATGTGATGTTTCTTATGCTCCTACTTCCTTTCAAGTTTCCAACAAGCACAGCTGGTATCATACTGTAAGGTGGTGACGCAACTATCTGATTGGTCAGAAATATTGTGATCACTTCTGGGTGTGAAAAAATAACCTTCTCAAAGCAGCTCACCACACAAACTTTGCTGTTTTATGAAGGTGTTCATACTCTAACATACTCTAACTCTAACATAGTATGCAAAATAAATCAGAGATATTGATGAAATCAATATTCTAGATTGTTTTTGAAGGAAGTGGTCTCTATAAATAAATAAATCATAAATTCATGAAAATAAATCAGAGATATACTATTTGTCCTCACTGACTGCACAATGTTTGCATGACTACTGACTGTATAAACATGTTCTTCAGCCTTGTGTATAAATTTATGGATCATTTATTGACATTTTTTACTCCTCTGTCAGAAGCTGTACCTGTAGTGCTGTGTTTTTATGATCACTTTAGTTGGTGTTAAAATCATTTAAGAAACAGTCACATACTCATATAGAGAGCCCAAACCTCCCTTTACTAACATTTAGGTTACTCTTCTTCCCTTCTAATTCATTTTGGAGGAGAATGTTTGCTTAAATCGGTGTGATGAAATACAAAATATAAACACACAGAGAACTTATCTCCCTGTCACAGCAGCTTCTCACATGCTGTTTGAGGAAAAAAGGAAATTACTGTCTGCAAGGGAAAATGAAGCAAAGCAGATGAATGTCATATGATTACCATCCAATGTCATGGCACTGCTGCCCCCAAAGCTCTGCATGGATGCATTATAAACTCTATTAGTCTTAAATTTCTTCTGCAACAGTCTTTCATGGCACATGTTTTACTTTTGAAAACCTGAGTTGACATACTACCAGTCAAAAGTTTAGATGCACTTTCTAATTCAACTGAATGAAAAAGTGTCCAAATTTTTGAAAGGTAGTGTAGATTACAAACCCTCCCTGCTGTAAGATTTGTTGTGTGTAGTGGTGGCAAAGTACATCCTGTACTTTTTAACTTTTGGAGTCAGTCCAATGCAAGATGGCTGTAACAGTTGGCTGACCTTAGAAAATAAAAAAATGATATAACTCAGTCAGTTGTGCAGCAAATGATTTATACATTGTAGTAGCTGAACCATTCACATCACATATGTACTTCCAAGCATTCAGGGATTGTGTGAATTCTTACATCTTTGTTGTGATGAATACTGTTATATCTTCCTTCAAGAGGGTTATGTCATCACAATTAGTTTATTTGTTAGTCTGCTGAGAGGGTAAGTTCAAAAGCTATGAACTGATTTGCATAAAATGTTTAGTACAGTATAGGTTGGGAATGAAAATCCCCAATTAAGTAGATTGTACAGGGAGGGATTCAGAAAGCCACCATTTTGGAAGTATTGTTTTTCATCAACAACTATTGAACTAATAATGATATCAATGTGATTGCAAATGCTAAAGGTATACTAATGCTGCAGGTCTAGATCTAGTATCAAATGTCCTGCATCCTGCTATTTTGCACCTGTCAACATCTGGGATAGACACATATGTGATAAAATCTTACCTTTGGTGTTATATAGAATTAATTTGTCCTGAAATATAACTTACTGTATATCCTGGAGTTATTCTTCAATCTGGAAGTAAGATGCTCAGTTTACCTAAATTCCTGCCTTCCCCCTGTGAGTGTTGCCAATTTCATGACGTAGCCTTGAGCTATGTGAGTAAATTCCAGTAACTCTCACAGCCAAAACGTGCATTTTTGCAAAGACATTTTTACGAAGTAAAATACTACAAAACAATGGTGCTTCTTGCTTTAGACTCTCACAGCTCATGCCTGTGAAAAAGGGGGCATGTGTGTTTATTCTGCAGGGGCAGCACAGACATGTCAGGCCCTTCCTGGTTTGATAGTTTTATGTCACTACGTAGTTTACAAGTCAGTCATTTACCAGGAGAGAGTGGAGCACCTGCTCAGATTCAGGAGGATACTGAGAAATTAGTATATTAAGACAAAAAATACTCTGTTTTTTAAATAAGATAATAACTCCAAAAAGTTTATTTTGCATGATACAGGACCTTTAAAGTCAGCGGGAAATATGTATTTGTTCAAAGACTGCCAAATCTTTAAAAACAAAAAAAAACTTGATGACAACATAAGCTTAAAACAGATTCAAATTGTTTCTGATGGAGACTTAATAATATTCATTATAACTAAGATTGTTTTTCTAACTCTATCTTTGAAGGGTATCTTTGTATGTGTGTGTGCTGGTGTTATATGTCACTGGGTTTGTCAGATATTCACAGGATCAGATGTGATGACAGGTGGCAGAACTGATTTAGTGTCGCACTCCAACTTGAGTCAAGGGCCACTTGCACACACACAAACTCACACACACGTACCACCTGCCACATCTCAAGTCTCAGCCATCAATGAAGACAGATAATGTGATGAACTTAGACAAGCATAAGGTGTCAGAGTAAAGGCTTTTATGAAGTGTGTGCATTTGTGTACTCTACTTTGGTGTGTGAGCATGGTGTCATCACTTTAAATACACACTGATGTTGTTGTTGGGAAGTCACATTTTTCATTCCACATAACGAACTCTAAGGAAAACACAAATTGTTTCTTTCCCAAATGTCAGAAAGCATCTGGAAAGCTGTTCTAACTAGATGAGTGGAGCAGACAGCCAGCAGTAAAAAGAAAAGGGAAAGAAAAACAAACAAAATTTATAACAATGATTAACAACTCTGTTTTTTTTCCCCAAATACTCTGATTTTGAGTAATTATTATTGAGGGCCATGTGAGATTCAACATTATTAAATCTTAAATGCTGCAGTCTGGCACAGTGATGTACTCTCAGAACTACCTGTACATCTCAGGGAGACTAACAGTGCAACATAAAACCTTGTATAGAAACTGTTAACACAGTATCTTGTGAAAAATTCTGCATGTGTGTTCAAGCTTTCAGTGCTGTTACAGAACACTGTGTGTTGGCAAAGATAAGTGCCAGTAAACATAATCAAAGTGTGTGTAAAATGTATGTAATTTTTTTCTATATAAGTGTGTGGTTTAAAGTTTTGATTTCTGTCATCAAATTCAAAATTAATTAATATTTTCTGTAAAATGGTAAAATATCTTAGTCTCAATATCTAATATGTTGTCTATATTCCATGGGAAATAACATATGTGTTTATTAGCAGTGCATTCGGTTTTAAAGGTGCAATATGTAAGAATTTTACAGTGAAATACTAACTTAACAGTCTAATGTCCCAATGATGTTGAAAATAAAGTTACATTGTAACAGATCTTGATCTCAGCCGGCTGGCTGGTCGCCAGTTTCTGTAACTTTAAAAACGCTGTTCCGAGACAGAATCATTGTTTACAATAACTATTCCACGTCCAGACTTCCTGGTTCCATAGTGAATCACATGTGAGCCTGCATGGTTGCCAAGTCTTCAACACAAGCAGTTGCAATTCCACAACTACCAGTGGCAAAGAGTAGCAGTGCTGTGGACGGAATGGAAGCCAGTAAAAGAAGCGGCTCTGAGTTAAATTGTAGTAAACCAAAGAAACCATGGCATCCTTCCCCAAAGTTGAAAAAAGATACAAGAGAAACAAAACAAGGATCAACATTGGAACAGGCAACCCAGTAGAAAGATCAGGAAGGAGAGGGGGTTGAGTGGCTGAGAGCAGATGGTTTTTTTCAACTGTGGGACTCCGATTTGACGACAAGGTCTAATTCTTACACATCGCACCTTTAATTTATGTGGTGCAGTGAATTGGAGTTGTATACCTGGAGCACAAATAACCCTATGCACAGTCCTCACATTAATGCAGTTTTCCTTGTGTTCCCATGTTAACAAAGCAGCAGATGAGTTAATTTTTCCTGCACAACTTTTACCTGTTCAAGGATGTTCTGTAGTCTTTCGGGTTCCAGGTCAATTACATATTTCCTCTCTTGTCTTCGATCCAAGTCTTCTAATAGCCTGCGATAAGCTGCATCGTTGAAGCTCTCCACACAAATCGCACTCACCTGTTTTTCCAGAAGAATAATTCACATGAATGCAAACAACATGAGGGAATAAGGTCAAGCATGCAAAGTTTGAAACGTTGTGTGTTCCTGAGTGTATGTGATTATGTGAATTACAGTGCTGTATGAGATCATCTTGCTTGGGATGTGTGTTTGCTGGCACATTTCCAATCATACCAGAGTTTGTGTGTTTCTGTGTTTGTGTGCGTGACAGAGTTTGTTCTGACCTGCCATGCATTCTGCCCTGCTCTCTCCATAATTGCCTGCAGTATTGCATAACCTAAACAACAGAGAGTAAGGAACAGAGGCAGAAAAAAGAGAATTATTGTAGCTATGAGGTAAATGCTGACGTTTGGAAATACAGTCATTGTACTTTGTAATTTTTGGAAGTGTTAAAAACTAGTTTTAATACTTGCATACACCTTTAATTCTGTCTTATTTACCACAATGTCTTTACACAAACCTTGGAAGTTTCATATGTGAATTTATTCAGAGATACAAGTGTGTAAAACATAGTGTGGGGGAAATAATTATTTGACTCCTTGCTGATTTTGTAAGTTTGTCCAATGACAAAGTATCATTTTACAACAGTATAATTTTAACGGTAGTTTTATTTTAACAGTGACAGATAGCACATCAAAAGGAAATTAAAAAAAAAAAATTTAAAAGAAACTTATTTGCATTTCATTGCATGAAAAACTATTTGAACCCTCTCAAAAAAGACTTAATATTTAGTAGCAAAACCCTTGTTTGCAAGCACAGAGGTCAAACGTTTCTTGTAATTGATGACCAAGTTTGCACATTATAGGGGGAAATTTGGTCCACTTTGCAGATCATCTCTAAATCACTAAGGTTTCGAGGCTGTCTCTGTACAACTTTAAGCTTCAGCTCCCTCCATGTGGCTCAGTCCATTTTTCCCGTTGATGCGGTGAAGTTGTCCTGTGCCTTTAGCAGAAAAACACCTCCAAAGCAAAATGTTTCCACCTCCATGCTTGATGGTGGGGAAGGTGTTTTGAGGGTCATATGAATAATTTTTCTTCCTCCAAACTTGGCGAGTGGAGTTAATGCCAAAGAGCTCAATTTTTGTCTTGTCTGACCACACCACTTTCTCTCAGTCACTCTCAGTGTCATTCAGGTGTTCATTGGCTAACTTCGGGTGGGCCTGCACATGTGCCTTCTTGAGCAGGGGGACCTTGCGAGCTCTGCAGGATTTTAATTCATTGTGGTGTAATGTGTTTCCAATGTTTCTCTTGGTGACTGTGGTCCCAACTGCTTTGAGGTCATTGACTAACTCCTCCCGTGTGGCTCTAGGAGAATTTCTCACCTTTTTCTAAATTATTGACACCCCACGAGGTGAGATCTTGTGTGGAGCCCCAGACTGAGGTCGACTGATGGTCATTTTTTGCTCCTTCCATTTTTGAACAGTTGCACCAACAGTTGTCACCTTCTCTCCCAGCTTCTTGTTAATGGCTTTGTAGCCCATTCCAGCCTTGCACAGGTGAACAATTTTTTCATTGACATCCTTGGACAGCACTTTGCTTTTTCCCATGTTGGAGAGTTTAGAGTCTGCTTGATTGATTCTGTGGACAGGTGTCTTTTATACAGGTGACTAGTTAAGACAGGTGTCTTCAATGAGGACGGAGTAGGAGTGTCTAACCACTCTGTAGGAGCCAGAACTCTTAATGGTTGGCAGGGGTTCAAATTCTTATTTCACACAATGAAATGCAAATTAGTTTCTAACTTTTATTGAAAGATATTTTTCAGTTTTCCTTTTGGTCTGCTATCTGTTACTGTTAAAGAGGCCCTTCCATTAAAAACGTTTTTTCTGAGGTTTCTGTTGAATATTTTAGCTCCACAGGTGTTCTTACCTTCATAGTGGATGTGAAAACAGGTCAACAACTTCTCTTTCAGTTTTAATCTCTCAAACTATGCAGGTGGTGATAAAACCCGAGTTCTCCCGAGTCCGAAGGGCCTGTATCTGTTTCATCACAACTCCTTTGTTTGTTAGTATTCATCAGCTCCTGCAATTGAAACCATGCCTAGCATGCAGCTCCCTAAAAGCTGTAGCATAAGACATAGCAAACAGGAAGAGAGAACTCTGATGTTGCCATATATGCGGGGAAGGAAACAGTATGCCTTGCGATCATAGGCTAGTTTGTTAGCCAATCAGAGTCCAGCAAATTTGAATAAGGAATATGAACGAGCTTCTGCCGAAGCAGCCTGACAGACCACCTGAATTTTAATGCAGACAGATTGAAAGGTCTGTTAATCAGTGTTTCCTGATGTTTTTTAGATATAAAATGTTTCATATTACAGGTTAATACTTAAGAAATAACCACAAAGTCATGAAATTTGTGTGAAATTGACTCTTTAAAATAAACCTACAATTAATGATACTGATTTAATGATACTGTTCTGAGACTTTTCATTTCTTTGTCATTGGACAAACTCAAAATAGACAGTAAGGGGTCAAATAATCATTTCCCTCACTGTATACCTCAGTTCGTTAAATATCACCAGCACATAGACATATAAACTCCACCCACAAAGCATAGTGTGCATCTTCTGACATGAAAAGATACATTCACAACACTAAATAATTTATTCCCTCTTATGTAGCTTTATAAGTTAATGATTCTTTGCCTAAATAATTGTGAACCCATTCCCACTTTTTAGTGTTTTTGCATGAATTTTGCTTGAATTGTTTTGCATGATGCATACACAGAAAAGCAAAACTTGATACATGTACATATGTGATTTGCATTTGTCTTTAAGTGCAATTATGCAGGTATATTTGTGTTTGAATATGTGTGTCATCAGGCCATCGGTAAAACACAGCAGAGCAGGGGAACATAAAACAGATAAAAGTGTTACTGCCCATTTTCCAGCACATTAGCAGCAGCAGGGCCTGGTGGGAGCTTGTAATGAAGGGTCTTGTCATGGCCGAGTCATGGGTGAGTACAGTCCAAACCCAGAGCATCTATCCTTCCCTTAATATTTCCTTTATCTCCCCTTATTTTCTCAACTTAACCCCTCCTTCTCCTGCTATATGCTACTGTGCATCCCTAGAGGCGTGTGATCTTGTCCATTTTCCTACTCCTCCTTTCTGCCCTTTCTGTAATCTCTCACCTACCTCCGTCTCTAGCCACACATCTACTATCACTTTCTCCTTATCCCCCTGTCACCTTGTGTGTCTTCTTCTTGCTCTTCTCACATATACTTTCTGTCATTTTTGCTGCCCTACCAGCTCGATTCACCTATGGTGTTCCGCTGTTCTCCTCTTTTTCCATCTGCTCCCCTGGGTACTCACCCAGGCAACCTGGACTACAGCGAAGTAGGCAGTGAGATAGAAAGATAGAGCACACAGAGCAAAACCACTACACACACACTGCACAGCTCTCTAATTCCTTAACATGCAACTACAGAGAGGCTTTTGGGGACTTTACATCATGTTTGACCTTGTTTCACTCCCTCTGGTAGGGAATTTGTCTGTGTGCACATGCATGTGTGCAAAAGAAAAAAAAAAATATGCCAAGTATTCCCATGATGGTAGTTAGCAGCTGAGGGCATAAGCTGTTTCTGCTCCACTAACTTGTGTACAAATCATGACGGCATAGTTAAATTAAAGGCAGGTAAATGCTTGAGGGACTGGGGCCAGTCCTTGGTTTCCTGCTGGGATGAGCCACGTTAAAGCCACATTTCTGTAGATATTTCAGGTCCTTTTAGATCCAATGGTACAACCTTTGTACTTTAACAACTTTAAAAACAGATGGAACCTCAAGCCTCAACATAATAAAATGGTTTTCAGTGTGCCATTCCAAACTGAACCCAAATTAAGAAATAAACTGCTGTGTTTGCATCCAAAATATTCCTAAAATCTGTTTTAATCCTAAAACACCAAGTGTACCATATTTTAAACATCTAGTTCTAGTGCTTTCATAGGATTACTACATTGTTCAAAATCCTGCTGTGTCAGATGTGTTTTCTGTCCTTGTATTTTTGATTTAGAAACCACAGCTGGCAAGTGCCAATTCTATTTTATTGTTGCTATATTTCTATGGAACCTGTACAGAAGACAAAACATTGAAGAGGATCACAACATCAAATTAACTTTGCAAACACATCAAATACAGTCTAATCTGTTACTTTTAGAGAAAAATCTCACATTGTGCAGATTTCAGAGAAAAAGCAGAAAAATATCAAAATAAACAAATGTTTTCAAACGGAAACCAGACAACCACTGCCAGACAGTTAAAGTGGCATCACCAAATATAAACAACCTCATCCAAAATACTATGTACTGAGACTAACCATGAACATGTCATTTTTTTAGATTAATGTACTAAATTATGTGTAAAATGACATGACAGACTGGAAGGGGTTACATGTTTTAGCACTATAACAAGTTAATATGCTCCACAACATAAACAAATTCCACAATCCAAAGTAATGTGTTGTAAATTGAGTGCTTTGGCTGAAAGACAGTTTAGACACTTTTACCACACAGAGATGTACAATATTTTCTAAAGACTTCAGAATTCACACTTCAAAACTATGCAATTCAGCCTTTTAGTTTTGTGTAACACCTGATATTTTCCTGTGCATGTACCTCTGTCTGTGTCATACAGGAACACAAACTTGTTCCAATCGTAATGGTCCAGCAGCGAGAGCAGAGCTCCTCGGATGGACGGTCGTAGCTGCAGCGTAAACTGTCCCTCCCCCTCTGTAGGGAAGCTAGGCGTCACCAGGCTGATGTGCAGAGCCCCACAGAACGATGTCAGCGTGTTCACCGATCGCTTGTCGTAGAGGCCAAAGATGGCAAAGACCCCCCTTGAATACTGAGAACAGACTGATGTGAAGAGAAAGGCAGTATGGGGGAAAGAAGAGATGCAGATGGAAAATGAGAGAAGAGAATAAAAGTGATTATTTAGACAGGGACAGAATATTATTAAAAGACTATTTTGATTTAAATTTAAAATAATCATTTTCTGTTTCCTATGAATCTATAATTAAAATTGACTCTTTTGAACATTAGTGTGTATGTGACTGTTGGAGACAAATAGCAAACAGTACTTGCAAGAGAGTTTCCAAAAAGTCTCAGAACATTCTTGGTTTTCTCCAGCATTACATGGACAGCATCACATGGCTTTAATTTTGGAAAAGTTTAAAATGTTTGAGAGTCAAATTAGTAAAATTGCTTATCAAAATCTGACACGTGTGGAACCTTTCAGTTTGGTTGGGTCTGAAAATATAAAATATGATTAAGTCTTAATGGGGAAGAAAAAAAAGAGATTGACACGCCAAGCATGTCTAAAATGAGCATAAAATCTGATAAAAAAAGAAATAATTTGTGACAAAAAAAATTGCACAACACGGACAAATGTAACACAATTTGTTGTTTCAACAAACTCCAAACTATCCTAAATACCAGGTCAGTGCAATTTCAACAGAATTTCTTTGTATTTTATGATAAAATTGTATTTTATTTTATTTATCATAAAATTGTGTTTTCAATTAGTCATCAACAGTTGCAGTCATTTAAGGATTAGCAGCTCTAAAATGGCAAATGGAATCTGCCAAATAGAGAAAGGAACACCCAGGCCTTAATTAAATACACTATCTGTAAAATGTTTAAATATAGCAGCCGTTTTAATGAGCTGGTGGTTCAGCTTGTGTCAGCCTTGCAGTACCTTTTCACTCCTAATTAGACCCCAAAAACACATGTTTGAATGCTGCATAGGAATGAAATGCCAAAACATCTTATTAACATGAACAGATCTTGAAAATGCATCAATCAAATTTGACTATACAATAAACAAACCTGATTTATGGCACCCAAATCACAAACTTTGACATACACAGACATGCAGTTATATATTCCAAGCACTAACATTTGTATGCACGTGTGTCAAAATCAGAGAACTTCACAAGCTCTTGACAAGCAGTTTTCAAATATATTGATCCGCACTAAATCAAGCCCATGAGTAAGAACTGGTGGTCAAAAATCTTCTGATTTTTCAACACACTTAGACCTGAAGTTCTTTAAGATCTGTCCATATATACATGCAGAATCACTTCTGACCAAGCCAAAAGCTCTGTGTAAATATGAAGTCATTTCTCCCAAGCTTTTAAACAGTAGAGAAAAATAGTTCACTGCTGTCTCTCTTCAACAAAATTCATCTCAATATAAAAAATATGCAACTGGTCGACCAATGATAATGTCAGTTGACCAAAATGGCATCGACCGATTTGTTGACTAAACAACTAAAGTTGACAGCCTTAATAATCAATAAAGGATTAAACTGGTCAATCAACAAAGGTGTTGGAACAAATAAATCATGTTTTTAGAAATTTCTATAAAATCTGACTCAGAAATTGAGTAATTTTTGAGCACTTTTAACTACCTAAATTAAAAATACAACAAACCATGGATCTGGAGTTACCTCTTTAGATGAATGAAAGCCATAATCCCTCAAAACATGAACCATGCAAATATCAATGTCTTTTTTAAACCTGATAAAGACCATGTATTACCTTCACATTATCATCCAATATCACCACTGAAGTTAAGGGCATAATATAGAATATTTTCATAAAAAGCAATATTTTTTCAACAAAATGATGCCTCCAGGGGTGTTTGGAGGGGTTCAGAGTGAAAATACACTATTTCCTTTAAAAATTATATTGAAAGTAAAATATAATAAAATATTAATTTTTTTGTGCACAACGTTGGCATTTTGGTGAGAGCTCCTACCCCGTTCTCCTTCCTGGCCTGCCTCTCTTTGGAGATCCATCATGTTCCTCTCTTCTACTCACCACCCTGTGCAGGGTGTCGGAGTGCAGCTGCGGGTGTGTGCTTGCCATGATGGTTGTGGGAGTGGTGGGGTTGGCATAGGTGGGCAATTAGTCAAGTATGGGGCTGACCCCTGGGCTCCAGGAACATTGAGGCTACACACATATATATATATATATATATATATATATATATATAGTTGTTGCCAAAAGTATTCGCACACCTGCCGCCTTTACTCATACTATGAACTGAAGTGCCATCCCATTCCTAACCCATAGAGTTCAATATGATGTCGGTCCACCTTTTGCAGCTATTACAGCTTCAACTCTTCTGGGAAGGCAGTCCACAAGGTTGAGGAGAGTGTTTATAGGAATTTTTGATCATTCTTCCAAAAGTGCATTGGTGAGGTCACACACTGATGTTGGTCGAGAAGGCCTGGCTCTCAGTCTCCGCTCCAATTCATCCCAAAGGTGTTCTATCGGGTTCAGGTCAGGACTCTGTGCAGGCCAGTCAAGTTCATCCACACCAGACTCTGTCATCCATGTCTTTATGGACCTTGCTTTGTGCACTGGTGCACAGTCATGTTGGAAGAGGAAGGGGCCCGCTCCAAACTGTTCCCACAAGGTTGGGAGCATGGAATTGTCCAAAATGCTTTGGTATCCTGAAGCATTCAAATTTCCTTTCACTGGAACTAAGGGGCCAAGCCCAGCTCCTGAAAAACAACCCCACACCATAATTCCTCCTCCACCAAATTTCACAGTCGGCACAATGCAGTCTGAAATGTACCGTTCTCCTGGCAACCTCCAAAACCAGACCCAGACTCGTCCATCAGATTGCCAAATGGAAAAGCGTGATTCATCACTCCAGAGAACGCGTCTCCACTGCTCTAGAGGCCAGTGGCGGCGTGCTTTACACCATTGCATCCGACGCTTTGTATTGCACTTGGTGATGTGTGGCTTGGCTGCAGCTGCTCGGCCATGGAAACCCATTCCATGAAGCTCTCTGTGTACTGTACTTGGGCTAATCTGAAGGTCATATGAAGTTTGTAGCTCTGTAGCAACTGACTGTGCAGAAAGTTGGCGACCTCTTTGCACTATGCGCTTCAGCATCCGCTGACCCCTCTCCGTCACTTTACGTGGCCTACCACTTCATGGCTGAGTTGCTGTTGTTCCCAAACGCTTCCATTTTCTTATAATAGAGCTGACAGTTGACTATGGAATATTTAGGAGCGAGGAAATTTCACAACTGGATTTGTCGCACAGGTGGCATCCTATGACAGTTCCACGTTGGAATTCACTGAGCTCCTGAGAGCGGCCCATTCTTTCACAAATGTTTTGCTTCACAGTCTGCATGCCTGAGTGCTTGACTTTATACACCTGTGGCCAGGCCAAGTGATTAGGACACCTGATTCTGATCATTTGAATGGGTGAGCGAATACTTTTGGTAATGTAGTGTATATATAAATAATTCCCTTCAAGCTCTGGTCCTCTACCAGAGACCTGGGAGCTTGAGTGTCCTGTGCAGTATTTTAGCTGTTCCACGTACTGCACTTTTCTGGACTGAGATGTCTGAGGTTCTTCCAGGGATCTGCTGGAGCCATTCCTCCAGTTTGGGGGTTACTGCCCTAAGTGCTCCGATTACCACGGGTACTATTGTCACCTTCATCTTCTAAGTCTTCTCTAGCTCCTCTCTGAGCACTTGGTATTTCTAAAGTTTCTCATGTTCCTTCTTCCTGATGTTGCAATCACTTGATATTGCCACATCCACCACAACTGCTTTCCTCTGCTCTTTATCAACCACCACAATGTCCGGTTGGTTCACCATTACCATCCTGTCTGTCTAGATCTGGAAGTCCCACAGGATCTTTGCTCGGTTGTTCTCTACAACCTTTGGAGGTGTTTCCCACCATTTTGACCTTGGGGTTTCCAGCCTGTACTCCACACAGATGTTTCTGTATACTATGCCAGCCACTTGGTTATGACGTTCCATGTGTGCTTTATATATATATATATATATATATGTCCCATCATAATTCATTGTTGTACTTTTTGATTGCACACTCCAGGCTCCCTTTATTATCGACAGCTGCATGCTACTATGCAGCCTTTTTTCCTCTTCTATTGTAATTATCTTCTTGTGAATCGCATCATTTTACCCTTATTCAGTTTTGAAAAGGCACACACGTCATCCATCCTCTCACCCTGCTCTCTTCATCTGTGACTGCCTCCTCTCTGTTTCCTCTCCCTCCTATGGGGGACTCAGAGTAATTCCCTTATCAGCTATAAGCCTCGATGGGGGTAAACACTGTGGGAAACGCAGTTTTGACGGTTCAGCTTGTGGCAATTAAACAAAGCCAGGGTTCCTGCACCCATTCGCCGATAAGGCAGGGATTTAGTTTCTGATTATGACAGGAGCTAAATGTTCAATTTAAAAAAGAAGCATACTAGCTGTACTCTGCATGCGTCATTCAGCAGGAGCTGACTCATAGTGTCTTCCGCATTCTTAGCACTTTTTATGATGTTCATAACAATGAATCCACATGTTTTTATGTTTCAGAAGACACAAGAGCTGCTTAAAGGAGACTGCTATATTTCATTGAGAAAGCAAAAAAGTGCAAGGCATGAAACAAAGCTTCCGAGCAAAGAGTTTGACATTAAAGTTCAAAGAAGATAAAAATCTAAAATCAAAGTGACAGCAAAAAGTACTGGAGCAGATAAGACGCAGAGGAAATCAGATTAAACTACACAAGGAAAAAAAGACATCTTTTCATCTCTGATGACAGCTAACTGGTGTTCATTTTCAGTAGATTTTGGTAAAGATAAATGATACCCCATACACTATGCAAAAACATCCAACAACTGATATTAAAATAAATGCTTGTGACAACAGTGTCAGTTTATTTGATTTCAACTCATGCCTTGAATAAGTTCTGATGATATTTTGTCCTGAACACAAGTCCCTTTTCTATCTTGTTGCTTACAGTTCAGTGGTTCAGCATGTTATCCTGCTTGTTAGCCCATGCTAAACAAAGCTGTTTTATTCGTGAAATTTTCTCCCAAACTTCTTTGGATTTCTAATGGATTATCCCAATGTTGAATTAATTATTTTTGTATTGCTTATTTTATAATAATTACCTAGATGTGTTTTAGGGCTCATTCTTATTTCAGTGTTAAACACCGAAAAGCAAGTAAAATATCAGTCTTTGCTAAAAGGCTTGTGAACTCGGGGACAGTCTGTGTCCTATTACAGATATTCATTTGCATTTCCATACCATCTTTTTTTGAAGAACAGAGGAAAGAAGTGAATTAAAAACAGACTTGCACAATTGAACTGAAAGAAAAAAGAAAATCTGATGCTCAGATGAAAGCCCTAAGTGCTGCCATGTCTTTGGCCATACAATGTATAGAAATTTAAGTTTTACAATGAGTGCTGTCTAAATTTTGAAATGTTCAAATTGTTTCAAGCAGCAACTCTCACATTGACAACCTAAAAACTGACTAACTGATGCATAAAAGTTTATTTGGATTTACCCACAGGGTTGTTAATTCTCAGTCTTCTCAGTCTGAGCAGAACCGCAGACAATAATGTAAAAAATAATTTTATATAAATAAAATAAAATTGGTACCATTAAATAGGACCTTTATAATTATTGTTATGTCTTTCTTAATTCAGAACATCAGAATAACACTTAAAAACATAATACCTACAAAAATTGAGAATGCTTCCATCCCCTAATTACTAAGAAATTCCCTGGTGCTATATGGTAATCCTTGGTGTCTTAATGGTAATTACCAATATGTAATAAGTAGGTAAATACAGATGAAGTACTGCTGGATTTACTAAGAAAAACCTCCACTATTTCTCATCAACTCAATAAGGTTGTGATCAATTTAGATTTGTAATAACTAAAATTAAGATAGTCCAATAAATTACCTTTTCTTACATGTCCTCAGAGTTTTTTTAAGCCATACCCGTAACAACCCCAGGAAGTTTTCCTGATACATCTTAAATACTGGGTATGTTCTTGCTGGTGTTCTTAATATCTTAATATTTCTTTATATATATATGTGTGTATATTTATAGAGAGAGAGAGAGAGAGAGAGAGAGAGAGAGAGAGAGAGAGAAAGGAATGATGTATTAGGACTTATATGGTAAGTACCTGGTAGCACCATAGAAACAAACCAGACTTTCATTTACAGTCCAGTTTCCGCTTACTTACTAAATAAAATTTCATGTTTTACTTAGTAACATTGCAGAAGATAAGACGGTAATAGTGTCTACTGATCGCTTGGAGAAGGGAATAATGTATAAGGAGTTATATGGTAAGAAGCTGGTAACACCATGGAAACAAGCATGACTTCCTTTTACAGTCCGATTTACCATTTTAGGTCCAGGTAATTTCTTAGTAATGAAATGAAATGAAATGAAATGAAATGAAATGAAATGAATGAATGAAAAATACTTTATTTATCCCAGAAGGGAAATTCAACTGGAGATACAGAGAACAGCTTGGCCTTCACTCTCCAGGCAGCCAAGGGTCACAGTGTGCCTGGCGCACGACGTTCAGGCCAGCCAAGATCACACAGGAGAATACATACATATACATAAGCACGCATCAGCCTGTGTGTTAGGAAAAAATATGAATAAGACCACGTAAAGTCAGAGGGAGGAGAAAAAAGGTTCCCTACACTCAGTGCCCCAACATGAGGGGCGCTCAATGTAAGCAATAAAAACCTCTAGCGGGGGGGGTTCACGAGACATGTTGAGAACTTTCTTGAGGATGTGAATGTAATCAGTGTATGTGGTCGTGTGAGGAGAGTTATCAAGGACACCGTCTCTGGGACAACGCAGATGTTATGTCTTGCACAGTCTTTGGCGCCCGGTGGACACGGGTAAGGAGGGGGCTGTGTGTCTAGGTGCTCACTGCTCCAGGAGGAATTTAGTGTTTTGGCCTTGAGGCCAGCCGAAAAGAGATAACAGAGATTAAGTCGAAGCTGAAGAATTGCAACAGCTTCTCATTGTTCATATGGTGCACTATTGTGGAAAAATGTCAGACTCATCCTAATTAGGCCAAATTGCATAGTACCAATAATCAATCAATCACTTCTCCACTCCGAGCCGAAACTGCAACTTCTCCAAGGTGGCACCAATCCTTCCAGTGAGATCCAGCAGCGCACCCAGTTTACGGTTCAGCTCCAGGACCCCATCAGCCAGCTTACGATCCCGCTCCTGGACCTCCCAGTCCCGTTCGAGAATCACATCCAGCTGGTCGCGGTACTGCTCCGAGACCGCATCCAGTTTGCGATCCAGATCTCCGAATCTTTTAGTCCAAGTGTTGCCAGATGCAGCCCATCCAATCCATAACTTTAGAATTTGTAGATACATCAGGTAACCACCAACGCCGATCAGCAGGTACCCCACGATCAATAATCCAAATATGTACACATCCTCCACGTCTTCGACAGCCAGAACAGACAGGCATACCATCTTCCACTCACCCCAGGAATCCATGGTAAACCCAGCTGGGAGGGTCGACTTCGGGCATGACGGCTCCCCTTAAGTTTGAAAAAACTTTGTCCAATGCGTTGAGTGACCACGAAACCAGATCAATTTTATCAGGGAACTGTAAAAGGAAGCGTTACCCAAAATTCTTGGGTTCTTTGAGAGGTCATTTTATCTGAACCATACGTACATTATTCTTCTTCCACTTATCCAATGTCAGGTTGTTCAAAAAGAGGATCAGAAGAAAACCCCACACATCCCTCACCCCATCAAAACTTTCTGGTTCCCCAGAATTCCCAGGCCCAAGAGGGTTTTACATCCTTTCAGTGAATTCTGGGCTCGTCTGGGGGGTCTTCTCCCAGAGGGACGTGCCTGTAAACCCTTCATGGGCAGTTGTCCAGAGGTGATCCTTCTCAGATGCCCAAACCACCTCAGCTGACTCCTTTCGATGAACAGAAGCAGCAGCTCTAATTCCAGGTCCCCCTAGATGACTGAGCTTTTCACCTTATCTCCAAGGCTTAGTCTGACCACCCTACTGAGGGAATTCATTTTGGCCCCACATGTGGACCGAATAGGCAAATTCATATGATCTCCTCAACAACTACATGAGGGCAAAATTTTAATTCGATGTTCCACAACCAGGGGAAAAATCACACACCTTTTGAATCTGAGGTTCGACAATCGGTCAGAGCCTCCTTTCCAATTTCCTGAAGTAAACTCTCCCTGTAAGACTGAGAAGTTTGATCCCCTAGAGTTTAAACACACTCTTCATCCCCACCCTTTTTGAAAATAGGCACAACCACCTCAGTCTACCACTTCAGAGGTGTAAACAATGAACAATGAAGAGGCATGTCATCCATGACAGCCCCACAATATCCAGAACTTTCAGAATCTCAGGGCAAATCTCCTCCACCCCTGGCACCTTGTTGCTGGTCAGCTTTTTAACCACTTCGACACCCTCCGCCAATGTGATGGACTCAACTCCCCCTAAGTCTTCAGGCTCTGGAGAATAGGGTAACCAGGTTTAGGAGATCCCCAAAGTTGGTCGGTCCGCATTATCTGCAGAACCTTTCCTGCTGAAAAGTTAGTAACAATAGGGGACTTTCTAGTGGATGATGTTTGCGTTCAAAACAGTGGCATGTCTGAAAAGACAACTCCAGTTAAAGGCCAGATCGAATTGTACGCAACTATTCCCAAACATCTGTATGAAACAGCTTTGGTCTGACCCCTTACCTCAGGCCAATTTATCATGGGATATTGTATCAGGGGCTTGAGCCCCAGACAACATACTGTAGCACCCAGGATCATCGGGGTGCTCAAACCTCTGCTCTGCCCTACGTGAAGGTGGCAATTCAGTGGGAGGAAAGGGTATAAATTAACCTTTTCGTCCAAAAATAATGGAAAAATTAACACAGAAAAATGTAAATTCCTGGAGATAAACACAGACTATTTTCCATTCTGTACCATGTATTTCCCTCTATACCCATGCAATTCAGGAACAAAATGAAAAAAAAAAGTTAATACTCAAGGTTGTTATGCAGTTAATAGCAGTACTGTCTTGAAATTATTTTTTTCCACCTCCTTGGTGTTGTATGAAAACTGTTACTGACAGTCCATGACAGGGTCATTTCTGTAGCCCAATGATGAGGACTGAGGCAGACTATGCTAAAAAACCCAAACACTTTAGCTTTTTATTCACCTTGCACGTTTACATAAACATTCTGGAGCACAGACACATCATTGGCAAGTTTGACCTCCAGCAGCAGCAGCACAAGACTATGAAACAGATATCTCTTTATGCTCTCTGTTAAAGATGGAATAAAGAAAAGGATATTTTTAATAACATTTTTCCAAACCATGTAAAATGTCTCACTTTTTCTATTTTTACATGTTTTGTAAACAAATAACACACAAAAAATAAGGCAAATCTCCTTCACTCCTGTACACCTGATCCCAACTCATCTAAAACCCACATGCACTTGTTTGTTCCCTCACTGTCATTTTACCATTTTGACAACCTTTGAATTGAGTTCAGCCACCCCAGGGAGGCAAATTCAAAGCAAGAGCTACCTTGGGGAGTCTTCTTCTGGGTGTTTGAGCAAATGTTTGAATACTCCAAGGACAAGAAATAGAGGACAGATGATTTAGTACATCTTTAACGCCTTTACACTCATCGTACCCACTCATACTCCAGAGAGAACATTCACTTATCAGTCCATCCAAACTGTGGACCTTTGCTTCTTCAACAAAACACCTTTCTTTCACAAGCAAATAAATCAATCACACACTGAGTTGTTGTGCTTTTGTTTTATATTCATATGGCTGGATGATAAAGATACAGAAACAATCTAGACATCTTTTGTGCAAAAAGTAATACATTTTGTGCAAATCAACATGTACTTTTAAGGTACAGAGAGCTAATTAGTGTTGTAAGTGATGGTTTTCAAAGATAAAAATGTGGACTTGGACAATAGTGACTTAGGGGAAACTTTAAAAACAAAAGAGCTTACTAGGCGGTAAAACATTAATGAAAACATATGAAACTGGGGCAAGGGGAGGAAGACAACATAGTACTGATACACAGAAAAGGTAGCAGGGTGATCTGATAAAGTTCTGCAACAAGTATGTAAATGGGGAGGGTGATTACAGCACTAAAGAGATAGATAACAGGTATGTGATGACCTGAACAAGAGTTGCTGAAGGAAAATAAATAGCAGTGAGAAACAAAAACAGGAACAAACATATAAAAAATGTGGTTTAAATGACAAATCAAATTACAACAAATGACGGATTCAGGAGGATTACTGAGAGATGCATGTATGAAGCCAAAAACCACTTATGTAGAAATCATAACCTTTAACATAAATTATACAACAAAACATTTAGGCCCGATAACATTTCTGAACAGATTATAATCATGCTGTGCAATTTTGCCATAATGCAATGGATAGAATGTATCCTATAGATGATGGTACAGTGGTCAACAGTTATATGCACGACCTCGGTGCCCGGCAAATTTGTGCATATAAGCATTGTGTGCAATTATTTGTCTGTGGTCATTTGAACTGTGAACACAGGTAGCAGTGTTCGGTATGAATAACAGATAATTGGAAACAATGTAATAACGCAATTAAAATATATTAAGAGAGTAAAACTCTCAAACAGATCGAGTTTTATACTCGTAGAGCGAATCCAATATAGCACTGACAGATGCGCCTTATCCTCGTGCATGGACGCGACAGTAACAACACAGATTAAGTTACAGTTAGTAACAGAACAGAATGATTTTCTATATTGGATATTAATAACTCATGCTCAGGCACTAAAAACTAGAACAAATGTTACATTTGACACTATTTCACACAGAAGAAGTCTGTGATTATTTTTTGGAGACCGTCTGACAGCTTCAGCCAGACACGCGTGCGTAAACATCAGAGCAGTCTAGTTCCACACACCTAACAGCAAGAGTGTGTGTGAGAACACCAGCGGAGGTGTACGGTCAAGTAACTAGTGAGAAACAGGGAGTATTAGTGAGATGCTTGTATGATACCTCCAAATGTTTTGTGCATATAGCCGTCTGAGCTGTGCATATAAGCATATGGATTCTCTATGACACAGGAACGTGTACAGCAGTTTTGTGCATATAAGAGTGTTGTTTGTATAAGCATTGTGCATATAACCGTCGACCACTGTACCATCTCTCTGCTGTTGCACACCATCAATATATTTGAATCCTTTATAGTCTAATATCATCCAGCCACAATTACATGCAAAGTCAGTTGCAGGCTTAGTAACTAAATACTTACATGTTGACGTTGCATGAATTCGCTTAAAAAAATGACAATAACTGATGGCATATTGACTTCCTGAATTGGTAATCCATGTCGCAGTGGGATATTTTTATCTCCACTTCTTGTGACTTTGAAATAAAGGTCAAGCGGGAGATGTAAGCACAGGAGTATAGATGGCTGAAGGGGTTTCTTGCCCAAGGCAACTACAAACATGCAAGGTAGCTCTGAACACATGGCAAGAATCGTTACAGTTTCTCATTTTTGCTTCAACATTTTTTATCTCCACTTTGTCTTTTTGTTTTTTCAGTCTCTGTGTTGAGATCCTGATTATGCCTCCACAATGCCCAAGGTTTGTGTCTTTTCAACCTCCTCCACCCACACAAGCATGCCACAAGGCTGGAATGTGCCGGACAGTGGCGTCATTGTAATAAAATGTGCACTACTCTTGCTTCATAAAAATTTAATGAGAGAAGAGGACCAGGAGCAAGGTGCGTCATCACTACAGTAAAAGCACTAGACACAGTAGGTTTCATGAGATTTCTTGGCTCTGATATGTTTTTTCCTTTTACAATTTTAATGTCTTCAGTTTGTTTGTACAGTATTTAGTGCTTTGGGGTTCCTAATTGTTGGCTTTTAACATCAAACGTTTCTATTTCTCAGGTGCTTATCTCTCCATTAATCTCCTTTTACTTTGTCAGAATAACTCACCACTATATAAACTGCTTCAGTATCTCACCTCTCTCTGATTGATTGTATGTGGATCTCAGTGGGTTCAGAAAACTACTTTAATCTTGTGCACTTTATTTCTTGTTTCCACATTTAAATGTGACTTTTTTGCATAAAAAGTTGTAGAAAAAGGTTTTTGAAAAAGGCAGGAATTCACAAAAGAATAACTCTAAATTTTCTTCAAGTGTTTGCACTTTTCTTTACTTCCTACTAGTATTGTTGCAGTTTTTAACACATGACAGCAATAATCATTGTTCATAGATGAACCTGCTACTGATTTCACCACATCTGAACTACAGCATTGTTCAGCAACAAATGCAATACACAAACATACAGACACAGTCACCTGTGATGATAGTAAAGCACAATCACCCATCCTCCATTTAAACACACTTACATGCACAACCTTCAGATCAAATGTTGCATCCCAATGCTGCAGCTGCTTCTCAGCCATTAGTTTGAATAACAACCCTCCAGCCAAGACTGTCTCCAGACAGCTAACACTGCAAAACACTGTGAGCAGTCATTACCAGAAGGCAAAACTAAAAGATGCATCAGTGTAAATGAGGAATACAAGCTAGTTTAAAGCACTATAAGGTGTATTATTCCTCACATTGGCCAGAATACCCACAGTGCAGTCAACTACTTGGAAGGGGGTGAGCAACAGTAAATGGCAACAATAATCTTTTATGAGCAATATAATCATAGGAAGAATTTACTGCTCAATGCCTTATGCCACAATTTTACATTCAACATATTTCCAGTAGTAGCCTCTGGAGTAAAAAGGTGCTGTAAATAATTTCTGTTCATAATTGCAAGGCAGCGTGAGTGGCCTTTCCATTGAAAGGTAAAGGAAGATAGTGCTGCAATACAGCTAACACGGAAATTTGTGCTGAAGTTACACTAATTCGGAATTACTTCTGTCATCCACCAATATGGACTAAAAAGACAATTATGATCACATACAATTCAGAAAAAGGGGGTGAATGTGAAGTTTTAAATAATTGCTCCTTGAGTTTGTTCATTACATTGGAGACTCTGAATCATAAACAGGTATGTAAACAAGTAGAATTCAAGATGACCACTGCCCTTTTATTAGAATATTAAAAAATGTAAATAAATTGATTTCTGTGTTGTTTTTTAAAGCTAGAATTTTACTAGACTGTGACAAAATGCCAATGGCATTCACAAGGGAGTTTCCAAAACATCTCAGAACATTCACAAAAGTTCTCTTTCCCTGGTGGGTGTTGCAGGGCATTGCAAAAATGTGCAAAATATTTTATTACAGTTTATTTGCATTGTCATCACAGGGTGCCATGCAAAAAGGCACCTTGCACCCACTGATTCATTAAAAATGTAATAAACAAAGATAATCCAAAAGTAGCACTATTCATACTGCTTGGTCCAAATTACTTATAAGCCTGAAACTCCAAAACCGTGGTTAGAAGGAAAGAAGTCTTTTGAATGAGAGGCGTAATATTTTCAAAAGATGCAAAAAGTTGTAAAAGTCCACCCCCCAAAAAATAAAAAATTGGATAAACATGTCCTGGACAACTGAGAGTCTACACAAACTCAAACGAAGATAAAAACCAAATGGAATCATGATAAATAAAATATAAATAACAAGCAGAACATTGCAGCGATTGCTATGGGCTCAGTTTGTAAGACACGTCATGCATTTCTATGCATTCAGACAACAATTCTGATTGCGTTATTTTTTGACAGGACACTAAAAAAAAAAGAAAATGTGAGAGATATGAGACCACATTAGGATATATGAAATTGAGAATAAAAGTAAGGTAAATTGCAAACAAGTTAAGACACCTCTGTTGTCCTTGGGGTCATTTTGACAACAAGGACAGGTGTAGGACAGGTGTGTACCAATTTAGAAGACATTACAAAGACTTAAAACATTGTTCATGACTGCTGCAATTATAATGTTTTTGCAAAAATGTTGCAATCCCTGTGTGACCTCTGCTGTATAAACTTGTTATACAGGTATCATGTGTATCAGATTAGCAGAATTTAGGGTGAAGAATTGCACATTTTCTTGCAAGAAGAAGCCCTTAATTTCTTTGTTTTCAGAAATACATGTTCCAACTTAAGAATCATAGAGGTCATGTGTATTTCAGGGACCCAACAGACCACCATCCAGGTCATTGTGAGCTTTTTTAAGCCTACGTGAGAACGTTTGGTCACATGGTTTAAAGTGTGAATGGTTTTGAAACTGCTTGGGGAGGGATGTCAAAAATACATTGTAAGTGTTTGATGGGTTACAGTATGTTGGTCCTGGCAAAAACCTCCCAATAGGATATGGTTAGGACAACTGATTTAAAAGATAGGAGTGATGGTAAACTGGAAAATAAAGTCCAAATGGCTTCATTTTAAACATTGATGATCATCTCTAACTTGATGGCTGAGAGTTTACCTGAAAATTCTCTCAGAGTATAATTAAAGTAGAATCACAGCTGTAAGGAGCCAGTGAAGTGTAAATTATTAGCAAAAAACACATGGAAAGCAGTGCTAATTAACAGCCAACAGCTATACAGGCAAATTAGTGGCTACATTTAAGACCTATTTTTTAAAAACTCTCAAACAATACACTTCAAGAATTTAAAGTAGAGCATCTTATGTTAAACGTGCAAATATGTTGATGTTAACAACATTAAAATCTACCTTTGTTCTTTTATAAGTCTACATATCAGCCTAATGTGTGAACAACATGAGTGTTTGTATGAAGCTGCCACAAACAAATATTAGTCCGTTGGTTCAATAAAGTCTAATGTCTGCAACTTTTATCTTTTCACCAGTGAAACAATTGATTAAAATCGTAGTAGTAAAATTTTCAAAGCCTATAAAGATATCTTTAGAAACAGTTTTACCTGGTTAATAGGTTACATGCTTATTATAGGATTGTTTAAAGGCTGTGTGATCCTGCAATTGTTTTATCAATACAGCATGTGAGGATCTTCCAGTTTTTAAACTGTGATCAATAGAAGGTACAGCAAACTAGAACTTTTTTTTGTGAGACCACTTTTCTATTGACAAAAGCAAAAGAGAAGACAAAGTTTGGAGCTCGCTTTACTAAAGCCACTACGCGAACAAAGCATGACTTCTGAAAGCGAGAAAGAAAAGTTGGTTCCCAAAAAAACAACAACAGATGTTACATGGAACTGATGATGTTTTTTTTATAGAATGTATTTGCTATATTTTTTCCTAAATTCAAACAGGGTTTGCTTTTAAATTAATGTATTTCTAAATAACTTCCAAAATATCTGAATAAAATTGTGATCGTGATTGTGAAAAAAGAAAATCATGATATGATTTTTTTCTCATATCGCCCACCCCTAATTCAAAGTTAAATGTAAACATTTAAAACAACTTTATATGAGTTCTGTATACAAGCTTTGAGGCAAAACAAATTGCTTTCTAATTCAAAACATACATTTGATGATGCTGAAATAAAAGCCTCAAGACACATTTTCTTCAAGGAACCGAGAGGATGGCCTGTAGGAAGCAGCTAAAACACAGGAGAACAAGCAAAAATATAAATATAAATGTAATCAAAATGTAGATGTAACTAAAAGAGGCTGGTCAAGTTGTACTTGATATACTATTGTACTATTAGATGACATCAATTTGCACTGAAATGTTTGCTCAACAAAGTAAATGTACCATACACCAGATACAGACAGTCACATTTTATTTATTATTTATCATGCTGGAAAGCTGAAAAAAGTTCCTCACAACCTGATTTTATTAATGAATCAGTCAAGTTCAGCTGCTACAACCCAAATAGAAGCTTCTCCAACAGCTTGATGACACAGTTATAAGCTTGACTTTTCAAAAAATGTACTAGTGTGTCAGGGGGGTTGCCAATGTGAGTACGAAGCGGTAAAACATTTGGCATACCCACAAAGTCTGAGTACAGCGTGACAAACTGACTTGGAGTCATCAGCAAATTTCTGTAGGCTTTTGTTCAACTAAACTAGAGATGCAGAAAGATATACTGTAATGTAAGTAATAGTAATGTAAGTAATGTAAGTGACAGCAAAAACGACCAATATACCTAAAGTTGGTTAAGATTAAAAGGTTCTGATTGGTTTCTGTCTGTAAAACATTCACTGTTCAATTATTGTGGATTCATGGACATACTGTAAGGTCTCAAGTGTGTTCATCAGTAAAACTACACAGACAAGATAAAAGATTAAGCTTGACAATCAATGGTCTGGAAAGGGCATTCAGCCACCTTATAGATTTCACATCAGGTCCTCCCTACTAGAACATAGTTTACAAGATAACAGAGCCACAATAGGTTCATAAACAGGGCAGCGATTGTTAGAAGTGATAGAGCACCATGTGCAATGACAGTTGTCTTTGTATGTGTGTGCTTCTGGTTCACTGTGTTTCAGAATGAGGCCATTCATCCCTCTGTCTGCTTCCTTTTCTTGCCTGTCTCTGTCTAGCTTTCTCTTTCTCACATAACTGCCTCAAGCAGAGAGAAAAGCGTGGATTTGGTTGTTTTCAATGAAAAAAAATGCTGAGAGAAGAAAAAAAGGAGAGAGGAAGAGAACAGTTCCAAAACCCACAAGGGGATCTGACAGCAACAAGAGAGTCAAATATTCTGCCAAGGAGACATTGCACAGAGAAAGAGAAGAAAGAAGAGTCAGAGAAACAGACATAGAGAGAGAATGTGAGGATATACTGCCTCCAGGAGAATAGAAATGACCAGAAATGTGTCTTTAAATGTTCTTCCAGCTATTTGCATGTGTTGGGAGTCATGTCATCAAGTGATTGCACATTGTTCATCTGCAAACACATTCATGAAGGTGCCCAAAGGGTGAATCAGAAGATGCCCTTTTTTGGTACCGATTTTTATCAGAGGGGTGAATATCAGGTCAGAGGTACAAGGGACAAGAGTAGGAATAAAGATGCTTCTGGGTAAAAATGCGATGTAATTCTTAATGATTTTTTGTTTGTTTGCTTCTTTTCACTCCAGAGCTGTTCGTCAGGGTGCGTTAACGAAGCCTCTAAAAATAAGAGTACTGATTTGAGTAAATAAACAGGAAGTTTTTAATCTATGCAGCATTTTGTGAGTGAGCATGTAAACAATTGCTAATTTATGATGTCCAACAAGACTAAGTAAAAATACAAGCTGGGATTATTTTGAGTTAGAAAGCTGATTAGGTTTTCACTTGAAGTCCATTTTAAACAATTATCATTCAGCTTTGATGAGATATGTGGGTAATGTCATGGTAACAATCAAAAAGTGTAGCTAACAAGCATAGCCTGTGGGTAATGGTTTCTGCAATCTATTCTTCACAATGATTAAACTGTTGAGGATACAAATTGGATAATCATCACTTCGATTCTCACACCAGTTTCCCACACATCATTTAGTTTTTTTTTATAATTGCGATAAGTGACACCTCCATTATACCTTTCTAAACTAACGTTTCCTCTATTTATTGATTACCTGACAGCTGCAGAGTCTTTAAAGATGTTTGATATAATCCCTGTGAGTTTTCTTTTATGTTGTTGTTTCATCATTGTCACATCAACAACATATTGATGTGTTACAAATTCAAATAAACTCTACTAAAATTGTTTAATTCAATTTTTAATTTGCAATACTGTCACTGGTCATTCAACAACATAAGCTGTTCTTTATCCATGTAACTTCTCTGCCAACAAAGAACATAGTGTAGAAACAACTAACATTGTTATATACGTGTTCAAAGAGCTAAGTAACACATCGGTAAAAATATTGACTTCGTCTTCAATAAAAAATTTCTCCACTTCATTATTTTTCTACACATTGAACTCACATTACTACTAATATATTTTGTTATTTTTAGAATGTAAAAAGAAAAAACAACAAACAACTGATATGTCAAATTGCTCACCAGTTAAAAAATGCGGACATTTTTTTAAAAGCGCTTTTTCTTTTTTCTTGAAATTTTTGGAAACATTCAAGAGTGCCATTTATGACAACGTGATATGAAAATGTTTTTTAATTTTAAAGTTAAATATTAAACAGTATTTCAAAAACAATACATTTATTTAAGTAATCAGAAATTAAACCAGCATAATAAAGATCTATGATACCCACATACCTTGTGTAAATTAACTATGCAAACTTTTTCTTTTGGACTCGATTTTATTTATCAAATAAATCTTTTAGTATGCATCTTGCATCTAGAGCTGTACACAACCTGTGAAGGACCTGAAAATTTCAAACAGTGTAGACAGCAGTATGAGTTTTACTGGAGAACAATCACAATAAAAGCAACGAGCTGTTTTTATGAACCTCAGATGTTTGTAGGTTTGAGATTTTTATTGTGGGGATTGAAGGAAGTTCTTTAAGTTCAGCCACTAAGACTGATGCAGTTTCAGACTCAATATACCTAAATATCTGTGTAGCTTTTTGCAGTTGACCCAGTAAAAGTACATCAACAACCATTTATTATAATAAAATCAATAAAAATACCTACCTGTGAGCCTGCCTACCTAACCATCCATCCATCCATCCATCCATCCATCCATCCATCCATCCATCCATCCATCCATCCATCCATCCATCCATCCATCCATCCATCCATCCATCCATCCATCCATCCATCCGAGACAACATTGTGAAACAAACATTTAATTAAAAGCCTTTTCTGATTATAAATGAGAATTGTTCAAACTCTCTTTTTGTGTGAAGTTCTGCACATGTGGCAAACAATCTGTCTGAAAATGCTGTTCACTAAGTAAGCCAGCATGGAGAGTGATGAGAAAATGGGAAGCAAGGAGATTACAAGTAAAAGCGATTGAACATTGATGTGAGTTGTAACTAGTACCATCTCAGTCCAGTGAGCCATGAATCTAATCAATCAGCACTTCGTCTCATTTCATGTTAATTTCTGAGATATTAGTAAAATTCTGATAACATCTCATTATCATCTCATGTTCATTTCTCTTGGCTCAGCACATTAACTGGAGCATCGGGCTCATCCAGCAAAGATCTTGTTGCTCTTCCGTCAAAAAGACAAAGATGTATTACACACAAAACTGCTGAATCCAGTACATAAACATTCACTGGAACTAAAAACTGTTTTATACAGCAAAGTTTACATTTACAAGCAAGTCAAGCATTTAAATCAAATTAGGTCCAGAATGTTTACCAGCAACCAAATCCTCGGCTGAGTTTAGGTGTTTGAAGACAGAGATTTGACTGATGTCTGATAGCACCAGCTGCATTAACATGAACCTATATTGCATTCTTTAGCAACAAAAATACACATTTGTTTCATAATATCACACATATCAATGTTGCTATGGAGAAAGAAATTAAAGATGTAGTTAAGAATTAAAACAAGTCTTCAACTTTCTATTATTATAACCTTTAAAAAAAAAGAAAATCCTGTTTTTCATGGCAACACTTAAAAAAATGTCTCCAGGACATGTGGCCACTGAGGCGTGTGATCAAGCTTGTAAAACTGAATGAATGTGGCATAAGAGCTCAGGGCAAAACTGACGTCCAAATCCACTCACAGCACACTTTTACCAGTAAGAAATGAGCATGCAAGTATAGATACACACATCCACAGCCTCACAGGGTCTGACCAAAATATACAATACTAACAGCTTGCTGCAGAAACTTCACAAATGAGTTCTGAAGACAAAGATTAAAGATAAATGCAGCAAGAGAGAGACAAGTAAAAGATAAGTGAGAAAGAAAGAGGGAAACTGCATGTTACCTGTCATTATGCTGTGCCCCCTGAGGGCATGGCTTTTTAAAGAGGGATAAACATATGTGTGTGTTGGGTTGGGTTGTGTATGCGTATGTGTGTGTGCGCATGTGGAATAGAGATGTGACAGAGAGCCTTTTTACTCTAGTCATCTTTAAGCACTACTAACAGTAGCTAAAACCCTGTGGGCCTGTCCAGTATGAACACAGTCATTCATCACGTACACACACTCACACACACACACATCCACAGAAAGAGAGAAAGAGAAAGAAAGAGAGCGACACGGCCAATATCAAAACCATTCATCACAGCCGACAGGAGAAGAAGAAGAAGGAGACGAGAAGGGGGAGAAACGAGGGGAGGAAGAACTCCCAGTGAGAGAAGTCAGCAAAAACATTGCTTTCTAAAGAGATGGCAGTTTTGAAGTGTTATTCTTCGTTGCAATGTGCTTTCTATTACCCATGTAGTTTTGCAGCAGTGCTTAAAATCCTCAAATATTACCAGCTTGTTAATTTCACACTCTGGTTCCACAACCCCAGGTGCAAAAAGCCATTTTGCAGGACATGCTTTACCATAGGTGGTTTTAAAGGGTTGTCAAATGCCTCAGTGTGATTGCTTCTTAAGAGTACCTGCCAAAATATAAAAAATGTTGTGCTCAGGAAACACATGGAGAGCTAACTAGGTCACAGATTCATTATCATGGTATGCATGGAGTACAAGGGCTACATGAAACTTTTACACAGGTTCATAAAATGTGCACATGTCCTTAATCCCAGATTTTTAAAAAACATTCCCAAAATTTTATTTCAGGTGGACAAAATTACACAGCCTGCCAGCTGGAAATGGGAAGGAAGTGGTTATCTTTGTCAAAAAAGTGACAATCCACTTCCTACCGTCAGAAATGTACTTCTTCCTGAGCCAACTCATTCTAGTTCCAGCTGTCAATGACTATTTGAATCGAAAAGTGCATTGTTTCTTCCAGCTGTTGAGGTAAACATGAATCTGAACAGGCAGCTGAAGCTCTGTCAGGTTTCTAGTAACTTTCCTTCCAAAGCACAAGTGAAGATGTTGGTTAGTGTGTGAGAACAAAGGTCATGCTTCATCTACTGTGCATTCCAAATGTCAAAAATATTTTACATTTTTTAACCTTTAACATGAGAAATGCGACAGAAGCAGCTCAAAAAAGACTAAAAAAGCATTCTGGTTTCCTGCACAGATGAAGACATTTGTAAGAGATATTAAAATTAGTTTATTTTATCCCATGTTTTTGTTTGTTTTTTTCCATGTTAAATGTAAAGTTCTAACCACTAAGAGATGTGTAATGATAAAAAGTGAGGGACAGACTAAGAAGCTGCCAGGGATATCCATTTCCTTAAAGGGGTTATGACATCAAAATGCACTTTTTTGAGTTTTTTGGGGTATATCATGATGTGTTGTGCACTGATGAGGCCGTGTGAACGTCCAAAGCGAGTATCAAAGTTCCCGTTTGTGGGCGGTCCGCTTTGTTTCATATTTAAAAAACGGTCGAATCGGAAAGCACCATTTTTTCCTACGTGGCATTTCATCTACGTATTTCATAGCGTCCAATAAAAGTGCACAGTAAAGTAAACAGTCCAACCCCCCACCCCACCCCCAGCCCATACACCGTTAGCTGCGTTGCGCTAGCTTGTGCTGCTGCTCTTGAGAAGAGATGGCTACGCAAATGGGGACCTGTTGTGTCCAAGGATGCTCAACCCATGCTGGAAGTTTCCACTCACTCCCGAAGGATGAAAAAACAAGAGAAGAGTGGCTGAAGTTCATTTATGGAGAAGTGCCACACAGTTATAACCTCAATTAGAAAGTATGTTCAGCTCACTTCACGGAGGACTGCTTCCATAACTTGGGTGAATTCAAGTTGGGATTGTCAAAGAAACTGATTTTAATTAAAAATTCTTTACCAACCCTGAAGGAGGCGACCACATCGTCAATACCCGTAAGTTTATTTATTTAATAAAATGCTGCCTTGCCTAATAAACGTTTGTTCGTGGTCTGAAGAGTCCATGATGCTAGCATGTGATAGCCGCTCTAGCAACAATGTCCGTGAGCAACAGGTTTATCATACCATATTGTGAATCTATTTTCATTGATAACATCTGACAGCACTGTTTATTCGCTCATGTGATTAGTTGAGTTTTATGTGTTCACCCCTCCGTCTTCCTCAGAAGACGTTTCAGGCTCGAACATATACGGTTGTAAACGTCCACTCGCCATGTTACTGGACTGTTGACGGAGCCGAGAAGAAAGGCTTGCTGCGGGCAATGGTTGTAGCCAATCAGAGCGAAGTCAGCCAGGGAGACCCACATATCATTAATAAAAGGAACCGTGTTGCTGAGAAGAGGATTCTGACCTGCCCGTACACCCCCGCCCTGTTAGTTTTTTAATCAAATTCTTTTGAGAGTTGACATATGCGGGCATATCTACTACATGAAATAGCTTTACGCCAGTTTAAACAGTGATGTCATCACACCTTTAAGCTCAAACACTGTCGCCTGCTGCATCTGTGAAAAATACTAAATTTTGCTAATCTGAGGTCCATTTTTATCACTGACACTGTCACATCTTCACTGATGACAAAATGTGTTGGTCTGCCAGGGAAGGACACACACTGAGTACAAACAGGAGACACAACACAGATTCATAGTGATGTGTATGTGTGCACGTGCATGGAAAGTGCATGTTGCTTTCCCAGCATTAAAACCACAAGAAATAGAGAAAAGATGCTTGATGAAATGTCCAAAAAAATAATGACAGCATGCTCTGGTATTCGTGTCTGCATCAGGCCCACTGGTGGGTTTCTGGCCCTCTAGTTTAGTGGGTTCAAAGTGATTGAGTGTGCTCCCAAGATAAATAGAGCAGTAATGTAGCAGAGGAAATGACATCCCACAACCTATTTCTCTTGGTTTCCCTCAGCATGTGTCACCATTCCTTGATCCTCTTTCAGCTCATCTATCTCACTTTCTGTTTGTTTCCCCTGTCCTCTGTTTCATTTTTCTCCATCCTCTGGGGTTAAGGTCATGACAATATATCCTTAAGACTCAGTCCAACTGATACTACTATATGTAAGGGTCAAGAAAAAAATGTGTTAAGCTAATCTGTTATGCAAATTAAGGATAACAGCTTTAATCAAACTTTGAGACATATAGTACAGTCCCCGAAAGGGACAAAGCTGTTTTTGTTTGAACCTGCAAATTGGGAAAAATAAAGCCTTTCTTTCTTTCTTTCTTTCTTTCTTTCTTTCTTTGTAATTTTTCAGATTTGGTTTTAAAACAAAATAACAAAAAAAAACTGATTATTTGTTTTTCTTATTTTTAAACTGAAAAACCAATGAACAAACCATACAAGGATTGAGGATAGATTTTACTTTTATCACTCATATATTGGTGTTCCATGTTCTGAAATCATCAAACACATAAAATATACAGTATTTTGATTATTTGCTTTTGCACTCTGTTCAAATTTCAACTTTAGCATGAATAATACTTAACACTGAATTATTGTATCATTGAACACAACAAAAATTGAAAATTGTATTCATCAACAGAGCCTTAGTTGTAGATTGGAGATGAATGGTGGATGTAGGACCCAAATTTAGACCTGCAAGAGGTAACAGGCAGGAACCAGTTGGTTAGTAGAAACTAAGAAACTTAACGTAAGGCAAAGCTAAAGTACCAGCAATGATTTAAAAAAGTTACCTGTAAAACTAAAATCACAGGACTATAAATCTATAGAAGCAAAAGAACAATGTTCACACATGCGTCACATTTGTTGTGGAAAAGCAGGAATACTGCAGGTGGATCTATGCTACATGCAGTACACATGTTCTCATCATGTATGCACTGGTCTTCTCTGGGTACTCAGGTTCCCTCCCACACTCCAAAAGCATATATTTTGGGGTGACTGGTATCTCCAAATCCCCCCTAATTGGATGGATGGATGGTTTTCATCACCACTGCTTTCCATTCCTCTATTTTAGCTCCATATTAAAATTGATTTATCTGACTGAGGGACACTTCAAATTCACTGCAAGTGTTATAGTTGTGATGCCATAACATTCACTAATAAAAATGTTATCTAATTTTGTGTATTTCATCTTGAAATAAAGTAATTATCTATTGTTCAAATGACTGTTTTTTTAGGCCTTGAGTGTCTTTAAGCATAAATCTAACATTCAATAATATTTATTCAACAGCAATTCAGCTTCTACTTACATGCAAATTTCAAGTATAAATCTGTCAGGGTGGTTTGATTTGAAATAAAATATATACAATGTGCTGGAAGGTGGCAGGTGTTGGCTTTTTTAGTCCTTTATGTCAAAAATTATTAAATGGTATCTTTAAAAAGTAAGCCAGGTCACAGCTTAATGGAGCTATCCCAAAATCTGTCAATGTTACAATACAAAGTAAATGCACTGTGTATTAAGCGGTTAAACACAAACCAAGCAAATTCCAATATTATTTAATTCTTAAAAGAACATGAGAAAAAGCAACATTCATATGATTTCTTCATGTAAATATGTAGCTATATTTTTGATTGCATATGAAGAAATTTGGTCTGTTACTTCAAATTTGGATAATCTGCTTGTATTTTAGCTTTGCAGTCAACAAAAGTCCTGTCTGACTTAATATGTATACAGTTTGAAATACCACATGAGACTGTGAGCTATTTTGTTACTTTCATAAAACTGAATATACTTTGTCAGACAAACCAATAATTGGAAGTGACGCGAATAATGTTATCTGTTCTCTGCAGAAGTGGTTTATTTTTTTGATGCACGCAGTTTGTTGTGATGTTCAGCAGTGACTCCCTACATGTGCAAAAGCAGTGAGCTAAAACATTCTTCTTTACAGTCTTGTTTGTGAGAAGAAAGTGCTTCCCCCCTGAAAGGGCTCAGAACTGAGCTTATTTGACTCAATGTGCCAGAGTGATTAAAGTTAAAAACCAATTTTACCCAGAGCTTTGTGCTTTGAGAAGTTTCATATCGTTTCATAGCAACAGTGAAAACCAGGACTAGTACTTACCCCGAGAGTCTGCTGAGTGCTGCTGCTTTTGCTAGCTAAAAAAAGAGCTGCTTTATGGATACAAGCCTTAAGTACTTTGTGACTTTATTAAAATGAGCTCAGACAGCTTTTTAATTAGGAGCACTAACTCTTATTTATTTGTATTTGTTATATTTCAGTGATATGTTTTCTGTTTCCCAAAACACCAAGATCTTCCTTTTCAGTTCCAAAGACAACTCTGGAATCTTTAAACTTTTTTTGACCTTAATGCACCGAAATCTATTAATTTTTGAAAAGTCTGTTATTTGTCTGCCTCTGTATGGAAATGACTCAGGCAGATAACAAATTATAAGCCTAAAGCCCCCAACTCTGCAAGCAGCTTTAGTCTGGCCAACCAGCTTAATTTACTGTTGTTTACTGCCATCATCCCCCTTGGTGCCAACACAGATCCAACACCTGCACCTCCCAGCAACCCCCAGAAGTCACACCACTATCCCTCTAGAGGCCTCTGCCTCCACCTCATCAACAAAAAACACCATCTCCATTCAGGACAGAGATGTCAACAGGTTTTTTAAGAGACAGAACCCCCTCAAAGCACATAGATCAGACTCAGTCCTCCCATCCACCTTGAGGCACTGTGCTGACCAGCTATCTCCAGTGCTCACAGAGATTTCACCACTTCACTGAAGACCTGCCACATACCAGCCTAATTCAAAAACATCCACCAACATCTCTGTCCCCAAAAAGCCAAGGACCACATGACTTAATGACTACAGGCCTGTCACCTTGACTTCCGTGGTCATGAAGACCTTTGAGCGCTTTGTGCTTATTAACCTTAAACAGATTATGGACCCTCATCTGGACCCTCTGCAGTTTGCCTACAGAGCCAACAGGTCTGGAGACGATACGCTGACCATAGCCCTGTACCACATCTTCATTGATCCTATGCAAGGATCTGGTTCATGGACTTCAGAGCTGCAATCAACACAATCATCCTGGCTCTTTTACAGGACAAGCTTTCCCAGCTGTGTGTGCCCTGCAGCTGGATCACAGACTTCCTGTCCAATGGAAAGCAGCACATGAAGCTGGGAAAACTGATTTCAGACCCCTGGACTATGAGCACTTGATCCCCCAAGGCTGTGTTCTTTCTGCTCTTCTCCATGTACACCAACAGCTACACCTACAGCAATCAATCTGTCAAGCACCGGGAGCTCTCTCATGAAAAAAGCACACCAGAGGATGTACGTCCTGAGACAACTAAGGAAGTTCAACCTCCCGACATTGATGATGGTTTACTTCTACACCTCCATCATCGAGTCCATCCTCACCTCCTCCATCACCATCTGGTTCACTGCAGCTACAGCCAAGGACAAGGGCTGTTCTGCTGAGAAGGTGATTGACAGCAACCTTCCTTTCCTCTAGGACCTGAACACTTCCAGTGCTCTGAATGAAGTGTGCAGAAAAGATTGTGGCTGAATCTGATTGCTCTCATCCCGTACATAAAATCTTTCAAGCTCTCCCCTCGGGAAGAAGGCTTCATCAGGACCTGGACTTTCTGCCCCAGGAACAGTTTCTTCCCCTCTGCTATTGGCTTTTAATAAGGCCCAGTAGTTTCTTAAGAAATGCATGGGCATTTGGTCATGCACAAATACTTTAGTCATGTAAATATTGCTGGTTCTTATGTTTGTTACTCTTAATTTTGATTTATTCTCTGTGCTCCTTCACCCAAGAAAAAATAGTTGCATTGTACAAATAATACAACTAAACCCCCCTCCAACTAAAAACTACAGTATAGCTTATCAAACCTAGATTCATGATAATAAACTTATTCTGATTCTGGTTCTGCTATAGGGCTCTTGTTGAGGTTTTTACAAAGACAAAATTGTCAGACAGTTGTTTAACTCATACAATTATTGGTGATTAGTGAAACTGTAATTTTGATATTTTAGAAGAGTTTGTTTAAGAAAGATATTAAATTGATCTTTTCTTAACATTAAAACACAAGAAAATACTACAAATACAAATTTTAAATACAACAAGAGTCCCTTTTATCCACAAATGTTTGTTTCAAAGCTGCAGGACAATAACAACAGCAACAGCAAAACAATTCTTTTTTGATCATTTTCACTGGCCAAAACATAAATTGCTTTGATATACAACAATAGTGAAATGTAGAATCAGCTAATTGACAATTGTATCACAAAAGCTTGGACACAGCCCACAGGAAGTCATAGTAACATAAAATACACCAATAAAAAATACAATTGTTTGCATAAAATAAAAAAAAAATACAGTGTATGCATAGTATTTGAATTAATTGATGCATGCAGTTTGTGATCAAATTGGATAATTTAATAAGCTAACAATCAGATCTCATCTGCTTTTCTAGGGTTTCTGCTAAACTTTCAGCCCATGTAAACACAGGCTGTCTGGGCCAGAAGGCTTGGGAGTCTAAAACCAACACATTAATCATTAACGAAAACTTGTGAGCAAACTTGTCCAGCTAGAACTTGCTGCTTTCACTGCTTATGTAGTAGTTACAGTCTAAAAATAAGCCACAAGCATTCAGGAATAAATCTGGCAAATATATTTTAACTGGTACCATCTAAAAGAAGAAATGCAAGACGTAAAGGAAAGTCAAAGTGAATGAACTGATCTTGTCAAAGCAGGTCAAGCAGCTTAAAAGTATTGAATTATTTACATTGTCAAGGTAACTATTGTTTGTCCACATGAACAGATTTTGGTTTCATTGTGTACAGTATGGTCTGCAAGCTCAAATAATGAGAAGCCACATCAACAAATGATGGCAGAATGTAGCATATTCTTTATTTGGAAATCTGATTTGGCATCTTGGTGATGTTTGTTCCCATATGCTTTTTGGATTGGTAACTACTTGATGGTTAGGAAAAGATTGAGGTGCAACCTTTGAACTCAAGGCTCCAGCTGAGAGCCATGACCTTCT
Source organism: Pachypanchax playfairii (assembly GCA_006937955.1). NCBI lineage: Eukaryota > Metazoa > Chordata > Actinopteri > Cyprinodontiformes > Aplocheilidae > Pachypanchax > Pachypanchax playfairii. The sequence goes on from SSNP01000034.1 coordinate 3,977,179, forward strand.
TTCTGCAAGCCAGTAGAACTTACAAACTGCTTCACAATGTATATGAACAGAAAAGATACACACTTCTATAAATGTAAAATATTCTACAAACTGTAATGACTGGAGGTTTAAAGAAAGACCCAAGGTGCAATAAGGCTCTGGAGGTAACTCCTTTTCTTAAAGATAAACAAAAAGCAGCAAAACAGGCATCAACAAAAAAACCCAAGGTACACGAGAAACACTGGTGATAAAGATGAAAATACACCAACAAATGACTGAGTGAAAGGGAGCTATTACAGACGTAACTAAAAAGGAACAGCTGAGGAGGGAATAAAGCACACCACAACACATGGGGTAACAGGAAAGAAGGCCTACAAAATAAAACCACAGGATTTACATAAACATAAACACTGGAAAACAGGGGGAAACAGAAAACTGGAAGTCTAACAAAATAAAACAGGCAACTTGAGAAAAATCTACAAAAAGTCACAAGGGAACCCTGGAGAAAAACACAGCACAAAAACATTGAGCAAAAAAACAAACTCAAAAAACCCCACAACCCTAACGAACATGTCATAACATGTAAAACTGAGAGACCTGTTCAGATTCTGAGGTTTCAGGAACAGAGTTTCAGTAATGACTCAGTTTCTCTGTAGTGAGGTGAGACAGTTTGTATGCACATAATGAGAAAGAGGGCAGATCACTACACTCACAAAGTGAAATAAAGACATGCAGCATTACAAAAGCAACCCCTAAAACCTCAAATGGATAGCTAAATGAGCACAAACACAGACACACACACAGAACCAGTGTAACTTACTGCTTATAATTTGTCCAAGAGAAGAATACCTCTTTATATATAACCTGCTTACTGGAGAGAATTCTGAGAGCACAGACCTCTTCCAAACAGCTCATTTTCACCATCATATGACTTACACATAAAACTAATACTCCTACATTTATATTATTACCATTACTGATTTCACTAAGCATAAAAACATAGCCATAGAATTTGGAATCCCTTTGGTTATTTAACAAAAAATAAATAAATAAACTTCACCCCCCCCCCCCATCCCCCCAAAGCCTTGTCTTGCAATAAACCAGTCAGAATGCATAAAAATGCTTGACAAATGTATTCTCACAAACTGAGCATAAAACAATCACTGCAATGTTCTGAATGTTATTTATATTTTATTTATTCTGATTTTATTTGAATGTTATTTTTGTTTATTACCACTTTTGTGAATCAGCAGACGTGAGGTAAAAAGAAGACAGAAAATTAAAGAAAAACAAAACAAACAAAAAAACGATTGAACAAAGCAGAAGGGAAGAAGGTGGGAGAGAGTGAGAACACTAGAGATCTGCTTTGACATCTGCTGAGAGACAAACATAAGATAAAATAAACTTCTAAAATGGCACATTTCTTCTTGATCTTGCTCCAAAATTGATGATAGATCAAATTTCAGAGAGACTCAACAACATTTTGTTGCTAGATTTGTAATTATATTTGTAACTTTACAGATCAGATTTTTCATGAACACTATAAATTTAAGCTTTCTCAATCATCTGGGTTATAGCCAGTACAATATTGTGGTGTGACAAAACCTATGTTGGTGGTGTACTGTAAATTTAACTCCACAGCATCAGTTGTGGAGGTAAATGGGAAAATTTCAAAATTGAACCCAACACTTAAAGGTGGTAAAGAGGATTTGGTAGCAAATTTATATGTCAAATTTACTTTAAAATAATTTTATCAACTTGTAGTGGTCTTGTAGTTATGGTGTCCAAAAGAAAAAGTTATAATATTCATAAATCATAAACCTGGTGGGGCTTGAAATAAAATAGCCAATAGAAAACGAACCCGTTTTGTTATCTATTAGCTACTAGATTGTCAATCAAATTACTGTATGTACTACATAGTTTGCTTAGGCCTCAGTATTACTGCACGCGGAAGCGCTGCAAAGCGGAGCGGAACCGAGACCGCTTCCATTTGGTGCCCTTGTTAACCTATATGATGTAGTTCACTCCAGACATGGAGCTGTTAAGTTAGCATTTTGGTGTCTGGTTTATTTTTTGCGCGAGCGTTCCACGTCAATTCTGGCAGGAAATAACACCAAGACACACGAGACAATCAAATCAAATCAAAAATACTTTATTAATCCCCGAAGGGAAATTAAGTGTTGTTGTAGCTCAGTTCTTCTTCAGGGAGTCATTATAGAAGGTTATAGCTGTGGACAGGAAGGATCTCCTGTAGCGGTCTGTGCTGCAGCGGATTATGAAGAATCTTCTGACTGAAGACACTCTGGTGTTGAGTTACTATGTTCTGAAGAGGATGATGAGGGTTTTCCATCATGTTCTTCATCCTCCTTTGGACAATCAACTCAAGAGACTCCAGTTCAGTCTCCAGGACAGAACCAGTCCTTTTTATCCATCTGTTCAGCCTCTTCATGTCACTTGCTCTGATGCTGCTTCCCCAACAGGTGACTACAGATGTGATCAGCTGACAAACTCCTCTTGTTTGAAAGCCAGGCAGAGAAACACTGGAGTCTGGGATATGTTCCTTTAGCCATGTCTCAGTAAAACACATGATGCTGCATTCCTGATACTCTGGCTGGGTCTTCAACAGAGTTTCAAGTTCATCCATTTTGTTAGCAAAGAGATCTCACATTTGTCAATATGACTGATGGAAGTGAAGGTTTAAACTTCCTCTTTCTCTCTGTTCACTTTGCTCCTGCTCTGCATCCACGTCTTCTTCTTTTGAGCTCAATCCGGTATAACGCATGTGCACTACTCGAAAAAAGACAAACAGTAAATATGTAATGCCTTTAATAATAAAGAATGATAAAATAATATTCCACTATCCAGATCCAGCTTACTCCAAGAATCGAACTTATTGGTTCTGATGTAATTTCTAATTTATACAGAAAATTTAATCCACATTAATAAACAAACAGATAGATGAACCATAGATAAAACAACCCCAATGAAAACAGACCCTCTTTAGCAGGGATTATGAAAAACATGTTTATAAAATGAGACAGTTCTGTAGTATGTTTGTCTTTTGTGTTTAACTTTCTCTTGGCTGACAGTATTGCACATTGCATCCATAGCAGGCAAACAAGGGAAAAGTCCTGCAAGCTCAAAAGGCAGCCTCCTCATGAAAAATAGATTTGCTCTATAAAGAGAACCTGCGATCTACATCATTCACTCACTATGAGTTGTTTTTGCAACAGCTGACAATTTTGTGGGTGATGCCAAAGGGGGAACTGATTTCAAGATGGTGAAGCAAATTATACTACAGTACAAGATAAAACTAGGAAGGAGGAGTTAAATTCAGTTTCTCCATCAATTTAAGGAAAAATGGTCCAGTGGTACAATGGTTCATCTTTTATTATGGATGAATACATGTTTTCAGGTCTGTGAAATGCTCAGAAGCACTCTCCGTGGTGCTGAATTTTTTCCAGACAACAGTAGACTAAACAAACACGCAGGAATGTTCTCTCAACATGAAAAACATGAATATATGATGTAGACAAGGGAACAAATCAGTAAACAAAATGTTAGAGTAAAAGCGACTAATTGAAGAAAAAGCTTGATCTTTTGACCCCTAAATACGCTGATTTTGTTTAAATCTACTTGCTGAAAAGTGGAAAAGCTTCTGTACCATCTCTCTGTCTATTCTCCCCTCCACCTTCACCCCTCATGACTACTCTGACATTATTACCTTCCCATTTGGAGGATATTACTCCAGTATGCCATCTGTACTATCATCCTATCATTCCCTGGAGCATGTGAATGTGAGTGTTTGTGTGTGTGTGTGTGTGTGTGTGTGTGTGTGTGTGTGTCTGTGTGTGTGTGTGTGGTTTGTGTGTGTGTGTGTGGGTTTGTATTTCTGACCTCCTGGGGACCCGTTTCCTGACTTTTACTATCTTTCTGGGGTCCGAGGGTTCTTGTGGGGACCGAAGCCTGGTCCCCATGAGGGGGACTCCCCTTTTTAGGGTTAGGGGTTAGGTTTATAGGTATGGTGTGAATAGAGTTTTAGTTAGTCTTAGGGTTAGTTATAGATCAGTAATGGTTAAGGTTAGGAAAAGGGTTTGGGTTAGGTATAAATCTAGTTACTAAAATCGATGGAAGTCAATGGATGGTCCCCATAAGGATAACAAAACACACTTGTGGGTGTGTGTGTGTAGCTGTGTGAGAACTGCAGCCTGTGAGAAAATGTGTGAAGAGAGCAGGACATGTGGGCGTCCATGCAACTTTATAATTGTGTGAATGACTGAGACAGAGAGAGAGACAGAGAAGAAGAAGGAGTCGAAAAAAATCAGAGCTGATGATTCACAATTGGTATAACACAGCTGAAGATAAGACGCAGTTTAATAATCCCAATCCAGAGCTGATTGTCAAAGCAGTTTTATTTTTTTCTGTGGAAGCACTTTCATAACTCAGTATTTCCTTATAAAAGACTCTCGTGGTTACTTTCATGTGTTAACCATAGAGGGAAAGCAGTGGTTTTGAGGGTTATATGGATCCAAGCCTATCAAAAATTATCTAAGAGCTGCTTTTTCATGATATCACCCCTCCCCCCAAATGCAAATAGCAAACACATTCCTGACCCAGATCCCCCTTTTCTAGTTTCACTGGCTTCTTTGCAAAACTACAAAATCAACAAACACACAAAGACAGATCCACTTATATACATTGTAAAATGTACTTAATAACTGTACTTGTGTCTACTTATAATACATGTTGATGCAAGCTAATCCAGACACCTCAGATTATTTCTTTCTAGCTGTTCTGTCAGTCATTAATGTCTCCAGATTAAGGCATGTTGATTAAAGTATCATCTGTACTTTAGGCAGAAGGAAGAATTGGAGCAGAAAGAGAAATGTTAACAATTATAAAAGCCCATTTACTTATTAATAATCTTGAAACTAAGTGAGAGTATCTAATAATGTTGATTAAATTTGGGTCAAATACTAAAACATGCCCCTGTCTGAAAAAAAATGCTACTGCTGAGAGATCCTTCAGGCAGTTTGTGATCCCATTTAGTAAAAACCCTCTGGTGAATCCTCCAACCAAAAGAGCCCCAGATGGAAGGACTCTGGCCTTGTTTTGAACTCTTTCAGGACAGCCAAAAGCCAATGGGGAAGCTAGGCTGGTTTACATGGGCTCTTGACTGAGAAGGTCTCACTGTGATAAATACATAAACTCAACTTGCTCAATACAACTGTTCTTAAAAATACATTGCAATAAAGTATTTGCCCTCTCAGAAAGGTCTTACATTGTTGCTTCTTTGCCAAATCATCAAACAAATTTTAAAATCCTACAAACATAACCTGAATAAATAAAACATGATGTTATTAAATGGAGATTACTTATTGAGAGAAACAAAGCTAATTTTACCTGGCCCTGGTTGAAAACGTAAATATCACAATCACACTACCACCATCATGTTTGACTGCTGGCATGATGTTGTGTTTCTGAAATGCTGTGCTAGTTTCACACCAGATGTAACGGGACTCTTGCCTTACATACAGTTCTACTTTTATCTCATCAGTCCACAGAATATTTTCCCAGAAGTTTTGGGGATGTCAAGATTATTTTTGGCAAATGTGAGATGAACCTTTGTGTTCTTTTTGGTCAGCAATGGTTTTCACCTTGGAGCTGTCCCATGATGTCAATTTTGCCCCCAGTCTCTTTCTTATTGAGGTACATGTAGGTGAGGCATGTAGGTTTTTAGATGTTCTGGCATTGTTTGGAACCTCCTGGAAAATTTGTTGATAAGCTCTTGCAATACTTTAAGTTGAAAACTCCTGGAAGGGTTCGCCACTGATCCATGTTTTTTTTTTTTTTTTCCTATTTGTAGGTAATGGCTGTCACTGACAGTCACTTCAGGCCCAAAGTCTTTGACACAAGTATAAACAGAAGATTGTATTTATCATTCTTAACTATGGTGAAGTCATCTCTAATTAATCATCTTCTGATTGTCTTCAAAATGAAAGGAAAATATATCTTCCAGTAGACTGTCAGCAAAGTAAGAAAGAGCTTTGCTTTGCTTCAAAATTAAAGCCAAAAATAAAAAAGTCATGGTATTCCTTCAGAAAAATATTTGATTTTACTGAAGACCAAATTCTCTTAATAGATAAATAATAAATTAATAAATTCTCTTAACAGATTTAATAGGAAGAGAAAGTAACAAAGTGGACAAAGCAAAACAAAAAATCAGAAATCATATGGCATACAAATTCAATAATTTATAGTTAATAATACAGCTCCATTGCTTAGAAATGACTACACCAAAGTTTGTCTTAAAAAAGACAAAATGGGTATAAAACACATCTGAACTCAGCATCCATCTTTCCATCCATCCATTTTCTAAACCTGCTTCTTCCTTTTCAGGGTTGCAGGGAGCTGGTGTCTATCTCCAGAAGTCTTTGGGCAAGAGGCAGGGGACACCCTGGACAGGTTGCCAGTCCATCACAGGGCCAGACATAGACAAACAACCATTCACACTCACACCTAGGGACAATTTAGAGTCATGTTTTTGGACTGTGGGAGGAAACTGGAGTCCCAGGAGAGAACCCAGGCAAACTCCATGCAGAAAGGCCCCAGCCCAGATTTGAACCCAGGACCATCTCACTGCAAGGGAACAGATCTACCAACTGCACCACCGTGCACCGTTTGCTGAACTCAGCAAACAAGAAAATCTTCCCATATTCTTTCCTTTATTGAAGAATTCACTGTTTTTCTTCATTATTTTGTATTTCACTGTGATCAAATCTCTTTAAATCCTTGCATGTTTATCTCTCTCTGACAGTTCTTATATTTATGATGTTGAAACCTTGGACATTCCTCTCCTTTTTTCTTTTGGTTTTAAGTGAAAGCAAATGAGACACATTTTGCTGCATCAAGGCTGCACATCAAAGCACCAGTGTCTGTGAATTGGGTCCAGAATGCTTTGCTTTGACATGTTTCTGTATGATCAGAGAAGAAAAAACTTCCCATGAGGAGTTTTGCAGTGTGCTGTTGTGTCAAAAGGTCTGAATTTGGCTCTTCTGAAAATCTGCGGGACTGCTACCAGCATATTCACAGTCGCAAACATCCTCCCTGCACACACACAAACACACACAGTTTGTGATTATGACACAAAGATCCTCTCTGCATTTCCGCACTTGTTAAAAGACGAAAAGCTCAGGGGTAAAAATAGAAGCTAGGAAGTGTCCATCCATCACTGTGACTGTCTGAAGGGCTCAATTGATTGTGTGTGCTTGTGTGTGTGCATGTGTGTGTGTGTGTGTGTGTGTGTGTGTGTGTGTGTGTGTATTTTTGCTTTGCAACTTCAGAAAGAAGAGCCAGAATGTGAGTGGGCAAACTGCGATAGGACTTGGAAACGTCTACACACACATTATGTCTGTTCCCTCACACCCATACCCACACACTCACACACATATGCAGGTAAAATGATGGGTTTCAGGAAATAAATAACAAATCTGTCAAATAAAAGAAGATGCAAGATGAACACTGTAGCCATCTTACTGCCTAGTACGAGGGTTAGATGACTTTCTTTTTATTGCATTGCTGAGTGGGTGTCTAAATTAATGTTTCTCTATGCACATCCTTGGTAATCACCAAATTCCATTTTCACTAGAGCCTTTTTCTCTGATCACTTTAATAGCTTTTTTTGGCTTCTTACACTGTCTCTTCCCATTTGTAAGTGCGATGAATTACCTACTGGTTACCTAGGAATCTATACCCTGTCCTGAATACCAATGGGCCATTAGTGGATGAATTGTTTCAGGTCTGATGCTCGGCCTCTGACTGTGCCTTAACAGAATGCCTATGCTGCAGAAGTACAAACTATTTCTGGCTTTTTAAGAGCTCTTTCTCTTTAACAGGATTAGTACTTTCCTCAAAAACCTGTTGTACTAGATTTATATGAAATCTATGTCTAGCGCCGTGTCGAGTCAGGGATACGCATAGATCTGGAACTGCTCCCATAGGAAGTGTCTGAAAAAGGGAGGGCCATCTGGTATAATATTTTAAGCTGATTGGAGGTTGTGCCAGCAAGTGTCTGCCTAACATGATTTGTCATTGGCCAGTCACAGTAAATCAAGTTCTTGCCAGATCTAGTCGGGAGAAAAGCACACACATCATTACCACCAACAAAAGCACGAAGTTCTTCCCTTTGCTCATTTTTCAACAAAGAAATCGTCTCTAATTCTCCTAAAACAGATTAAAAAGCCACTTCTATGCGTACGTCTACTGTGGCAGCCATGTTTGTTTTGCTTTGCCTGAGCTTCAATTTGCTTCAATCATCACTCCTGATCCCCCGCCCATGTGCCCACGCCAAAGCACAATGCTAACAAATGATTGGTCCTCACCACCAGTGGAGTCGAGTTAGACGGTTTAGTTGGAGCAATACAAGATGGGTTTTTGTGGGTTTGGAAAACTTCAAATCTTGCAAGAATCTGGCTTGCAGCGCAAGGTTACACATATTCTGCCTTCTGATAGAGAATTTAACCATTGAAGGAGGTAATTGCCATTACAATTATGTATTTATCTAGTGAAATATAAAACATTGTTGTTATGTTGTTGTTGTCATTAGTTCATAAAAATGTAATTGTTTGTTTACTGTTTCATGTATGAGACTTGACAGGGTCAAGGGAGTACAAAAATGTCTACGATTAATTAGCAATACCCTTGTGATTCTTTTAGATGTGCTTTATGTGTGTGTGTGAGCTCATGTGTTTGTGTGTGTAAAGGTCATTTCTCTCATCTCTAACTGAACCTTCAGTGAGAAGGTTTGAGTGGCAGCTCTCATCAATATTAACTAATGCCCTTCCTTTCATCTACATCATAAATCCATGGAAACAAACACACACATCAGGGTTTTAGACACTTCTTGTGGACCTGTGTCAGTGAAATCACACCATGAGTCTTGCAGTAAGGGAACAGTTCTTTATCCATAACACTGCTAAAGAGAAGAAACTATTCATCCATTTTCTAAACCTGCTTGTTCCTGTTCATGGTCGCAGGGGGCTGGTGCCTATCTAAGAGAAGAAAGTAATTAAATGAAAATATATTTAGTACAAAAAGTGATCAAAATTTATGTTTGGTGGATTGTGTTTTGATTGTAGCAATGCTTCTTGGCATTTTTGAAAAGCCTGTTTACATCCTTTTATACAGTGTCACATCTGTAAGGTAAATATATCTGTGGATTAAGCAGTATGGTCAAGGAGCAGGCTGCACCCATGGATAACATGCCAATGTCATGTTCTGTATACATCCCATGTCATTCTTGCAGTCACGTCTGTCATCCTGCATCATCATCATCGATCTTCATCTCATTCATTTGCTCCTATCTCATGAGCCTGTCCATTTCCACCTACAACTCCCTCTTCATAAGCTGAGAGAGAACCTGTGTCTGACGCAAGTTAGTTGAACACTTCCTAACTGGAGATCTGTCCTGTTGGTCTTGTATATCTGTTTAAGTTTTTGCCATAAAAAGTAACTGGTCTGGAACTGATCTGGGACTTCACCTCTTACCTTCTCCATTGGATCATCTCGCCACATTGGACTTTGGACCACAAACCTATGCTACAGAATACGACTATGCCACAGCTCCCTCCCATCTGCTTCAGATCATACTACGGAAAAGATGTATAGACCATTGCACAATTACAGTGGCTTACAAAAGTATTTGGCCCCCTTGAACTTTTCCACATTTTGCCACATTACGGCCACAAACATGAATCAATTTTATTGGAATTCCATGTGAAAGACCAATACAAAGTGGTGTACACGTGAGAAGTGAAATGAAAATCATACATGATTCCAAACATTTTTTACAAATACATAACTGAAAAGTGGGGTGTGCGTAATTATTCAGCCCCCTGAGTCAATACTTTGTAGAACCACCTTTTGCTGCAATTACAGCTGCCAGTCTTTTAGGGTTTTTCTCTACCAGCTTTGCACATCTAGAGACTGAATTTCTTGCCCATTCTTCTTTGCAAAACAGCTCCAGCTCAGTCAGATTAGATGGACAGCGTTTGTGTACAGCAGTTTTCAGATCTTGCCACAGATTCTCGATTGGATTTAGATCTGGACTTTGACTGGGCTATTCTAACACATGGATATGTTTTGTTTTAAACCATCCCATTGTTGCCCTGGCTTTATGTTTAGGGTCGTTGTCCTGCTGGAAGGTGAACTTCCTCCCCAGTCTCAAGTCTTTTGCAGACTCCAAGAGGTTTTCTTCCAAGATTACCCTGTATTTGGCTCCATCCATCTTCCCATCAACTCTGACTAGTTTCCCTGTCCCTGCTGAAGAGAAGCACCCCCAGAGCATGATGTTGCCACCACCATATTTGACAGTGGGGATGGTGTGTTCAGGGTAAAGTGCAGTGTTAGTTTTCCACCACACATAGTGTTTTGCATTTTGGCCAAAAAGTTAAATTTTGGTCTCATCTGACCAGAGCACCTTCTTCCACATGTTTGCTGTGTCTCCCACATGGCTTGAGGCAAACTGCAAACAGGACTTCTTATGGTTTTCTTTTAACAATGGCTTTCTTCTTGCCACTCTTCCATAAAGGCCAACTTTGTGCAGTGCACGACTAATAGTTTTCTTATGGACAGATTCCCCCACCTGAGCTGTAGATCTCTGCAGCTTATCCAGAGTCACCATGGGCCTCTTGGCTGTATTTCTGATCAGTGCTCTCCTTGTTCGGCCTGTGAGTTTAGGTGGACGGCCTTGTCTTGGTAGATTTACAGTTGTGCCATACACCTTCCATTTCTGAATGATTGCTTGAACAGTGCTCCGTGGGATGTTCAAGGTTTGGGAAATCTTTTTGTAGCCTAAGCCTGATTTAAATTTCTCAATAACTTTATCCCTGACCTGTCTGGTGTGTTCTTTGGACTTCATGGTGTTGTTGCTCCCAACAGTCTGTTAGACAACCTCTGAGGCATTTGTACTGACATTAGATTACACACAGGTGCACTCTATTTAGTCATTCAGGCACTCATCAGGCAATGTCTATGGGCAACTGACTGCACTCAGACCAAAGGGGGCTGAATAATTATGCACACCCCACTTTTCAGTTATGTATTTGTAAAAAATGTTTGGAATCATGTATGATTTTCATTCCACTTCTCACGTGTACACCACTTTGTATTGGTCTTTCACATGGAATTCCAATAAAATTGATTCATGTTTGTGGCCGTAATGTGACAAAATGTGGAAAAGTTCAAGGGGGCCGAAACTTTTGCAAGCCAGTGTACACAGATTGGATTAGTGGATAGTGGATGTTGGAATTTCTTGCTGCTCATCTGTATACAAGCTTTTCTGTTCCCAGCTGTTGACATCACATGCTGTGACTGCTTGTATTAGCACTGTGGCTTTGCTAATACTTACCTCACAATGATTTTGCTCCTGCTCCAATGGCTATCTACCTGTACCCACTTACCTGTCCTCCCTGCTCCTCCTGAGAAGTACTTATCTTTCTTTACTCACATCCTCCAGCATAATCTGTGTTTTAGTTGGCTGTCAGCCCATCCTCTTCACTTCCTGCTCTGCTGCAACACAACAAAGGTAACCCAGTTGTTTCCTTCTCGCACAATTAACTTACTCCTGTCGCAGATACATCATTTCCTGCCACCCTGTATGGGCCCAGTTCTGTGAAGTCCCGATCATCTTTGCACATTTTTATCAATAAACGGTGTTAGTTTTTGCTCAGCTCTGATTGTGGTACACTCATGCTCCAGTAAAACAACACACATTACAGCCATATCTTTTCTGCCTATGCCAAACATATTATCCTGCCATACACTTGTCTAGAGCTTCAAGTAACCCAGATGCTGACAATCAGGTGGTTGATTGGTGCCATGCGCGTTTTGACTGTAGGGTCTAGAGGTCAAGAAGACTCGATAGAATAGAAACTTTACCTACCGTAGATGTTTATCAGAAAATGCTGTAACTAAATTCAAAGAATCTATTCCGTTAGCTTTATCTTCATTCCAGAAGAATAATATAACAGAGAACAGCTGCAAAGATTTTGCAGACTGGCGAATTGATGATCTTACTGATAATTTTACAGCTTCAATGCGCATGTCATTGGATCAAGTTGCTCCTCTGAAAATGAAGGTAATCAGCCAGAGGAGGTGTGCTCCTTGGTTTAATTTAGAGCTGCGTATGCTAAAAAGAACTTCAAGAAAGTTAGAAAGGAAATGGCGTTCCACTAAGCTAGAAGAAGTTTATTTATCTTGGAGAGATTGTCTGCTCAAATACAAAAGAGCCCTTCGTAGGGTTAGAACTGAGTATTACTCGTCCCTCATAGAGGAGAACAAGAACAATCCCAGGTTTCTGTTTAGTACTGTAGCCAGATTAATAAAAAACCCAACTTCTGTTGAACCATGTATCCCTGTAACCCTCAATAGTGATGACTTCATGGAATTCTTTACTAATAAAATAGATTCAATTAGAGAAAAAATCTATAATGTCCTTCCCACTGTTGTCTCTGGTTCGTTGTCCAGTGAAGCAGCTTTAGAATCTGAATCATGTTTAGACAGTTTCTGTCCAGCTGATCTTAATGAGTTAACACAAATTATAGCTTCTTCTAAACCATCTACATGTATGTTGGATCCTGTTCCAACCAGACTTTTTAAAGATGTCTTCCCATTGATTAACACGTGGATATTGGACATGATCAATTTGTCTTTAATGAATGGATATGTGCCTAAGGCCTTTAAGGTTGCTGTTATTAAACCTTTACTTAAGAAACCTGATCTTGATCCAGGATCTCCAGGTAATTATCGACCTATATCCAATTTACCCTTCATCTCAAAAATTCTAGAAAAGATAGTTGCAAACCAGTTATGTGATCATCTACACAGTAATAATCTTTTTGAAGATTTCCAGTCAGGATTTAGAGCTCACCATAGCACTGAAACAGCACTGGTGAAAGTTTCTAATGATATTCTCATGGCCTCAGACAGTGGACTTGTGTCTGTACTTGTCCTGTTAGATCTCAGTGCTGCGTTTGATACTATAGATCATAAGATCCTATTAAAGAAGCTTGAATATGATATTGTGATTCAGGGAACTGCATTAAACTGGTTTGAATCATATTTAACTGAAAGATTCCAGTTTGTTCATGTAAATAATGAATCTTATTCATATACCAGAGTCAGTCATGGAGTTCCTCAGGGTTCAGTGCTTGGACCAATCCTCTTTACTATATATATGTTACCGCTTGGTAAAATTATTAGACAACATGGTATAAAATTCCATTTTTATGCTGATGATACTCAGTTATATCTATCAATGAAGCCTGATGAGACCAACCAGCTGCAGAGATTACAAGCTTGTCTTAAAGCTGGAGTGCGTAACTTTTACATGTCCGTGGATGTCCGTTTCAGCCAAGCCACTATCAGAGGAGATGACACAATGCAGATTAAGCCGATCGGCTCCTCAAACATCTCATGGTATTTTTCAATATATATAATTTTTACTTTGCGTGTCGACTTGCGACATTCCCGCGCTGTCGCACATGAAATTACGTCTTTTATGTCACAACAAGAAAAATAATAAGAAATAGAACGCAGTGTCTCGTAGCAGCCGGCAGAACGTGAAGGTCGACATGGCGGAGAATCCAAATAAACAGCCGAGAGACACTTATCGGGAAGTGGATCCTACCACGAAAAAAAAATAATAATTCCTGGACGTTCGGCAGAGGGACTATTGGCTAAGAAGGAAAGTGACCGAAGGAGAAGGCAAACGCGAATTTGTATCGGCGTCGCTTTTCCTCGGTGGAGAGAAGAGATCTGGCTGATGTTCAGGG
>SSNP01000034.1:3991111-4006177 GCA_006937955.1 Pachypanchax playfairii
TCTCTATCTGTGTCAGTTTGTGTCTGTCAGTTTGTCTGTCAGTTTGCCAGTGTAACGGTTTTTCAGTCAGTCAGATCAGTGTAGCTGATTGCAGGATTCTGCATCGTGTCAAAACTGAAAAAATTCACTGAATAAGACAAATAGATCATTGTGGCCCCAACAGCTGACTAATAAATTTCAACACCAAACTGTTAAATGTAGATTAAAGTGAACAATCAAACCTGTAAACAATCCAACCTGAACTCTGAAGGTTTTTTTTACCAGTATTTTTATATTTTACTGGTTTCTCTTGATTTTTTCAACAATGAAATGATATTTATTGAAACAAATATAGAGCCAGGTAAAGTAAACAGACTGAATTTGAAGCTTGATTAAGACAGATACCGGTTGGAATAACAACGGCAGAGATAAAGCGGTGGCAGCTGGGCTTACGTCATATGGAAGCGCCAGCTTTATTGTTGTAATGATGCAAAAATTCCGCTAGGGGGCGACAGAAGTTACAGAAGTTACAGAAGTTACGCACTCCAGCTTTAATTATGTAAAACGTTGGATGACGCTTAAGTTTTTGCTTTTAAATTCAGACAAGACAGAGGTTGTGACTTTTGGGCCTGAGAATCTTTGGAACAAGTTGTGTAGTCAGTCATCAACGTTGGACTCCAACAAGAAGGTAAAGAACCTGGGTGTTATCTTTGACCAGGTCATGTCCTTTAGTTCTCATATAAAACATGTTACCAGGACGGCCTACTTCCACCTGCGTAATGTTGCTAAAATTAAGAGCATTTTGAATCAAAGAGATGCAGAAACTTTAGTTCACGCATTTATTACTTCTAGACTTGATTAATGTAATTCATTATTATCAAGGTGTTCTAATAGTGCTGTTAAAGGCCTCCAGCTGATCCAAAATACTGCTGCCAGAGTTCTGATGAGAGTTAGAAGGAGAGACCATATTTCTCCTGTTTTAGCATCACTTCATTGGCTCCCTGTAAGGTCTAGAATAAAGTTTAAGGTTTTACCTTTGATGTATAAGGCCTTGAACGACCAAGCTCCAGCTTATATTAAAGATCTTATTGTTCCATATGCTCCTAACAGAGCACTTTGCTCTCAGACAGCAGGTCTGCTTGTAGTTCCTAGAATTTCTGAAAGTAGAATGGGAGGAAGAGCTTTTAGTTATCAGGCTCCTCTCCTGTGGAACCAGCTTCCACTTTTTATCCGTGAGGCAGACACCTTGTGTAGTTTTAAGAATAGACTTAAAACTTTCGTTTTTACACAATCCTATAGTCAGGGTTAGCTTGGGTTCTCCTGAGCTTTCCCTTTGGTTATGCTGCTATAGGTTTAGACTGCCAGAGGACATACTGACCACATTTTTTCACTCTGCTGTCTTTCTTTACTCTGGCTGCCTCTGTGGAGGGTGTATCTCACATAAACAAACAATGAAATATCCCCACTAGAGCCATCAAATTGTTATTGCTTTGATTGTGACTGCTGCCATTAACTGTTTCTCTGTTTATCTTTCTATAGACATGACGACTGGCCAAAATCCATCTGTGTTTGTCTGTGTCTCTTTCCTGTCAGCTCAGACCCCAGTCGGCTAAGGCAGAAGGCCACCCATCCTGAGCCGGGTTCTGCTAGAGGTTTCTTCCTGTTAAAAGGGAGTCGTTCCTTTCCACTGTCGCCAATCGTGCTTGCTCAGGATGGGGGATTGTGCTGAAATAACAATTCAGCCCAATCGGCTGGTTCCTTAGATAGAAAATGTTTTATTATTAATTGGTTGATTTTTCTGTGAAGTGCCTTGAAATGACTTTGTCATGAACTGGCGCTTTATAAATAAATAAACTTGAAACTTAAACTTGATAAATGCTAAAAGTCTGCATCTTTTGGTAGAGGTAGCAAGATGGTGGGGGGCAGCATCTCACTCACTGGATAAACAAGGTTTATCATCAAGGTCTGCCTTCAGTCCTGGCCTCAACCCCACTGAACACTCGTCGGTTCAGCTTAAACCTGTTGTTCCCGCCAGAGTGACCAACACAACCATGACAGGATGCTGTTCCACTGCAATATATGACTATTCTGGTGACCAACATGAGGAGGAGGAGCCAGGCTGCTGTGACTTCCTCATGCTACTGAGGCAATAACAGAATAACCTATTTGGTATTGGCAGAGCAAATTTTGCTAATTTTTCATGGGTACAACCCACAAGAGTTTCTTTACAAATGTGGCACAGTTTTAAAAGGAAAAATGAACAAACTTTCGAACAGTATAAGTTACAACAAAGACATATTCCAAGAACAAATGTATTTACTTTTTGGGATAGTATGTTTTTTTACAGATAAAAAAACACTGAAATATTAGATCAGTGCTGGGTTACTGTGAAAGTTTGACTTTAGAAAAGCTTTTCTCATACATTCCATTGAGTACTAATGAGTACTAAGAAAAAATACTGACAAATAGGTAGAGAAAAAGAGAAACTGAGACAAGACAGCAATAACCATTTGAAAGTGAGGTGAGAAAAGATGACAAATTTTCTTTTAGTGGGGAATTAAGAAAGGTTGCAAGAACAAAAGCAACACAATGTTTGGGATTGTGTCCAAAAACAGCCAAGTAGTATGCATTTGTGAGAGAACTAAAAGAAATGAAGAAGAATGTCTTCAGATGAAAATACTTTGATCAGGGCATGAAACAAGTGAATCTGAGATGATAGAAAGTGAGAACAACAACAAATATGTCACAAATAATTACTACAAACATGGCTCCATACATGTAAACACTCCTGTACTTCACTGAGGCGACAAGTTACACTTAAAATCTACTGTGATGTCTTTTTTATGCTTTTCAACTTGCAAATGCCAGAAAATCAAAACAACAACAAGAACAAAAACACATACAAACACAAAAAAACACATTTCCCTCCATTTTACAACACAGCTATTGTTCTCACTGGGGAAAAGGAGGTCTTAATGAAACACATTAAACAAACAAAAGACTGAGGCTCTTACTGTGTGGGTGAGTGTATGTGTACGTGTGTTCAAGAGGCATACTCATCTATTCGTCCTGCCAAAATCAGATCACCTGGAGGGAACACAGCTATTCACTTAGACATCCTGTTTGGCGTAATAATATTCACTCTTCGTTACAACAAGCCTGAACAAACACGCCAGAGAAAATTGGTACTGACCTGTGAATGATTGGTGTTGTCTGTTTGAACACAGCAGATACATTAAAAGGTTTTACTCATTGTTACTTTTATACGACTCTGCTGTGTGCTGCAGTATGTTGAGGGAAGATAAAACTCAGCTTCAGGCTTATTTTGTAAATACTGCAATGAGACTTTCTTGCTCTGTCTCTTCTAGCCTCAAGGATCTGCACGCCCACACCAAATAATTTTATTAATATGACTTTTAGCGATGCTTTCGTATTAGTGCCACTCACCAAAGGCTGGTTCTTTGTCCTTTTCTGGGACTTTAATATCCCCTACTGGCTTTACTGCAAATGTTATAATGATACACAAACAGATGCTTTGCTGTGTTTTGAGAGATATTTAAATAGATGAGACATTAAAAAATACAGAATGACAGACTTGGGGCAAAGCAGAAGAGGTCGTTTTCTAGTATGCTGGAGTTAATTTTAAGCCCCGTTTTAAAACTGTTCATAATTTAATTTTTAATCGCATGAGGTCTATTTAGGCTTTTAGTGTTTTGGGACATTTTAGGTAGTATTTAAAGGTGGGATATGGAATATTTTTATTAAAAGCAATATTTTTAACAAAAATAATGCCTCCACAGGGTGTTTAGAGGGTTGTAGAATGAAAATACACTATTTCCTTTAAAAATTATATTTGAAGTAAAATATTATAAAATATTAATTTTGGTGGGCACAACGTTGGCATTTTGTTTACATCTACCAGCCAATAGCTGGCAGAGCAGCGGGTACCATTTTGGGTTGCCTAATACCATAAATTCTCCAGCACAGCGAGGCTGGTACTGTGGAGTCTGCAGGTCGAGCATCTGGAAGCAACGGGGACATGTGGTGATTATATACCTTATTTGCTTGCCATAGGGGGTTTCCCATGTGATGAGCAAGTTCTGTGTGGAAACGTTTTCTTGCAGCGGTGCAACTGTGAACTCTTTGCCAAGGACTGAAGTGATGACTGAGCTACAAACAGGTAGGAGCTGCTTTTATCAGTCAGTGTGTGATCAGCAGGGCTGGAGAGCATGATTAGTGAGCTGAACTCGTGATATTTTATTGTCCTGCTCAAATCGGGGATCAGAGTGGGTTTGGTGAAGAATATTGGTCGGCCTGAGCATCGGAGCGCGCGCAGGGGGGTTAATGAGCCTGGCACCCAGATGGCTGAAGGCTTTGTGCCGTGTTCCAAGTTCCATATACCATCTTTAAGTGAATTTCTAGAAATGATGCTGTGTTTACAAGAATGTTTTTAGAAATTTAAAATGTAAAGTTTGATTTGTAAACACTATATTTTTTTTGTGGGACAGATTTTAGTTTTCTCTGTTTGAGTTTTATTTTTTTATTGGACACAGCTCTTTTCTACGTTGTAATTTTGAAGTCAAATTTGTTTTTCCAAGAACAAAAGAGTTAATTTTACCGAGATGTATTGTTTTCATTTTTGTTGCTGTTTCAGTTTTTTGTTTTCTCCCTAATGTTAATAGCAGTATTTTTGGAATCTGTTGAATCTACTTCAAAGGCTATCTCTCCCTGTTCTACTAAAAACAAAGCCATCCATCATCCATTTTCTGAACCTGCTTCTTCCTGTTTAGGGTTATACAAACTATTGTTTCAACAGCTAATTCTTATTAAACTTCCACTTTGTTACAGTCACATAAGGTTTTAGTAAACTTTAAACCACTAAATGCAATCTACTAATCCTCCAGTTAATGTACTTAAAATGTTTTCAACCTGCTTCCTACATATGAAAAGCAAACCATTTATTATAATAATATCAATAAAAATTCTGCCTCTCTGGTAGTCAGTGGGCAGGCTCCACCCTTACGGCAGTACTAAATAACTTTTGAAACTTGTCTAAGTGAATACTAACCAAAAAACATGTTTAACTTCCTATTAGACATCACTCTGGATGCCTCCGAAGGCCCTACAATAGACTAAGCAACTTCAGTGGTTTGCGCCGCAGCCGTGACGGTGTTCTGACGATTTATGCTGCCCTGTTGAAAAATGCTGCCAATTGACAACTTGTTTCATAATGAGATGTCATTTGACGTTTATACAGAACATGTGCCATAAACAAGAATAAACATATTTTATGGTCCTACCCTGCATTAGCGGAACAAATCAGAGCCGGGCAGGGGGCGGAGCAAATGACCGGGCCCTTAGATGACGAGTTTTGCCCACAATGCACTTGGATGCAATATCGGTGATTAACTTGTAAATTTGCGCATCATAAAGCTTAATGTGAGAGTGAAAATAAAGCCAGTGATGCAGGACAACGTTTTATTCAATATTTTACACCTACTACATCACTGAAGTCAATCATTCTTGTAAAGCTTTTAGCAACCATCACTCAAACCTGACTGGGCAACACATATAAACCCTGCATGAATTGGCATTTTGCGCGGTTCTGTAATTGGAACCCAAACTCCATTCTCCGCTGAGTGTTAATCATAAAAGGGCCCGTGTTCTCGCCTGTCCTCACCAGTTTTTTTCAGATGTGGAAGGAGCCTCTCACATCATACCTCTAAGCCAGGCCCCTCTGATGTCCGGGCCGGGGGCGTAGTGTCCTCCCAGCCCCTCCTGAAGACCCGCCCCTGCTTCCCTGATATTTTATATATAAAAGCCCTCTAGGTGGGTCTGCCATTGTTGGGTCCCTCCTCTGGGTGTGTTCAAACATTCACCTCTCGCTCTGACAATGCAAAGAAAGTAAAAATAACATCATATTTAGAGTTCCTGTCCTGGGAGAATTTCTTTGATAAAATATATTTGTAAAAAAATATAGAAACAAAAAATAAACAATATATCTGTTTATTGATGTCAAGACTGCGGCACGGCACATGTGCAGAAGGAATTGGTTGCACATCTACACAGGTAGCAGTACAAATTGTCTGTTCTCTCCTCCTTAGAAATGAGGATGCAGAGGGAAGGTATATATTATTATTATTATTATTATTATTATTATTATTATTGTTGTTATTATTATTTATTTATGTGTTTGTTTTTTACATAAGTGTTTCTCAAAGACAGTCCTCATGGTCCACTGTCCAGTATGTTTCAGATTTTTCTCTGGCTCAGCACACCTGATTTTAATTGATGACTGACAAGCTTCTGTTGAACTGCAATCATGTGAGTCTAGAGACTTAAAGTAGGGAAACATCTAAAGTATGCAGAACAGTGGGTCCTGAGGACTGGAGCTGAGAATCACTGTTCTAAACAGAAAGACCACAACCTGATTTCCTTGCAAAGCAACAATGCTAACCAACAGTACCACCGTGGAGCCACACATTACATAATGAACTTTGTCAATTGCTTTTTAATGATAGAAGAAAGATCCACCTATTCCAAAGCCATAACACATCTAATATTATTGAACAATATACTATGGCCAGCAGGTTCACATTATTAAGGATGTAATTTGTTTGATATATAATAAGCCACTTTTAATAATAAATTCATGCATATGTGATTAAGTGACTTTAATTGAGGGCTAAAAATAGTACTTTAAACAATAAAATGTTTTAATATCTAGTGACTCAGAAAATTATTCTTTTGAGAACTTACCTGTAATACTTGAATAATATTAAACTAATCCATTGTTGGTATATGTTAGTAGTGAAAAGACATTTAAGGTGCTCTCACAGTCATTCAGCAATCTCCCTGCCAAGGCTTTAAATATCATTTCACTCTGTTTTCCCTTGTGTGGTCATTAGGAAGACATATAACCACATAAAAAGTCAGCTCCCAAATAAAAGATGGTGGCATGGTACGGTTATTAAGTGTCTCATTTCATCTAGAAGATGACGCTAACATTTAATGAATAAAGTTAGCAAAGGAAAGGCACAGAGCCATGCTGTCTGAGGATGTTGGAATAATGTGGACAAGCTGGCAAGTCCAAGTGGTTATGTATTAGAAAGCTACTGAGTCATATGAAACCATGAAAAAAAAATGTTTTTAGGTCTATGTGTGTGTGCGCTGTTGGGTTGTAGCCAGATACTTAAAGGAATTTATGCAATCAAAGCTTTGACCCTGGGCATGTAGTCTGAGTGAGAAACATTAATGTTCTCTATGGAAATGTACACGTATATGTGCATTTGCACCAAACTTGTGCCTGTGTATGCTAATGACCATCGGTGCATCAACACACTTTCAATTAACATCTAAACCAGCATAGAGCCAGTAATTTGCTTGTCAACTTGGAAACAAAAGCTTGATTTCTCTTGGCAATCGCAAAGAGATGTGCTGGAAACAAGCTTCAGAAAAACAACACTGCAAGGAACTGTGAAGAAACAAAATCACAAACCAACCTTCATCATCATCACTGTGACTGTCAGCCTGGGAAGAGTCAATAAAAAAGATCTGTGAAAAATAATATTCTGAATTTAGTTTAAATGAATAAGTTTAAAGTCAACAGCTGATGAGTTTTAGGGGTTTTATGTTTAAAGAGGCCATTTCATACAAATTTCAGGACTTTGTGGTTATTTCTTAAGTATCAACCTGAAATATGAAACATTTTATATCTAAAAACATCAGGAAACACTTATTAACAGACCTTTCAATCTGTCTGTATTAAAATTCGGCTGGTTCCAGCTAGTTCCGTCAGGCTTCGTCAGCAGCTTGTTCATATTCATTATTCGAATTTGCTGGACTCTGATTGGCTAACAAACTAGCCTATGAGATCAAGGCATACTGTTTCCTGTCCCGCTGCGCATGGTAACATCAGAAGTTCTCTCTTCCTGTTTGCTACATCTTATGCTACAGCTTTTAGTGAGCAGCATGCTAGGTGTGGTTTCAAATTCGGGAGCTGATGAATACTAATGAACTAGTTGTGACGAAACAAGTACTGGCCGTTCGAACTCGGGTGTTATCGCCACCTGCGTAGTATAAGAGATAAAAACTGAAAGAGAAGTTGTTGACCTTTTTTCACACCCACTATGAAGGTAAGAACACATGTGGAGTTAAAATATTCAACACAAACCTAAAAAAAAACAGAGGGGCCTCTTTAATAAATCAAACAGACCACATGATGAGGAAGAATCAGTTTTGTTGCAAAGTTTTATTTGCAAAGTACAAGAAATGTGTTTTTTTTAGTAATGCAGTCACTTTCTCAGGTAACTAGTTACTTTTTTGTGGAGTAATTCAGTTACTAACTTAATTACTTTTTGGAACAAGTAGTGAGTAACTATAACTCAATACTTTTTTAAAGTAACGTTCCCAACACTGTTCAATAGGCATTATTAGTGGATACTGACTAATAACTTTATACTTCAGTTCTTCAATAATGATTTAATGGTCAGAAAAATAAACTAAGATTGATGACATGACTTGAAGCTTAAAATGTTTTTCCAAATGAATTTTAGTCCCCTTCCTACTGTCTTGAAATGAAAATGATAGAAATAATGAACTTGTTATTAAAAGGCTCTGCATTGTAATGACCCAAATGCATTAGTTTCACATATTTCAGAAAAAAAACTTCACAAATACAAATATTTATGCACAAAATTACTAGTAAAAATACTTTTTTGCCATTAATTGAAAATGTAGCACTCATTCAGTTCAGTTCTTTATTTCTTTAACTGATAAGCTGAAAAAGCATCATGTCTGGGTCCTTCACTTAACAACGAGAAGGCAAAAGGTGGTGATCACATGAAGGAGATTCTGACTCCAACAGCTCGACTTGGTCATGCTGCAGAAATAATCAGATGCAGTCTGCATGTAAATGCAATCTGTGGCAGCCAGTAATACGTAAACTGTATTGATTTGTGAGTAATTCACCATAGGCACACTCTATATTGACTCTAAATGACAGATGAGGTTATGCACCACTGCAATAATCAACCACTCAAACCATGCCGAGCCAAGTCATCAACATATTTTCTATACAACATCGAATAGAAGAGAAAAGAATTGAATAAAATTGAATTGCTTAACTTAAAATTCTATAGTTTATTATAATACCCACAGAGAATGCAGAATTGGGGTTTCTTTGTGTCAGGCAAATCTTAAAGACAGTTGCAAAAACACAAAGACAAAGAAAGACACAAATACACACACATACAGTACGTCAAAGAGACAGAAATGGGGAAAAAAACTAAGATTGATTGACAACAGCAGCGGCTACAAGGATGTGTGACCCTGATGTGAGAAATAGGAGTTGTACTCCTCTGTGAGAAGGAAAAAAAGTGGAGGCAGGGGATTTTTTTTATGATCCATTCATGCTTTCTGAATACTAGAACAGAATAGAACTGGCCAAGGTCAGAGTGAGAATTCCCAGTTCTAATTCAGTGCATTGCTCAGTACCCGGAGCAAGAGTAAGGGATTCATTTAGAGATCCATTCACCACGCCTGAGCGGCGGGCAGAGATGACAAAATGTGATGAAAAAAAGAGTGTGGCAGAGGAAACAGGGATAAAACGAGGAAAAGATGGGACAGAGAGAATGTGGACAGCAAAGTATATGAGAAACAGAACGATGGAGTGAAAGAAAAGAAGTTCAATTTATGTGAAGTTAGAAAGGCTTAACTTTGTGAACAATCCTCGTCAGATTTCCCAATACTTTAATAGTACTATGTGTATCAGTACAGATGTGAAGACAGATACCTAAACAAAGCACTGATAAAGGAAATTGAAAGAAAGGAAATAAACAGCAAAAGAACTCAACTCACACAGAAAAGCCAATAATGTTTCCCTCTTCTGCTAAAAAATATCTGATCTCCCTCGACTCATAGTGTATCCGAGTCTTAAGCCCTTTCATTTCAACTGATAACATAAATCTTTCAAATTGGGGCATAAATATATAATTACATTTTTAGTCCAGTTAATTCCCTCTAACATACTGTATCACAGCTTTTATCAATTTTTACATAAATGAAAAACTGCATACATTTAAGGCAAATTACAGAGAAATATATGTTTTGTAAGACTTACTGAAAATAAATAGAGCAGCTTTGTTCACGGCAAGGAAAGAGACAATAGCTACGTTTACATGCGCCAAATTTCCCCAATCTGATTAAAATCTTGGTCGATCGGAATTCCCAAATCCCTGTTTACATGGACACTAACTGAAATGATCTGATCATGCCATGAGTACACATGCACCAAGCATTCGATCAGGTTAAATGAGTTGAGCATGCGCACAGCGAGTTGTCTTTCCGGGGGAAGAAAAAAAAGTAAATAAACTCCGTCCTTTCTGCACGTCTTTCCCGCCCCATCGTGTGCTCGATCTGACTCACGTTATCCCCAATATGGACCTTCTGCGGGTGATTACCTTTATGTTTGGGTTTTTACTGGTCACATTAACCAAACTAGAGGCTGAATACATATTGCTACTGCTCCTCTGCTACAGGAGAGGAGAGCAGGATGACAGGATGACTGCACCAGCAGACCACTTCTGTTTACTTCCCGCTATGTTTTCTACTTGGGTCTGCGAAAGCGGAAAGACGTCACGCTGAAGTTGTACGCATGCGCAGTGGGCTCTTTTCACCCTTTCTTTCCGAATGGGTGTATACATGCACGTCTATCCGAATGAAGATCGGACAAAACCACCCCTCTCGATCGGAAGTAAATTTCTTTCGGATCAGGCTGCATCGGATCAAAACATTCTGATTGACATGTTTACATGACGTCTTTTTTATCCGATTGGGCGTTTATTCCGATTAAATGTGCCCATGTAAACGTAGCTAATGATGTTGCCGGTTTCTGTTAAATTAATCACCAAAATTAGTTCTATCACATGTTTCTGAAAACCACAAATATAAATAACCCAATTTTTTTTTTTTTTGCTGTTGAAACATTAAGGTTATACATATTCCTACTTCTTGGAAACAACATAACATCATACAATGCCATAAGTAATCCATCACGACTAGTTATTGAATACCATGGATATTTGTAATCCTGATGTTCTTGAAACATTTGGATTTTTGAGACTCTTGAAGGTGCAATGTGCAACTTTACATACATCACTGTGTCAAACGAGAGCAAGCACTCGCTCTAAAATAAATTTAGTTAAATGGAAAAAGAAATACAACCCAGACAAAAAGGACCATACAGTGGGGCAAAAAAGTATTTAGTCAGCCACCAATTGTGTAAGTTCTCCCACTTAAAAAGATCAGAGAGGCCTGTAATTTTCATCATAGGTATACCTCAACTATGAGAGACAAAATGAGGAAAAAAAATCCAGAAAATCACATTGTCTGATTTTTAAAGAATTTATTTGCAAATTATGATGGAAAATAAGTATTTGGTCACCTACAAACAAGTAAGATTTCTGGCTTTCACAGACCTGTAACTTCTTTAAGAGGCTCCTCGGTCCTCCACTCGTTACCTGTATTAATGGCACCTGTGTGAACTCGTTATCAGTATAAAAGACACCTGTCCACAACCTCGAACAGTCACGCTCCAAACTCCACTATGGCCAAGACCAAAGAGCTGTCAAAGGACACCAGAAACAAAATTGTAGACCTTCACCAGGCTGGGAAGACTGAATCTACAATAGGTAAGCAGCTTGGTGTGAAGAAATCAACTGTGGGAGCAATTATTAGAAAATGGAAGACATACAAGACCACTGATAATCTCCCTCGATCTGGGGCTCCACGCAAGATCTCACCCCGTGGGGTCAAAATGATCACAAGAACAGTGAGCAAAAATCCCAGAACCACACGGAGGGACCTAGTGAATGACCTGCAGAGAGCTGGGACCAAAGTAACAAAGGCTACCATCAGTAACACACTACGCCGCCAGGGACTCAAATCCTGCAGTGCCAGACGTGTCCCCCTGCTGAAGCCAGGACACGTCCAGGCCCGTCTGCGGTTTGCTAGAGAGCATTTGGATGATCCAGAAGAGGATTGGGAGAACATCATATGGTCAGATGAAACCAAAATAGAACTTTTTGGTAGAAACTCAACTTGTCGTGTTTGGAGGGGAAAGAATGCTGAGTTGGATCCAAAGAACACCATACCTACTGTAAAGCATGGGGGTGGAAACATCATGCTTTGGGGCTGTTTTTCTGCAAGGGGACCAGGACGACTGATCCGTGTAAAGGAAAGAATGAATGGGGCCATGTATCGTAAGATTTTGAGTGAAAACCTCCTTCCATCAGCAAGGGCATTGAAAATGAGACGTGGCTGGGTCTTTCTGCATGACAATGATCCCAAACACACCGCCCGGGCAACGAAGGAGTGGCTTCGTAAGAAGCATTTCAAGGTCCTGGAGTGGCCTAGCCAGTCTCCAGATCTCAACCCCATAGAAAATCTCTGGAGGGAGTTGAAAGTCCGTGTTGCCCAGCATCAGCCCCAAAACATCACTGCTCTAGAGGAGATCTGCATGGAGGAATGGGCCAAAATACCAGCAACAGTGTGTGAAAACCTTGTGAAGACTTACAGAAAACGTTTGACCTCTGTCATTGCCAACAAAGGCTATATAACAAAGTATTGAGATTAACGTTTGTTATTGACCAAATACTTATTTTCCACCATAATTTGCAAATAAATTCTTTAAAAATCAGACAATGTGATTTTCTGGATTTTTTTTCCTCATTTTGTCTCTCATAGTTGAGGTATACCTATGATGAAAATTACAGGCCTCTCTGATCTTTTTAAGTGGGAGAACTTACACAATCGGTGGCTGACTAAATACTTTTTTGCCCCACTGTATATAATTATACCTGGTCAAAAGCCATGCAGTATGACTCAGATTTTACCCTGTCTTTGTTAGTTTATTTATTTATTTACTAAATGAAAGAAGCTGAGCAAATAAAAGGCAGAAATTTTGTTCATTTTTAAACCGAATTGTTTGTGAGGCCATTCTTGGCCTAATAACACTTAAGTTAAAATGTTGGACATTTTGACTGGAGAGCTAACAACGAATCCAAATGCAGCTACAGCAAGTGCAATGCCACATTAAAACAGCTCCAAATTTCACTAAATTCAAACAAACCTTATTTTCTGAACATTTAAACCACAAATAGTTCAACACTATATGAAAATGTTTCTGACAGAAGTGACTCCTGGATGTGTTAGAGCTGCAACATTTTATTGTTACTGTTGACATTTACTATATAATGTACATACACTCACCTAAAGGATTATTAGGAATACCATACTAATATGGTGTTTGAGCCCCTTTCGTGGCATTGATTCAACAAGGTGCTGAAAGCATTCTTTAGAAATGTTGGTCCATATTGATAGGATAGCATCTTGCAGTTGATGGAGATTTGTGGGATGAACATCCAGGGCACGAAGCTCCCGTTCCACCACATCCCAAAGATGCTCTATCGGGTTGAGATCTGGTGACTGTTGCTCTTCAATCAGCTTCAATCAGTCGGCCCATTCTCCTCTGACCTCTAGCATCAACAAGGCATTTTCGCCCACAGGACTGCTGCATACTGGATGTTTTTCCCTTTTCACACCATTCTTTGTAAACCCTAGAAATGGTTGTGTGGGAAAATCCCAGTAACTGAGCAGATTGTGAAATACTCAGACTGGCCCATCTGGCACCAACAATCATGCCAGGCTCAAAATATCTTAAACCCCCTTTCTTTCCCATTCTGACATTCAGTTTGGAGTTCAGGGGATTGTCTTGACCAGGACCACACCCCTAAATGCATTCAAGCAACTGCCATGTGATTGGTTGATTAGATAATTGCATTAAGGACAAATTGATTCCTAAAAATCCTTTAGGTGAGTGTATATGGATAAGGTGAAACTGATGGCAGTTTATATAGAATAAAATTAGCATCAATTACTATGGAATTTTGGCGATTGGAGCCGTTTTAAAATGACAGCAATCTAATCTTTGTTAAAATCAAACTAGCCATCAGTATTGTTGGACATACATGCTCTTATGTTTTCAAACCAAGGCCAATCAGGAAGCCATCTAATTATACTTAATTATATTTTAAAAACATACTCTACAATCTGGGAATACAAAGTAAAAGAATATAAATACAACAATGTATTTTTATTGTTGTTTGCCACTTTTTAAATTTTGTTGCTTTAAATTGATCTGCATTACTTATTGGAGTCACCCTTCATGAGAAACATATTTGTTGGTTTCAGAGTAAAATGAGGAACTAAACTGTGTTGTCAAATGTTTATTCATTGTGTGAGCTTACAATTACCCTAAGAACAGATTTGGCATGTGATTATGTTTGTGGGATAGAGGTGTTAGATGGGCTATAAACTTTTAATCACTGCTGCTTGATTTAAGTAATCTATTCATTCATCCAGATCTATAATTTAGGAGGTACAAGACAAAGAAAACTGAAAATTGCATTTCACTTTTTTGATTTATCATTTTACGTATGTGATGAGCATTTGACTGGAAAAAATCTTCCTCAGAATATTAGTAAATGTGTAAATGTATTCACATTTAATAGAAACTGAATTTGGAGCTTTAGACCTTGCAGAAGTGTTTGTTTGTTTTTGTAAG
Organism: Pachypanchax playfairii; assembly: GCA_006937955.1. Classification (NCBI taxonomy): domain Eukaryota; kingdom Metazoa; phylum Chordata; class Actinopteri; order Cyprinodontiformes; family Aplocheilidae; genus Pachypanchax; species Pachypanchax playfairii. Next base: position 4,005,714 of record SSNP01000034.1, read on the forward strand.
TAAGTGAGTGTGTATATATGTATACGTGTATGCATAATGTTCATTGCACTGTCAGTTTGGTTTTAAGACAAACACAGGCTGTAGGCTTTTTATATGTGAAACTTCTCTGCAGTTGGTCTCTCTCTTCCTACCAAACTCAGGTTCTTTACCAGAAGCCTGGGAGCTTGAGGGTTCTGCACAGTGTCTTTACTGTTCTCAGAACTGCACTTTTCCAAACTGAGATGTCAGATGTTTTTCCTGGGATCTGCTGTAACTACTCCTCCAGCCCAGAGTGCTCCGATGACCACGGGCATCACTGATGCCACTGAGGCCTCTTTACACAGCCTACATCGGGTCTTGTCTGATGTGGTAGATCTGGACCGCTATTGCCCCGGGTGCTCAGGCTCTGCTCCTGTGCCGCCCTCATGATGAGAGTGTGTGTGTATGTGTGTGTGTGTGTGTGTGGGGGGGGGGGGGGGGGGGTT
>SSNP01000034.1:4021635-4094162 GCA_006937955.1 Pachypanchax playfairii
CAAAAGCGGATGAGAGTAGCGGGAGTGAATATTTGTTTTTTACGGTGATCTGGTTTAATCCTCGGTAGTCGATGCATGGACGGAGTGTGCCGTCTTTTTTGCCCACGAAGAAGAAACCAGCTCCGAGGGGAGATGATGAAGGTCGGATGATTCCAGCCTTCAGAGAGTCCTTAATGTAAGTCTCCATGGCTTCTCTCTCGGCCCGGGAAAGGTTGAACAGGCGGCCCGCCGGGAGAGGTGCACCGGGCAGCAGATCGATGCAGCAATCGTACGGCCGGTGCGGCTGGAGAGAGAGAGCCAGGTCTTTATTGAAGACCTCACTAAGGTCATGGTACTCAGGAGGAACCTTTGTTAAGTCTGGCGGTTGCTGTGGGGCCGAAGAAGCGGGAACACCCACCGGAAGTGCAGACTGTAAACACCGCTCCAGGCAGTGCGGGCTCCATGAAGTGATGCGATTGTGGACCCAGTCAATTTGTGGACAATGTTGCACCAGCCACGGGTATCCCAGGACTACGGGAACCTCCGTGCTGGGGTAAACAAAAAATTTAATGTTCTCTCGGTGATTTCCAGAGACAACAAGGGAAACAGAGTCAGTACAGTGAGATATTGACGCCATAGAGCTACCGTCTAGAGCGCGCACACAAAGAGGCGCGGGCAGTGGAGTCAAAGAGAGGTGAAACTTTTTAACTAACTCAGGGTGAATTAAGTTCTTTTCAGAACCGGAGTCGACTAGGGCTAAACACTTAAAAGGCTCCTGGTTCTGATAGCATATGGAGACGGGAAAAGTCAAACGGGGACTTGAGCACTTTCCGCCCGCCAGGATCCCCATCCTCACTAGCGGGCGCTGTCGTTTGACGCTACCTGACAGTCATTTATTGCGTGTTTGGGAGAAGCACAGTAGAGACAAACCCCTTCGGCGAGACGTCGCCTCCTTTCAGCATGGCTGAGACGGGCCCGTCCCAGCTGCATCGGTTCGGGTGAGGGAAGGCGAACCGGACGCCGTCTGGGCGGCGAAGATGCTGCTCGTTCCTGGACTGGAGAGGCTGAGACCCGGGAACGAAGTCTCTCCCGAGCCCGGTTGTCCAGCCGAATGGCGAGCTTGACCAGCTGGTTGAAAGTGGTCGGGCTGTCACGACCGGAGAGTTCATCCTGCATCCTCTCCGTGAGCGCGTTCTTAAAAACTCCTCGAAGAGCCGAGTCGTTCCATGCTGTTCTGGCAGCCAGGGTGCGGAACTCGATGGCGAAGTCCGCCACCGACTGCTTCCCCTGCCGCATCCGGAGGAGCTGGTCCATTGCCTCCTCTTCCGTCTCCTCCGAGTCGAACGTCTGCTTGAAAGCATCCAGAAACTCCTCGTATTCTGTGTGTTCGATGGGGTTGGAGTCGAGGTAGGCCTCCGCCCACCCGAGGGCTCTGTCGTGCAGCCAGCACACCAGGAACGAGATCCTGCTGGCATCTGTGCCGAAAGAGTTAGAAGCACTGTTAAACACAAGGTTACACTGAAGTAGAAATCCTTTGCACTTACGGAGATCTCCGTCATAGGGCTGCGGATTTGGAGGAGAGACCCCTCGATGGACTGGCTCGGGAGGTGCGACCGGAGGAGACGCGGCCTGGGGTTCTGACGAGGAGAGATCCGTCATCCGAGTGTCGGTGTCCGCCAGATGCGCGGTTAGCTCCGCGAGTCGCCGGGTGAGTCTGTCCATGTTATCCAAAAGGTGGGTCTGCTGCTGCGCCATCTCCTGTAGGAAGTTCTCATGCTTGCCCAGGAGAATTCCCTGTTGGGAGAGTGCAGCCTGGAGCTGTGCCGTAGGGTTCTGGTGGCCAGATAGTTCTGTCATGGCCTCTGTTTGGTGCGAACCCTCTTACAAGCACAAGCTCCAGACAACAAAACAGTTTTAAGATGTTTATTGAAAATGAGAAAAGGCACGGCCAGGCACGTGACTCCTGTGCTGCTGGCGGTACAGGAACCGGGCCTCACCGGAATGGAACCGTGGGTCTCTAGATGGTGAGAACACAGGTTAGTAATCTGGAGGTTGTGATGTTGGAGCAAGCATGAGAACAAGGGAGAAAGCTTACTTGGATGGCGCAGATGGTGGTTGTGGAGAGAGGAGTTGTTGGTAGCTGAAAGAGGTCTGTGGGTCCGGAGTGAGATGTGCAGGTGCTGGAGGGTGAACAGATCAGCTCTGGGTCCGTGTGTGTCCAGCAGGTGCAGGCTCCGGGGAGGAAGAGACAGGCGGAGAGCAGGTCCGGGGAAAACCAAGCCAGCGTGAGAGCCTGTGGAAGCGACTGCTCTCCAGGACAGGAGGTACGGATCCTCGGAAAGGCGTCGGATCCGGATGAAGCTCCTGAGGGGAAAAGAAAAGAAAGATCAAGCGTTATGGGCTCGTCTTTCTGAAGGTGCAAACGGTCAGTAACTAGAACCTCTACCAAGTGATGAGAGAGAACTATCTGGCGCCTGTCTCGTGTTGATCCTCCCCTTAAATCCCGTCTCAGGTGATGAGGAGAATGAGCCACACCTGCCGCTCCAGAGCTGATCCACCTGTTGGAAAGTAGGTTAATAGCACCCACACACACACTCACACCCACAGGCAGATCAGCCACACAACACCACAACATCAAATCAGTTAAATTAACAATAAAGATCATTACTAATGCAAAGCAATAAAACATTTTTTTCAATACATCAGAAAATGTAATAAAAATTCAAATCAAATACAAAGTGACATTAAAAAATAGAAATGTATTAACTTTATGAGTGTGTGCATGAGTGAATCAGAAACACATTGCAAAGCTCTTTTTTAACTACACATATAAATGAGAAAGCATTCAAAGAGTGCAAATATCCATCATGTGGCTTATTTCACCCATCATGGAATTTAAATATAAAGCTAATAGTCCTACATTTATTTTACCCAAAAGTTAGATACCTTTTACCATAAAACATATTTTTAGCATTTGAAACCACTTTGATATTATAATTAGTTCACTAGTGCCAAACAATAATTGATTGGTCCTATTGCTATTCCCAACCTATCCCGAAAATGTAATCTACATCTGTTTAAAACTTCTGGAGTGATTTTGTGAACAGACAGGCAGATAAATAAACTCATGCCACCAAAAACATAAAAACAGCAAAGGTGATATAAACCTGAATAAAAGTTAATTCAAAATACTAAAGCGATACGTTTTTCCCAAATGCAGCAATACAGATACTTTTGAATACACTTTAAAAAAAAAAAAAAAAAACTGACATTAAACATTGTTATGACTCATACACAAAAGGAGAGACTGTGACCTTGATACATTTATTTCCTTGTGTTATACTATTGACATTAATACTGGGTGCTACTATGAAAACATGGAGAGACAGTAAATGTAACTAATACAACTAAAATATGTTCCAGTATTTGTTGCATCTTTGTAGTTAAATTTGAGGAATCATTAAATTAATAATTACATTAAATTAAACTAGTTCATAACAAAAGTCATGTCAAGGTACTTTACAGAAATAGCAAGTCAATTAGTAAAAAATAAAATGTTTCCTATCTAAAGAACCAACTGATGGGTCTACGCATCAATTCAAAACAATTCCCCTTCCTGAGCAGCATGACTGGCAGAATTGGCTCTATCGGTTAATACAAATATTTTATTAGTTTTACTAAAACTACACCACAGACAGGAAAGTAAGTAAATTGCTTTTTTATTGGTTTACAGAAATAAATTTCAGTAAGTAGGAAAATCTGGTCAGAATTTCATGATGTTTTTGTCTGTTTTTCAAAGCTTGGTAACTTTTAGGGATAAATATAAAACAACAAGCACTAATCAAACAATCTTAGCTTTAAAATCAAGCACACAACATCTGCCATCTGACATTTTGTCTTTTTCTAAATGAATCACCACATCAGTGCTTTGTATTTTTAAGCACAAAGAAAAACAGATTTGTGTCTAAACCAGAAAAAACTTTTGAATAAAAAAGTATTAAGTGAGACAAGCTGTTAAAAACAGAAATTTCTGCAATTTCCTGATCTTTTTTATCACATGTTTTTCTAAGCGTGTGGTGTTAGGGAGACTACATTCACATACAAAACTATTTAAAGTGTTGCGCAATAAACAACAAAGATGTCATGAGCAGGAAACTGATATAAGAATCAGAGCAAAATTAGATGTGACAGCCCATCCATCCATCTTCTGCAGCTTATCTGAAACTATGCCTGAGGTTGGTGGGTAGCGGGCTCTAGGGGCACAGCTTAGCAGATATTCCTCTCCAGCTTCCTCCTCTAACTTATCCAGAGAAGCTTGTAGGCATTTCAGGCCAACTGTATAATCTCTTCTTCAAGCCCTTCATCTGTTCCTGAGGTGTCCTCCCTGTAGGACATGGCTGAACCACATCCCATGGAAAGCCTCCAGGAGGCATCTTTATCAGATGTCTAAACAATCATGACTAGTTCTTTTCAATAAAGAGGCGCATCAAATTTACTCAGAGGTCCTTGTGATTAGCCAAGCTTCTTGACCTGTCCCTGAAGATGAGTCATGCTACTTGGCTAAGGAAGCTCATTTCAGCTGCTTGTATTCTAGATCTCACTCTTTTGGTCACTGCCCATTACTCATGACCATAAGTGAGTGTTGGAATCTTCTATAATTGCTATATTCACAGGTTTGCCTTTCATCTCACCTCTCTCTTCATCATTACAGAAAGGTACAGTGTCCACATCACTGCAGACACTAGTCTCATCCACCCCTCAGTCTCCTGTTCGACTCTATCTTCACTTGTGGACAAGAGCCTGGGGTGCTTGAAGTCCTCCATCAGGGGCAGAAGCTTATTCCCATTTTGTTTTTTGTTTTTAGCCTGTCCTGTCCTGATTTGTTTGGCAGAGAGAATTGTGGGTCTGGGTGCCTTATTATGTCAGGACAGATTTACTCTACAACAGCGAGGTTTAATTGACCCCCTCTGTTGTATAGTGCATTTTCTTTCTATGGCACAACTGACCATATCTGGTTTCAGAGGCAGAGTGGACATGCAGAGAAGCAAGGACATTTAAAAACAAGGGGTGGGGGGTGGAAGGGGAGAAGACAACATAGAGACAACATAAACAGACCTAAACGAACACAAAACAAACCGGTCTAAATACATTTGTTGCTGTTAATCAGTATCATAAAGATATTATATATAACTCTCAGAGTTTTCGACACAAAATATTCAGTTATACACAAAGGTTTGTTTACTTGTGTGTATGCGTTCATGTTGGTGTGCTTGTGTGTGTTTTAGTGTATGCGTGGGTTTTTTATGTATCAGTGTGTATAGATTTGAGTCTCTGTGCCAGTTGGTTTTAAGCACATGCTTATTTGTGTAACCATGTATATACATACACATACATGTGTAGTGTAGTTGTGTTTATGTAGATTTATCATGTAAAATGGCTGCAAGGAAAAAAGTACAGTGTAGGTAGAGCAGGGGTGGGCAACTCCAGGCCTCGAGGCCCACTATCCTGCACATTTTAGATGTTCCCCTGTTTCACCACACCTGCTGCAGATGAACAGGTCGTTAACAGGCTTCTATAGGACCTGCTGAGAGGTTGCAGATTTGAATCAGGTGTGGTGAAACAGGGGAACATCTAAAATGTGCAGGATAGTGGCTCTCGAGGCCTGGAGTTGCCCACCCCTGAGCTAGAGAGTGGTTTTAACCAGCCCGGCCCACTCCTGGTGCTTGTACCAGAGCACCAGGTCAGAGCATCAGGGAGCGCCGCAGCAGGCAGACCACCAACCACCAGCAGGCACAGGAAGCAACCACAAGTCCAATTCAGAGGGGATATCCACAAGACAGCAGAGTAGTCCTGGCCCCAGGAGGAGGGTGCCCCAAGAGGACAAAGGGCAAGGAGCCCTAGAACCCAGCACAGGGCCAGGCCAGGGACCAGTAACCCCGGGGCCCAGCCCCACCCATAAATATGTGCTCACCCGCACCAGACAGTTCATCCCCCAAATCCCTAGTGCTATATGACACTAGCTGGGCACTGAAGAACAGTAGGGGCTCCCCACACCATTGAAGGGCCCAGTTTCTGATTGGCCCCCCACCTGGTCTCTGCCTCTGTCTCCACCAATCTGACTGGGACCCAGAACAAGTGCTGCTCCCTGAACCCCCAAAGCCACCCCCAGCTGCCCCAGCAGTTGCTGCAAGTTGACAGCAACAAGTTGGATGACGCTCTGAGGAAGACTGCAGGGAGCAGTCGAAACTGTCAGCAAGTTATGAAAAACATATATTTTTTTAAATAAATACCTCATGTTTGTCTTTCAAAAGAAGTGATAAATCGTGTACTACGAATAAAAAAAGGAACTTAATCAACAATGGTGTTGTTGGTGGGTTACGAAATGAAACAGGTTGTCACAATTTAGAGACATAAGGAGCATAATGAGTGCTTCAAAGTTTTTTTACAGCACATCTCTTAATCCAAGCAAGTCACCTTGAATGGTCACACAACAGAAAATAGAGCTCATGGTATAAAAAACGTAAACATCAGAAATTTTCCATCATCTGTGTCTGTTCATTTGTTCACAGTCAATATTGCACTTTCTAACAAAGACTCATCAACAGAGTCCAATTGACTCGTAGTAATATTCAGACCCAAACTGTAATTAGTGTGATTTAACCTAATGATGGGGCAGCAGCTAATTTCAATTTAAAAAAAGCTTTGCCTGGTTCAGTTGATTCTTTACTGTGGCACATTAGCAAAAATCTATATCTGAGTTTAACTTTCATTTAGGGGGATTTGTCAAAAACTCACAAACCTATAACAGTAAACAAAGACACAGGGACAACTCAGAGTGACAATATAGTGGAAAATATCATTTAGACTGACAGCCTCTTTGGGAGTCACCTGATTTGTAACTCTCTGTCCAACTGGGTTCAGTTATAAAACAACACAGTTTTGTCCCTAACTTAGAAGCAAATTAAACCACCCGTCTGTCTTTTTGTCCAACAAATCATAAGCAGACATCCAGCTGGTTTGTCACAGCCTGTGTTTAAGAGATTACAAGAATACTTTAATTCCTGATTATTCATCCATCCTTTTATTTCTCTGTACCCTGCAAGTGATGAGTCATCAATCTCTGTCTTCTTCCTCATTGCCTCCTCCTTCCTTACCCTTTCCATACTCCATTTCCTGCTCTCCTTTTGCTTTTCCCTTCATTTTAAGCATGTGCCCTATGACTCATCCTCTTAACGATTCTCCAACTTTCCATCCCTCCGTTAACCTTTTTGAACTTTCCTTTTGTACATCACCAGGAATTTGAAAGATTTTACTATCTCTACAACAAATTAGTTACATTCTTCCATAGCTCAATTTTAACTCCAGACTTCTAACTGTCTTTCCCCAACTCCTCCTAACAGATATATATTTTAAAAAAAAATCAAAACAGACAAATGGAATATTTTGAAAAATGCATGTTAGGAGAGAGTTTCACTGAGTGCATCACTCTAAAAAAAGGTGAGGATCAATGCAAGTCACACACACAGCAATTACTGTCAAGCACTGAGGACTTCAAGCTGACTTCTTCATTACAGAGAAGCAAGTTTACTAATTAACAAAAACATGGGGAATTGCTCTTTCTCAAGGCTTTCATTTTCTATTTGAGAAACCAAAATGCAATTCTGCAAATTTAGTTTATTATGGCAATACTCTTAAAAATGTTTCTTAGTAAAAAGAGGGCTCTTGCAGTTTTTTTTAAGTTGAAAGATTAGTCGGAATTACAGTTCAAACAAAAGTGTCAACAGCTCACTGCTAACAGTAACACAGGTCTGAATCCTGATCCAACACATCGTGCACTTTCATCAAAATTTGAGGAGCTTTGAAGGTCTTTGCAGGGCGCTGATGATTGACTGAAATAACAAGCTCATTGATGTGACAGACTTCTCTCAGACTCTCTCAGATCTATGAAATTAGAGTTCTCTGTGCCAGTATACTGCTTCTTGGAAACAAGTGTTGTCAAGGTTTGATTTAATGGCAGTTTGAGGCCTCAGTGTGACTGCAAGCAGATGTTAATGTCAGGTTTAACTGCAGACAACTGAAACACTGAAGCAACTTGACATTTAAATAGACATTAAACCTAAAGGCTTTTTCTGCAGGTTGAATGTTCTCCTTGTGCATGTGCGGATGTTTTTCACCAACTCTGGATTAGGTTAACTGGAAATTCTATATCAGCACCAGTTGTATATATATATATGTATATATATATATGTGTGTGTGTGTGTGTAAGTGAAGGGTTGTGGGACCAGTGTAACACTCCCTCTCACTCAGTTACTGCTGGAGAAAGGCACTAGTACCCCGTGACCCTAAAGGGAACAAATGTGTAAAGAAAATTGATGGATGGACTTCTATTAGCAATTTTCATAACAACAGAAAATGTTGTGAAAGACAGTAATTATCAGATTATTTAAAACAAACAAAACATAATATTCCACTGTAGCCAGACACATGGTTGCAGGATATTTGGACTTAATATCTGTGCACTAAACCTGATAATATTGAAACCACCCAGTTCTGACAAGGTTCTCTGTAATTACTGAATCTTGATGAAAACATCATCTGAGTGTTTCCAGAATATATAAAACTTGATCTTTTCTTGAAAATGAAAAAAAAATGAAAATGAAAAATACTTTATTTATCCCAGAAGGGAAATTCAACGTCGTAGTAGTTTTTTGGTTTTTTTTTTTTTGTCCAACAACAAAAACAATAATGAAGACAATAATATAATAATAACGATCAAGGTCTGTTCTTGTTGTGGAGGCTAATGGCTGCAGGCAGGAATGATCTTTTGTATCTTTCGGTCTTGCATCGGACCTGAAGAAGCCTCTCACTGAACAGACTCTGTTGTTTGATCACTGTGTCGTGCAGAGGGTGAGAAGAGTCCTCCATCATCTTCATCAGCTTGTCCAGCATTCTTTTTTGTACAATCAGCTCCAGCGGCTCCAGAGATACTCCCAGCACAGATCCAGCTTTCCTGATCAGTTTGTTGATTCTCTTCAAGTCTCTGGTTCTGATGCTGCTGCCTCAGCAGATGGCTGCAAAGCTGATTGCACTTTCCACAACAGACCTATAGAAGATTTGCAACATCTTGGTGCAGACATTAAAAGATCTCAGCTTCCTTAAGAAGTAGAGTCTGCTCTGACCTTTCTTGTAGATGTATTCTGTGTTGCATTTCCACTCTAGTCTGTTGTCCAGCTGAACTCCAAGGTACTTGTATTCCTCCACCACCTCTACCTCCTCTCCTAGGGTGGAAATACTGCTGTGTTGATTCTTTCTCCTCCTGAAGTCAACAATCATCTCCTTAGTTTTGCTGCTATTTAAAACGAGATGATTGTTACCGCACCATTTCACAAACTGACTGACCAATTCTCTATACTCAGCTTCTTGTCCCTCACTGATGCACCCAACAACTGCAGAGTCATCAGAGTATTTCTGCAGACGACAGGACTCAGAGTTGTACTGGAAGTCAGAGGTGTACATCGTGAAGAGAAATGGTGAGAGTACAGTTCCTTGTGGTGCTCCAGTGCTGCTGACCTCCATCCCAGACACACAACCTTTCAGTCTCACAAACTGTGGTCTGTTTGTGAGGTAGTCATAAATCCAGGAGGTTGTGGAGGAATCCACCTGGAATTTATGGAGCTTCTCACATAACAAAGCAGGCTGAATTGTGTTAAAAGCACTTGAGAAGTCAAAGAACATGACCCTCAAAGTGCTGCCTGATTGGTCCAGATGAGAGTGTGCTCTGTGAAGCAGGTAGATGATGGCATCTTCAACCCCAAGCCCATTACGGTATGCAAACTGTAATGGGTCCTGAAAGGTGCTGACCTGCTTGTTGAGGTGAGCCAGTAAGAGTCTCTCCAGGACTTTCATGACGTGAGATGTCAGGCAACTGGTCTGTAGTCGTTTGGTTCAGCTGGTTGTGGTTTTTTAGGTACTGGAACACGGCAGGATGTTTTCCACAGCACAGGAACTGTTTTCTGTCTCAGACTGGTGTTGAAGAGGTGCTGGAGAACTGGACATGTGTATGTCAACACTACACTACACTGAATATTTTTAGGAATGGAGATTTTGTGAAGCATACGCACACAAACTAAAATTTTAATTAGAAAAAGCTAGGATATCAAAATAACTTTCTAAAGTAGAGATTTTTTAAACTTTGTTTTTATAATTTGTATATAATATAATTTATATATTATAATCCTGTATTATAATACTGTATTAAACTTTGACCCTGTGCAGAAATGGCTAATAACTAAAAGCATAAATGATATACAAATGTGAATTTTGGGAGAATCTTTAGTCAAGGTTATAATATTAATTTCCTGCATTTTTTTACTTTACTTTCCTTTACTTTACTTTATTAGGACTTTGTGCAGAATTTAATTCCAGGATTGGAGCTATAAATAAAGATGTAATGGATTGGTTAGAAAACAAAGTCCATCTTCTGGGCGGCTGTGGCTCAGTGGTTAGAGCAGTCGTCCTCCAATTTGAAGGTTGGTGGATCGATCCCATCTTCCACCGCCACATGTCGAAGTGTCCTTGGGCAAGACACTGAACCCCATGTTGCCCCCCGATCTGCGTATCGGGTTGTGTGAGTGTTAGCCCCTACCCTCTCCCCCCGGTTTACATATCGGGTTGTGTGAATGGGTGAATGCAAAACCTTGTAGTGTTAAAGCGCTTTGAGTGGTCTGAATGACTAGAAAAGCGCTATACAAATACAGGACATTTACCATTTACCATTTATCTTTTTTGTGGCTCACTAACTTCATTAAATGTGACATTTTTAAGTGAAGAAGTGTCTATAACTTAATTATGTCTTCAAAATGTTGTGTACTATGATTGTATTCAAATATTCAGTTGTTTTAATAGAGCAAAATCTCAACAAGTGACCTCTTGGGAGTTGGGGGTGAATCTGTATTTGCTGCTCTTGAATCTTGTGAAGTTGTCCACATCAAGTCATTTTTCCAGGATCCTGATAGAGTTCATGAAGCTAGGAGGCAAATGATTTAGTCGGGCTGGTTGCCAACACTATTAAATGCCATCCCTGGGTGCCTGTCAGATAATGATTACCCGCTTGTGCGATGGTCCTCTTAACACACCTTGTCTAAATGCTCAGCCTGGTTTCTGGCAGGCAGTCTAAATGCAAACTGTTTGACAGATTATGGACAGCACTGTCCCAAAGGCTGGCGGGTGGATATAAATACACACCTAAACTCAAACAAAAATTTTACGCTGAAGTTTAAATGATTAAACACATACAGTTTACGTGCATGACCACATGTGCAAAAGTGATAATGAACAAATTTGTACAGCAGATGAGCACAGAATTGCTCTCTCTGTTTCACATTCAGGTCTGTTTTTTAAGATCTGTGCCAAGTCTTTTCTCTGCCTCTCTAATCCTGCCATGGGCCAACATAAAACATCTGGGAGTTCACACTGTGTGTGAGTTAACCCTGATCGCACAAATCTGCAGCAAGTCCTGTGGGTGTGTGTTTCTGTGTGTGCTGGCTTCTCAACAAGCCTGCCAGGCTAAGAGACCAACATCTGTGAGTTCAGATGTTTTCTAATGACATGCTAATGGTGCTGGAGGGAGACAAGCACAGAAGCTAATGTTGCGGTCACAAACCTCTGCCTCCATCTCACTACCTGGTTTTCTACCTGGATGTTTTATGATATACCCACCTCTAATGTTCTTTATCATCTTCAGTTTTCATTCTGTGTCGATTTACTCAAAGGTAAAACACTGTTTGTCTGAAATATAATACTTTTATGTAATCAGCTGGAAGTTTAGCTTCAATAAATTTTCTTCATTGTGTACTCCTAAATCCTTTTAGCCCAACAATGTCTAAAATAGTATTTAAAATGGGAATTTCTTATATTGAAAGTTTCAGTGTAAATTTAGAACTCATTTTCTGTAAGTTTTTAATAGTTCTCATGTGGTTAATTAGTGTTTTTATCTCACCATCCATTTTAAACCAGAAACCTACAGTTAATTGTTATGACTTCCACTTCTGCATATCGGGTCCAGCAGTTTGGACTCACATAAGTGCATAACATGACCTTTAGACTTTAAGATAATGATTCATAGATGTAAAAGTAAATTATAGCACAGCTGTGAAAAACAGTGTCCTACATTGAATTGGTTACTACAGCAACAAGACGTATCCTGGATGGCAGTGGCAGCATTAAGTCTTGCTCATATGGTCAGAAATGTTGTCATAACTAATATCTAACTGACATAATTTCCCAGGTGTATGTGCAGACTATTTTTCCATCGGGGACATTAAATTAATTTTGACTCGTGTATTCCATCAAATCACAGTACCATGAACACTTATGTGTTTATGTCTTTGCAAGGATGATACTACCCTTGGCTTTAATGTCTAGTAGAAAGGAGACAGCAAATAAGGAGCGGCTCAGATGGTCAGGTGGTGGAATGCGATGTGTGGTCATGTGACATGGGTTACATGTTCCATGGCAAATCAAATCAAAAATACTTTATTATCCCCGAAGGTGTCAGGTTCTCAGCTGTGGTGTGTGGTGTTTGTTTTTGGATTGCACTAACCTCTCCTTACAGGGCGTGGCAGCAGGTGATCAGTGGATCCAGGTGCGGATCATTACCCAGCCCTTTGTGGCTGGGTACTTAAGCAGACGAGGAACCTGAGACAGACGCCAGTTTGTTACAGCTTAAACCGTGGTAACGTGTGGCCGACTTAGTGGTGAACTTATAGAAAGAGTGTAACGTGTGAACTTACCTGTCCCTCTCCTTCCTTTCCTCCTAATCCTCGTCCTCGTCCTGGTCCTGAGCGCCTCCGCTTGCGCTGGCCGTCTGCCGCGCCATCCGGAGGGCTCGAGGTTCCGTCATGGTCCGGCACGACTGTCTCCCTGTTCCTGGTCCTGGTCTGTCTTGGTTCCCCTCTGGATCTCCCGCACCTGTCCTGGTCTCATAACATCGCTGTCACCCCTGTCTCACCTGGAACCCTGGAAACACATTCATACCTTGGATTACCTGCACCACCCGCCGCTTCTCTGGACGCACCACCACCACCGCTGGATCCTCAGTCTCCCCTCCTCGCACTGCCTGCCGCTCCTCACCGTAAGTCTGTGAGCACATTCCCAGCGCACCGCAACCTGCACCGCTGTCTCAGCATTCATTACCCAGCACTAACCTGTCTCCCCTCCGCTACCAGATTATCTCCCGCGCTGCCCTGGTCCCGGATCTCTGGAGTGTTATCAGTTCCCCTGCTCACTGTAACTTTGTGCACTGTAAATATTAAACACTGTTCCTCATCCAAAGTACTGACTCCTGTGTGTGTGTCTGAAGCCTGGGTCTACATTAGAGTTCAAAAGAAAACCTCAAGCATGACAGAAGGGAAATTAAGAGTTGTCGTAGCTCAGTTTTTCTTCAGGGAACCATTGTGTCACTCGTTTTCAGAGGAAGGTTGATTATGGTGACAATTTATTGTCAGTTTCAAAGCAACATTCTTGAAACAAGTCATACTACATAACACACTACACAGTATTTTATGCCTAAATACGTGGCACATAATGTGAGTCTTTCAATGCTACTTTTCAAATTTTCTGTGACTGCTAGCTGCAATGTAGGGTTGTCAACTATTTAAAAAGCACAAGTATGTAGTGTTTGAAACAGTGTTCCTTATTTAATTAGTTATAGTCAGTCATTCTTATTCAGGGTTGTGGATAGTTGGAGCCTATCTTCAGCTGTCATTGGGCAAGAGGTGGTGTTACACCTTGGACAGGTCGCCAGTCCTGTTTTTTGTTGTCTAAAATGTTGGATGCATTAGACAGAATACAAGGGAGTTTTTTTGTTTTATAAAGTGTTTCTTTTTTCAATGGACTTAAAATACATTTTGCATAAATACATATATATTTCTATGTATAATTAATTTTAATTGTAATTATATGTTGCTGTCTTTAATCTAAAAAAAATTTTAAATGGTTGTTGAATTTTAATTTCCACAAATTTCTATCACAGATACAAAGCTTATTAAATTCATATTTGTGACTGTGTTTATTTTCTACCAATTAGTCAAAATCATAGCATTGTCTTGATGGTATTCCACTTAATGTTAAATACACTCACAGTTAGGACTAAATAAACAAGAGGTAAATGATAGTTTTACTCCTACACACCAACTCTGAAATTTTAAGAAAAAAAAAAAACTAGCTATTTTATAACATCTTACTTATTACTAATGAAGTTACAAAATGAAGTAACAAACTATTTTGATATTTTTTGCATTGGACACTCATCCACAAAACCATGGAGAGATTTGGATTTGGAGGGTGACAAACCCAGTGCTGTAGTTTGTTGGAGGGGTGGCATCAATTCCAGAAACACCAGCAGGTTCAATAAACTCATCAGAAAGGCTGATAAAAATCATGGGTCCAAAGATGGAGACATTTGTGTCAATGAGAGACAAAATGTCACAGAAAAAAATTGTCCTCCATCATGGAGTGTTCATCTTAACCCCTTACAGAGACAGAAGAGGTCTTCCTCCAGAAGAATTATTTCAGCTGTTATGTCATAACGAACACTTTAGGAAAACATTTGTACTATTTTTCATCTCACTGCATAACAGCTAATCCTTATGTAAAAGACTAATGTTAAATTGCCAGCACATCTGGACACAACATGCTTTGTTAGGCAATTTCAGTTATTTATTTTTTGACATATTATATCTGATATCAAACTTTTGCATTTCTTATTTATTTTCCTTGTGTATGCTGCTAACAAATCCATTTCCCTCAGGTAATCAATAAAGTACCTATTTATGCATAGAGCTGATATATGCAAAACATAGAAATGCTGAAAAATGCATGTTTTTCTGGACAGCATCAAAATGTGGTGCAGTTTTTTATTTATGAAACATATTTTAAATTAGAACAACTGCTATTTTTAAACAAATACATACAAACAATACATCTGTTTAAGTCTGAGTTACATGTAATTTCCTTTACTAACAAGTGTTACATTTACTATTTCAACTATTACTATTTCAAATTTTGTGTTCTTGCAGTACTGCCAGTAAAACTGAAAACATTGCCCTTGAAATGACCCCTTGATTTTTGAAGTGAGGAAAATAGAGCAGCCCTGTTAACTGTAATAAGAAGAAGCAATAAACATCTCCCACCCCTTCCATTTCAGCTCATCCATATGCAGCAGCATCCCTCCAGTACTGCTTCTCATAGATAAACCACATTTGGAAAAGTGGTTATGATTTCTGGCACAAATCATTTACAAACCTATAAACATGACCATGACCCTGATGGAGAAAGCACATGTAAATTCACAAGTTATACCATGTATATGTTCATATGAAGACACGTTCATGCACATTTTACAGCAGTATGTGTGTATAGATTTTTCTCATATAATCATTGGGAATTGCATGAATGATATCCTTTAATGGCTAGTAGAAAGTAACAAGCTATTATTTGAGCAGTTAAATATGCATAACTTATTTTACTAAAAAAGGATATTAGAAAGATAATAAAATTAGAAAATACTTTTGAATTTATCATTGAAGCTGTTACTGTTTCACTCTAATGAAATATTTCTTTTTCAATACCTGTAAGTTAAAGCAGAACTAAGTAAGTTTTGCTCTCGCTCTCCCCCTACTGGTCCCCTGTGAAAGCTCACTGTCGTAACGTTCCCCCGCCGCCGCCGCAGACCCCCCCCTCACCCCCCACCCCCTCCACCCTGCCGCCGCCCCCCCAACAACAACGCGCAGAGAATGCTTTTGCAAGAAGAAAGAAAAACAAAACCAAGAAAATGTCTCGACAGGTGAGTATTATTGTCATCTTTGCGCTCCTAAGGGTGGCGTTGCTAACAACGGCAAGGGCTTCATGCTTGTATTTATGTACGTGAGTGTGAGTGCCGTAAAGCAGGTTTGTTCTCGCGAGATTAGTCGGGTCCGATCCACTGAAAGTTGCAAGTGCTGCTTTCAGGACACAGACCCCGGAGGGAGGGGAGGAACCCACGAATCACCCCGCCAAGTCCTTGTTTACCCCCACAGGGACTCTAGAAAACATTTATTGAGGTGAAAAAATTTACTTAGTTCTGCTTTAAAGGTGGGATGTGGAATATTTTCATAAAAAGCAGTATTTTTACAAAATAATGCCTCTACAGGGTGTTTAGAGGGTTGTAGAATGAAAATACCCAATTTCCTTTGAGTAAAATATTATAAAATATTAATTTTGACGGGCACGAAGTGTGCATTTTGTTTACATCTACCAGCCAATAGCTGGCAGAGCAGCAGGCACCATTTTGGGTTGCCTAATACCGTAAATAATCCAGCACACAGTGAGGCTGGTACTGTGGAGTCTGCAGGTCGAGCAGCTGGAAGCCCCGGGGATATGTGGTGATTATATACCTTATTCGCTTGCCATAGAAGGTTTCTCAACATGTAAGAAGCAGGTTCTTGTGGAAATATTTTTATTAGCAGCTAGCTAACACGTAGCTGCAGCGGGTTGCTGAAGAGCGGGGAACTCCGGACTGCGCGTTCGGCTGGAGGACACACCACGGAGGATTTTTTTTTTGCTGCTTGCATAAGTGAGGCAGGATGGTGTGTGAGTAAGGTGGCCATATGCCCGGCTTTAAGACGGACAGTCCGGAATTTAAAAGGAGTGTCCGCCTACCGGCGCACCCTCAAGAGGGACAACCATTTGTTCTCCTTTTGACATAAATCTTTTTTCCCCATTTGTGTTTTCTTTACCTGAACAGAGTAGTGTTGTGTCGTTCGGGAATGTAACGGCTCTATGAACCTGCTCTTTGAGGTGAACAACCGGAACCTTTTCCTCATTGGGAGCCGTGTTTTTTGTTTGCCTTTCTCTCACCCTTTCACTCTCCCATTTCTCTCTTTACACACAGTTGTTGCCAATATTTATTGCAAATTAGAGACCTAAGCTGCTCAGCTCTCTTCCCCTGCAACGGGAGTCAAAAGCTGGGCTGTAGCAGCAGCGTTAATCACACACACCTGTAATGCGTTCAAGGAGCGTTTGAAATTCATGGTGAGTTCAATAAGTACGCTATAAAATATTACTAAAAAAAGACAATAATACTATAAGCCATAAACCTACTTGTTGGCAGTTGGCAAACAACATTCACTGCTTATTGCTTACTTATTTTTACACAAAAGTATTAAAAAAACTATATTCTCTAAAAATTTTGTCCTTGTAAAATATCAGTTTTCAAGGAAGAATCCAAATGTCAGAGTTCCTTCCAAAAATGTCCTGAATTTCCATCAATATTGCAAAACCATTACCCCTAGGAGTTATAACCATATACCATCAAACCCCCCCACCGACACACCAAGGGTTTGAACTAGGGATGAGCGAGTACCCCATTATCTGTATCTGTATCTGTTTACCCATCTATATTATCTGAATCCGTATCCGTACTCGTAGAGGGCAGTGCCTAAACCGGAAATGGGTGTGGTTTACCCGAAAACGGGCGGTACTTAAATTTGTACATTATTTTAAGTCTGAAACTGGCATGGATTGATGATTGTTATATTTATTGTTTATTTGAATGAATAAAACTGTCACGAGCTCAGTGATCTTGTTGACCCACATTGCTGGACTCAGACTCAGACAGCGATTCAGGTGCAAAAGTGAAAGGTTTATTTACAATTCAGGTTTTATATACAGTGCAGTGAATGTGCTCGGTGATCTGGTGCGCCAGGGAGATTCTCAGCACTGTAATGGAGACGAGAGTTAGTCTTGGAGTCACTGTGACAGGTAGAGAGATCTTGCACAAGGAGAGGATGACACTCACGGGAGGAGGCAGGTGATCACACGTGAAGGGAGGACAGGTCCAGTGCGGTGCTGTGCAGGGAGAGGGTGAGTCCCGGGTGGAGGAGTCCGGATGGTGAGGAAGCCGGAGGGAGACAGATCAGGCTTCAGGCGACCAGTCGCTGGACACAGATGTGTTCTCGGAATCACGAGGAGCAGGGTGAACAATCCTGAGAAGAACAGGTTAGTTGCACACAGATAATCCAACAAGCGTTGTCACTAGGAATAGAAATGTTGTCTCTGAATCACTAGCCATAAATATTACTAGGATGGCACACGGGAGCTACCATTTAGGTCAACAACCAGGCGCTGAATGAACGGCTGCGTCCGGCTTAAGTAACACCCTGCTCCTCATCAGCGCTGATCGCCGCCAGGTGTAGATAATCTGCCTCACACTCCAGCGTAGCTCCTCCTGCAGACAGATGACTCACCCCACACAGAAAAACACAGCACACACAGACACTGAACCTGACAAAAACAGCCTCAAAAGAGATTCAAACTAATGTTTTTATCACAATAGCAAAGGAACTATTTGAAGACCGTTTTATTTTTTAAATCAGAACATTAATATTTTTTAATATTTGTACAGGCTCAGAAATTAGACTCATATTTGTTGATACTAACAGTAGTCAGTGAAAGACTGTCTCTTTATTAATGATCTGTGTAAATTTATTGGGTGATTTGTGCAAACATTCAGTGGGAAACATGAAGAGGGCCGGACAGGGATGGAGGAGGTGGAGGAGGTGGACTGAACAGGGATGGAGGAGGTGGAGGAGGTGGATTGATCAGGGATGGAGGAGGTGGAGGTGGAGGACTGTTCGAAATCGGTGATGAGGGACGGGTCGAGTATGAAGGACCGTGGGACCCAAGACCGCTCCTCGGGACCGTACCCCTCCCAGTCGACGAGGTACTGACATCCACGACCCCAAGGGCGAACTCCCACGATCCGGCGCACAGTGTAAGCCGGGTGGCCATCTATGATGCGTGCAGGAGGGGTGCGGATGGGTTTGATCTGGGACACGTGAAACACAGGATGGATACGGAAGTGAGGGGGGAGCTTAAGGCGGACAGTGGTTGGGCTGATTACAGTGTCGATGGGGTAGGGACCGAGGAACCGGGGCGAGAGCTTACGGGATGTGGATTTGAAGGGGAAGTCGTGTGAAGATAACCAGACCTTTTGAC
Source organism: Pachypanchax playfairii (assembly GCA_006937955.1). Lineage (NCBI taxonomy): Eukaryota > Metazoa > Chordata > Actinopteri > Cyprinodontiformes > Aplocheilidae > Pachypanchax > Pachypanchax playfairii. The sequence goes on from SSNP01000034.1 coordinate 4,040,650, forward strand.
CAGGGGAGTATGTGGGAGCGGGAAGGCATTTGCGGTCTGCCCGAGTCTTATTCTGGGCAGCCGTCCTCTGGAGGGCCTGCTTGGTACTGTGCCAGACCCTACGGAGGTTGTGAATATGGTGGCGAACAGACAAGATAACTGGCTCTGGGTGAGACTCGGGCAGCAACGAGGGCTGAAAACCATAGCAGACCTCGAAGGGGGACAGACCAGTGGCGGAGGAGACGTGAGTGTTGTGCGCATACTCAACCCAGGGAAGGTGACGGGACCAGGACGTGGGGTTCTGTGAGCACATGCACCGCAACTGATTTTCAACCTCTTGATTAAGGCGCTCGCACTGACCATTAGACTTTGGGTGATATCCAGATGTGAGTTTGGGGTGAGCTCCCAGGGCGGTGCAGAACTCCCTCCAGACCCGTGAAATGAACTGAGGTCCCCTGTCCGACAGTATCTCGGTGGGGATGCCATAGATCCGGAACACGTGCTGGATAAGGAGCCAGGCGGTTTCCTGTGCAGACGGGAGCTTGGACAAAGAGATGAGATGACATGCTTTGGAGAATCTGTCAATGATAGTGAGAATGACTGACTTGCCTTAAGAAGCAGGGAGACCGGTGATGAAATCCAGGGACAGATGGGACCAAGGTCTGGAGGGGATGGAGAAGGGGTACAGGAGACCGGAGGGAGGCTGATGTGAGGATTTGTTCCGGGTGCAAGCGGAGCAGGCGGCCACATAGTCCTGTACATCTTACTGCAGCGACGGCCACCAATAATACCTCCTGAGCAGCTCAATAGTCCTGCTGACACCGGGTCACCGTTGTGACTTTTGGGCCTGAGAATCTTACGAACAAGTTGTGTAGTCAGTCATCAACGTTGGATGGCATTAATTTGGCCTCCAACAAGAAGGTAAAGAACCTGGGTGTTATCTTTGACCAGGACATGTCCTTTAGTTCTCATATAAAGCATGTTACCAGGACGGCCTACTTCCACCTGCGTAATGTTGCTAAAATTAGGAGCATTTTGAATCAAAGGGATGCAGAAACTTTAGTTCACGCATTTATTACTTCTAGACTTGATTACTGTAATTCATTATTATCAGGGTGTTCTAATAGTGCTGTTAAAGGCCTCCAGCTGATCCAAAATGCTGCTGCCAGAGTTCTGATGAGAGTTAGAAGGAGAGACCATATTTCTCCTGTTTTAGCATCACTTCATTGGCTCCCTGTAAGGTCTAGAATAAAGTTTAAGGTTTTACTTTTGACGTATAAGGCCTTGAACGACCAAGCTCCAGCTTATATTAAAGATCTTATTGTTCCATCTGCTCCTAACAGAGCACTTCGCTCTCAGACTGCAGGTCTGCTTGTAGTTCCTAGAATTTCTAAAAGTAGAATGGGAGGAAGAGCTTTTAATTATCAGGCTCCTCTCCTGTGGAACCAGCTTCCACTTTTTATCCGTGAGGCAGACACCTTGTGTAGTTTTAAGAATAGACTTAAAACTTTCCTTTTTACACAATCCTATAGTCAGGGTTAGCTTGGGTTCTCCTGAGCTTTCCCTTTAGTTATGCTGCTATAGGTTTAGACTGCCGGAGGACATACTGACCACATTTTTTCACTCTGCTGTCTTTCTTTACTGTGGCTGCCTCTGAGGAGGGTGTATCTCACATAAACAAGGGATGAAATATTCCCACAAGAGCCATCAAATTGTTATTGCTTTGATTGTTACTGCTGCCATTAACTGTTTCTCTGTTTATCTTTCCATAGACATGACGACTGGCCTAAATACATCTGTGTTTGTCTCTTTCCTGTCAGCTCAGACCCCAGTCGGCTAAGGCAGAAGGCCGCCCATCCTGAGCCGGGTTCTGCTAGAGGTTTCTTCCTGTTAAAAGGGAGTCGTTCCTTTCCACTGTCGCCAATTGTGCTTGCTCAGGATGGGGGATTGTGCTGAAATAACAATTCAGCCCAATCGGCTGGTTCCTTAGATAGAAAATGTTTTATTATTAATTGATTGATTTTTCTGTGAAGTGCCTTGAAATGACTTTGTCATGAACTGGCACTTTATAAATAAATAAACTTGAAACTTGAAACTTAATGTACTCTTCCATGGCTTCACGCTTGCTACGTGCCAAACTAAAGAGCCGGCCAGAGGGGAGCGGAGCTCCGGGCAACAAGTCTATTGCGCAATCGTAGGGCCGATGCGGAGGGAGAGAGAGAGAGCGTGCTCCTTGCTGAACACCTGAGCCAGGTCATGATAGTGGGGAGGAACGTTAGTGAGATCAGGCGGCGTCTCCACGGACTTTTTACCGGAGGCGCCACCCGGAAGTGCTGACTGTAAACAGTGGCTGTGACAAAACTCGCTCCAGGCAGAGATTTGATGGTTAGTCCAGTTCAGCTGTGGATTATGGAGGTTGAGCCAGGGGTATCAAAGGATGACAGGTGCTTCTGCAGAGGGAAACACAAGAAATGATAGTTGCTCTGATAGTTGCTCTGTGCCAGACACTGTGAGGTATGCAGGTTCGGTGACGTAGTGAATTGTTGTCATAGTACTGCCATCAAGCGCGTTAACCTTCATAGGTACGTCTAGTCGATTGAGTTTTAGTCTACATTCTTTTACCAGATCGGGATGCATAAGGTTCTGTTCTGAACCGGAGTCGATGAAAACACAGCACGGGGTGGCGCTACCATGAGGCTTTTGTACAGATGCTGGGAGAGTTAAGCGGAGTTTACTGGGATCTGGGCCCGTCATGACCCCCACACTCACTGACGGGCCTAATCGTTTAACTTTAACGGGCAGTGACGTACCTGGTGGTTCGAGGCAGCGCAGTACATACAAAGCCCCGATGCTAGTCGACGTTGTCGCTCCTGCGGGGTTAGCCGCATTCTCCCTAGTTGCATGGGTTCTGGTGAGGGGGAACGTGCGGTCGGCTGGCGCCGCTTAGTGACTGGTGCGGGGCTTACCTCTGGAGCAGAGGATGATGTCCGGACGCAGTGGCGCGCCTGGGTTCGGTTGTCAAGACGGATGGCGAGGTTGATCAAACCATCCAGAGTTTTTGGCTCATCACGACAAGCGATGTCATCCTGCAGAGTCTCAGAGAGGGCGTTGTGGAACACGCTCTGAAGGGTGGAGTCCTTCCAGTCAGTCAGAGCTGCTAGCGTCCTGAACTCCACTGCGAACTCCGTCATCGGCGCCCTTCCGGGCCTGAGAGAGAGTAGGGCGCGCATGGCATCCTCCTGGGTGCCACCTTCGGAAAACGTGAGCTTGAAGGCCTCCAGAAACTCTGCATAAGGGGTTAGTTCAATGGGGTTAGTTTCAATGAATGCTTCAGCCCACCTGAGTGCCTTGTCCCGGAGCCACCCGATCACATATGAGGTCTTGCTGGCATCTGATCTGAAGGAGAGAGGAGCTCGGTTAAACACGAAGCAACATTGCATCAGAAACCCCTTACAGTTATTTCTGTTTCCTTCAAAAGGTGTCGGGGTTGGAATAGACACTTGATAATATGGAGAAGACGGGGGAGCCGGGCTGCTGGGGACTCGGGTGGCAAGGTCTTGAAACTGGCGGCAGAGGTTCTGGATGTCTGTGGTAATGGTGGCCTGTTTATCCGCGATTTCAGACATGAACTGATCATGTTTGCCCAGCAGGACCCCCTGCTGGGCGAGTGCGGTCTGAAGCTGGGTCTGAGAGTTCATTTGGCCAGTTTGTTCTGTCATGTTTTGAGGTTGGTTTGCGAACTCTAATGTAGACCCAGACTGTCAGACAACGCACATGAGACTGGAGATCAAGGTAACAGTGTTTAATATTTACAGTGAACAGTACAACAACGCAGGATGGTACAACGGCTCCGGAGATCCGGGACTGGGACGGCGAAGGAGGAGATCTAGCAGCGGAGGAGAAACAGGTTAGTGACTGGTGGTTTTGGATATGGAGCAGGTTTAGGTTGCGGTGCGTGGGGAGTGTGCTTACAGACTTACAGTGCGGGAGAGCGGGCAGTGCGAGGAGGAGAGACTGAGGTTCCAGCAGTGGTGGTGGTGTTTCCAGCAGGGGGAGATGATGATGTAGGTAATCCAGAACGAGAGCTTTGTTTTTCCAGGAATCCAGAGGAGGCAGGGGTGACAGCGCTGTTGTGTTTGACCAGGACAGGTGCGGAGGATCCAGAGGGGAACAGAGACAGACCAGGACCAGGAACAGGAACAGGGAGACAGTCGTCCCGGACCACGACGGAATCAAGAGCCCTCCGGACAGCGCGGCAGATGGCAGCGCAAGTGGAGGCGCTCAGGACCAGGACGAGGACTAGGAGGAACGGGAAGGAAAGCAACAGGTAAGTTTAAGTTCACTAATAAGACTTCAGCAGTCACTACACAGGCCACACGTGACCGCAGAACGAGCTGTAGCAAACTGGAGTCTGTCTCGGGTTCCTCCTCTGCTTAAATACCCAGCCACAGAGAGCTGGGTAACGAGCCGCACCTGGATCCACTGATCACTGCTGCCACGCTCTGCAATGAGAGGTTAGTGCATCCAGAAACCAACACCACACACCAACATCTGAGAACCTGACAAATTTCATCATTTGCTGCCATAACTTTTACAGCTTCTATGGAAAGTTTATCAAAACTTTCCTTGAGCTCCTCTTCTGACATGTCTTCAAGCTGTCTGGTTATACTATTGGCTAGAAGTGTGAATGATCTTTTTGCAGATAGTATATATATATATATATTAGGTCCGGGACTTTAACGCGTTAATTAAGATTAATTAATTACACAAAAATAACGCGTTAATTTTTTAACGCATTTTAATTGCACTTATTTAGGCACCGCAGAACATCTCTCATGAGTTTCAGCGGACCGATTATACTGGAGCACCTACCAGCGTTCATTATTTAGGACAACAACAAACCACAGTGAACATGAATGAAGAAGCGACCGCTTTGATTGGCCCCATGGATGGGAAGTTTTGTTATAAAAAATGACTGGATGGAAGCGTGGATAAGAGCATGTGTGCAAGCTATGCAGCAAGGAATTCGCACATCACCGCAGCACATCGGCCCTGAAGTATCACCTCAATGTTAAACATATAGCAGCTAGCGTGGACGTTAGCCCGACTCCGAGTACAAGTGTAGACATTTTCTACACTTAATGCACTGGTCTGTTGGACTTGGTTGAACAAAAATAAACAATATTTGTTGCTTAAGCTTATGTGTATTTAGTCATGATTCAATGGTATACTAGAAATCAGTTAGAAAAAGATTCTCACTGTTCTCTGGTCAAATATTTATATGCCCTAATATATATATATATATATATATATATATATATATGAAAATGTCCTATCAAAGAATATGCAGAAAACTGAGTAATGCATGTGGCTGGACTTACAGGTCATCTCAAATTGTCATTGCTGCAAAACTCAGTGGTGAAATTGGGTGGGACACTTGGGCAACCCGTGCCATAATCATGTGATGGTTACAACGGCACCACAGGCTGAAATTCATCTCTAGGCATGAATAAAAATTTGGAGTTCTCCAATTTATTTTCCTGCATGAAAAATTTCATTTCAGGCTTCTAACCCTGAAAATCATTCACAAAAATCACAAAAATGTAATAATCCCTCAAACTCGAGCACAAACTAATGCAGCAAATATCACATGCTCACATAAGGACAAACCCCTGAAGGAAAAACATATATGCTCATATTATTGTGTCAGGAATCTCATCAGCGTTTGGTGAAAAGCAGGTGTGCATGAATATTCAAAGGAATGGAAGCGGGCCCCAATGTCGGCTTTTTTAACACAGCAAACATTACTCATGTGCATGTGTGTGGGTGGGTGAATGTGTGCTTCTAAATAAAAATAATTTAGATCTATGCATGCTTATGGAGTGTAATTGTGTATGTATTTGATTGTGTCTGTAGTTTAGTTATTCCTGCTGTTGCAAACAAAAGAAAATGATATTCTCTTCCAGGACTTCATTTATATGTAAGGCTGGGTTCTGCATGGAAAACACACAACTTGTGAACAGCTGGTTCAGGAAAAAGTTTTTTATGCGAGTGCGTACTGTATGCTTGTGTGTGGATGTGTGTGCGCACCACTAAAATTGCATTCATTCAGATATATAAATGTTATTTTTTTCTCTGTAAGACAAAAACATAAAATAAATTTTAACTACTTTCTGACAAGTATAAGCCAACAGAGTAAAACAATAAACAGAAAGATAAGGAGAAACATGATCAAAGTATTATGTTTACATGGAAGGATTATTCTGTGTCTGCACCACATTTAGGGATTTGGCAGCTGGAAATCCTGAATTAGGAGATTTGCAACACATGTTTGAAAGTGAGGGACACAGTTGTGTTTAGAAAATACAGAGAAACAAAACTTTGGGCTCTAAAACAACATAACTTCTAAGACTTTTGAAACTGTTTTTTTTTTCATTTGTTATTTGGCCTTCTACTGTAATTTAGTTTATCAAAATAAAATTAAAATAGGAATAAAACAATACAGTGCAAGGAAATGCAACAGGAGAGCATATATGAAGCTTGCTTTGCCCAAGAAATCAGGCACCAATCAGACTCCTGATTGTCAGCACCTGGGTACCAGAAGCTGTAAGAGCAGGGGTGCCCAAACTCAGGCCTCGAGGGCCACTATCCTGCATGTTTTAGATGTTTTCCTGCTTCAGCACACCTGATTCTAATCTGCAACATCTCATCAAGTCCAGCAGAAGCCTGTTAACGACCTGTTTATCTGCATCAGGTGTGTTGAAGCAGAGGAACATCTAAAACATGCAGGATAGTGGCCCTTGAGGCCTGGAGTTGGACACCCCTGTAAGAGCTTTGCTGTTGACAAAGAGTCAATAGCGGAATAAGCAGTTCTTTGGCTTTACCAACATACTGAACTCTGCTGTTCAACCCACACATGCATTTCCTTTATGAATGTGGAAATACATTTGCTTTCCACCATCATAAGATTTATTGCCAAAGAGCAACGTTATAATAAAGACATAACCAACTAAACTAAAAAGATGTCTTTTTTCAGCTGCTACATAAATACACATATACAGTACAGTGCAAAAGTTTTAGGCAGTTGAAAAAATTCTAAATGAAATCAATATTTTATGTATCCAGCCGTTAACTTTAATAGAACATCACTTCTTCAAGATGCATGTGCACCCAGTTTTTTAAGGAACTCAGTTTACTACTTGGAGACGTCTCTTCTGTGGCCTTCTGTTTCTTCATGTTCTCTCAATGATGTTAAGGTCAGGTCTGCATGAAAAAGAAACCTAAATCTCCATGACCGTATCACTCTATGGATTTTCAGTTAACCAGCAGCATCCTGTTAAAGCCAGCCCAACCTCACAGCTTCCTGAAGGTACAGCCTAGCAAGAATGATCTGAACCTTCTTTGCAGTGAGTAGACAAAGTAGTCTCCCACCAGATTAAACTAAAGTTAAAAAAAAAAAAAATTTACTGCTTGCACTTGTCTAATGTTCAAAAGATTTTACATGCAAAATTATACTCGACTTGGCATCAGTAAGCAATTTAGACCACAGGTCTCTCTCTTTCAGACTCAACTTCAAATTTTCTGGGTTTATTCTCATCAGGTTGTTTTCAGATTTTATCCATAATAAATTATCAGCCCGACCTCACATGAAATACGACCACATTGGTCGATTTTGAAAACGACACTATATTCCTTATGCTATTCTTTATGCAACCCCTATCAGCTACCCTAACCTTAACCGTTCCATTTTTTAATGTGAAATTTTTTACTTTACAGTGTGTCTATATGTATCTTTACATTTTAAAGCTGTATTAAAATGAGACATATTGCTGCAGAATTTTTGTTTTGTTTGGCTGAATAGAGCAAAACCTCACGCATTCTCCTCTGGGAAAGTGTGCACATGCGTTGTTGGTAGTAAGTCTCTGTGGAGCCCAGAAAATGCTCTGACAGGTCGTTTGAAAACGCTCTCACAGGTCGTATTTTTGGAGCTTTCCAAAATCGACCTATATGGTCATATAATGTGTGGGTTAGGGTTAGAGCAGCAGCCCGGTTAAAGCAATACTACAATAATATTTAAACTAGATCACCTAGACCCCAAACAATCCCTGGCTTTGCATATCAGGGGAGGATGGAAGAGCTTCTTTAAGAAGTAACAGGTCTGTGAAAGCCAGAATTCTTGTTGAGTGGTATGTGTCCAAATATTTATTTTCCACAAGAATTTACAAATAAATTATTTAAAAATGATGTGCACCTATGATGAAAATTACAGACCTCTCTCATCTTTTTAAGTGGGACAACTTGTACGATTGATGGCAGTTCAAAATCTTTTTGTTATTTATGTACAGGTGCGGGGCTTCAAGGGGGGCTGGGGGGGGGGTGGCATGCCCCTGGCCTGGGCATCAGAGTGTGATGTGAGAGTTGGACCTCTTCCACATCTTAGCTCATGAAGAAGAGTGAGCAAGCAAGCCCCTTCACAACTTAAACCGAGAAGAGCATGTAGTCTGGGAACAGTTTATTATACCACGCAATATGCGGATCTAGGCAGGGTTTATTTAGCTTGCCCATTCAGGTTTATGCAAATTATTTAAAAAATGTATAAAAACACTTTCAAACACATAAAATTTAATCTGGAAAATTTATATGCTAAAATAATTAATAAGATTAACATGTTTCACCATGCCATCATGTTCAGTGGAACACAATGTCTGACTGGTTTCACTTTTACTGTCACTCAAACAATTTTTGGCTGCAGTCTAGATAGTGGAAGCACCTTTGTGGTGACAGTTGTGCAAATATATCTGTCATACTGATCTCAGCCAAATAAACAAAAGACAACGTGGGTCCTTTTTTTGCTATGTCCACCTGTTACCAAGTTTATACAATGACCATACATGCTGTAAATACTCAGTTCACCTCTCCTCCTATTTCTTATTTTAAAAAGTAATTTTTGAAATGGAAAAGAGCCTTTTAGGAGAACCATTTAGGAGAGAGATTTATTTGATCTTCTCAATCTTTTTATTTTTTTATTTATTATTATTTTTTGTTGTTGTTGTTGTTGCCTTTAAGGGCAAAAAAGCAGGAGGTAAAAAAATACTTTTACCTTGCCTTCAGGACATCTGTAATTTCAAGGATTTCATAGGGTGAAGCATTATTCACACTTAGAGAGTTTTTAACCCTTTCTTGATGTAGTGGTCACTACAGTGGAAAGTTATTCAGAAGTTGTTTACTTGTACATGTCTGGCTGTCAATTTTTTACTTCCATATTAACCACCATTGTGAAATATTGTGCTATACTCTGCTGAATGCACTGGCATGTTTTGTGTTTTCTTATAAAAGTAAAGTAGAGTAAAGTAAAGTAAAACTTTATTTACAGTGGGGCAAAAAAGTATTTAGTCAGCCACCAATTGTGTAAGTTCTCCCACTTAAAAAGATCAGAGAGGCCTGTAATTTTCATCATAGGTATACCTCAACTATGAGAGACAAAATGAGGAAAAAAAATCCAGAAAATCACATTGTCTGATTTTTAAAGAATTTATTTGCAAATTATGGTGGAAAATAAGTATTTGGTCAATAACAAAAGTTAATCTCAATACTTTGTTATATAGCCTTTGTTGGCAATGACAGAGGTCAAACGTTTTCTGTAAGTCTTCACAAGGTTTTCACACACTGTTGCTGGTATTTCGGCCCATTCCTCCATGCAGATCTCCTCTAGAGCAGTGATGTTTTGGGGCACATGGCCCCATTCATTCTTTCCTTTACACGGATCAGTCGTCCTGGTCCCCTTGCAGAAAAACAGCCCCAAAGCATGATGTTTCCACCCCCATGCTTTACAGTAGGTATGGTGTTCTTTGGATCCAACTCAGCATTCTTTCCCCTCCAAACACGACAAGTTGAGTTTCTACCAAAAAGTTCTATTTTGGTTTCATCTGACCATATGATGTTCTCCCAATCCTCTTCTGGATCATCCAATTGCTCTCTAGCAAACCGCAGACGGGCCTGGACGTGTCCTGGCTTCAGCAGGGGGACACGTCTGGCACTGCAGGATTTGAGTCCCTGGCGGTGTAGTGTGTTACTGATGGTAGCCTTTGTTACTTTGGTCCCAGCTCTCTGCAGGTCATTCACTAGGTCCCTCCGTGTGGTTCTGGGATTTTTGCTCACCGTTCTTGTGATCATTTTGACCCCACGGGGTGAGATCTTGCGTGGAGCCCCAGATCGAGGGAGATTATCAGTGGTCTTGTATGTCTTCCATTTTCTAATAATTGCTCCCACAGTTGATTTCTTCACACCAAGCTGCTTACCTATTGCAGATTCAGTCTTCCCAGCCTGGTGAAGGTCTACAATTTTGTTTCTGGTGTCCTTTGACAGCTCTTTGGTCTTGGTCATAGTGGAGTTTGGAGCGTGACTGTTTGAGGTTGTGGACAGGTGTCTTTTATACTGATAACGAGTTCACACAGGTGCCATTAATACAGGTAACGAGTGGAGGACCGAGGAGCCTCTTAAAGAAGTTACAGGTCTGTGAAAGCCAGAAATCTTACTTGTTTGTAGGTGACCAAATACTTATTTTCCACCATAATTTGCAAATAAATTCTTTAAAAATCAGACAATGTGATTTTCTGGATTTTTTTTCCTCATTTTGTCTCTCATAGTTGAGGTATACCTATGATGAAAATTACAGGCCTCTCTGATCTTTTTAAGTGGGAGAACTTACACAATTGGTGGCTGACTAAATACTTCTTTGCCCCACTGTATATAGCACCTTTCAAAAAACTCACTGTGCTTGACATAAAAACAACAGTATATAAACACAATAAAAACAGATAAAACTAGGTAAAAGGTAAATTAAAAAGATGTGTTTCTAGCTGCTTTCCAAAAGTCAACAGATCCAGAGTTCCAGCGGGAAGGAGCCACTGCTGCAAATGCTCTGTCACCTCTTGTTTTTAACATGGTTTTCTTTACAAACAGAAGACGCTGCTCACTTGATCCCATGTAGGGCTGCAAAAGATCCCTTATATAAGCTGGTGATTGATCATTAAGACCTCTATAAATTAAAATGATAAGTTGAAAATGAACTCTAAAATGAATGGGGAGCCAGTGCAGCTGGTAAAGTATATTTGGACGATTTAGTTAAAAGCCTTGTAGCAGCATTCTGGACAACCTAAAAACATTCCAGTGACTTTTTAGTTAAACACGTGAATAAAGAGTTACAATAATTAAGATGTGAGGAAAGACAAGCATGAACAATTATTTCCACATCAGGTCGTGATACAATTGGACTCAACTTGGCAATGTTTTTTAAATGATAAAAACAAGAACGGAACAGTAATTTAACATGAGAGTCCAAAGACAGATCAGGGTCCAGAGTTACTCCCAGGCTCCTCATGGAGGGCTTAATAAAAGAGGCATTTGAGCCAAGAGCCTCTATTATTTTAGGGAGGAATCTGTTAGGAGCACAAACATGGACTTCAGTTTTTGCAATCTTCAGTTGAAGAAAATTGTCATTCATCCAACTCCTAACAGATTCCAAATAACTGAGCAAGATCTGAATCTGAAAAACACCCTGAAAATTAAAAAAATGTACAGCTGAATATCATTAGCACAGCAGTGATAAGAAATGTCTTTAAAGGAGCTTAAAATATAATGTATACAATCACCTAAAGTATTATTAGGAACGCCTGTTCAATTTCTCCTTAATGCAATTATCTAATCAGCCAATCACATGGCAGTTGCTTGAATGCATTTAGGGGTGTGGTCTTGGTCAAGACAATCCCCTGAACTCCAAACTAAATGTCAGAATGGGAAAGAAAGGTGATTTAAGATATTTTGAGCTTGGCATGGTTGTTGGTACCAGACGGGCCGGTCTGAGTATTTCACAATCTGCTCAGTTACTGGGATTTTCACGCACAACTATTTCTAGGGTTTACAAAGAATGGTGTGAAAAGGGAAAAACATCCAGTATGTGGCAGTCCTGTGGGCGAAAATGCCTTGTTGATGCTAGAGGTCAGAGGAGAATGGGCCGACTGATTCGAGCTGATAGAAGAACAACTTTGACTGAAATAACCACTCATTACAACCGAGGAATGCAGCAAAGCATTTGTGAAGCCACAACACGCACAACCTTGAGGTGGATGGGCTACAACAGCAGAAGACCCCACCGGGTACCACTCATCTTCACTACAAATAGGAAAAAAGAGGCTAAAATTTGCATGAGCTAACTAAAATTGGACAGTTGAAGACTGGAAAAATGTTGCCTGGTCTGATGAGTCTCAACAGTCTTCTGTTGAGACATTCAAATGGTACAGTCAGAATTTGGCGTAAACAGAATGAGAACATGGATCCATCATGTCTTGTTACCACTGTGCAGGCTGGTGGTAGTGTAACGGTATGGGGGATGTTTTCTTGGCACACTTTAGGCCCCTTAGTGCCAATTGGGCATCTTCTAAATGCCACGGGCCACCTGAGCATTGTTTCTGACCATGTCCATCCCTTCATGACCACCATGTACCCATCCTCTGATGGCTACTTCCAGCAGAATAATGCACCATGTCATAAAGCTCGAATCATTTCAAACTGGTTTCTTGAACATGACAATGATTTCACTGTACTACAATGGCCCCCACAGTCACCAGATCTCAACCTGATGGAGCATCTTTGGGATGCGGTGTAACGGGAGCTTCGTGCATCCCACAAATCTCCATCAACTACAAGATGCTCTCATATCAATATGGGCCAACATTTCTAAAGAATGCTTTCAGCACCTTGTTGAATCAATGCCACGTAGAATTAAGGCAGTTCTGAAGGTGAAAGGGGTCAAACACCTTATTAGACCATATTAGTATGTGTATGTATTCTAAAGTAAAAGTGCATCTTTTCCATATTAGTTTACATTTGGACACTTTTTAGCAAGTACAAACAAGTTCATGTGAAGTTCAAATTGTATCATTTATATTTAAAGGTAAATAAGTACCTTAAAATACTGTAATGCAAAAAAATGATTGAACTGTTGTAAAACAACATCCCCCTTCCCTATTGCAAAGATATTCTATTGTCTTCTGTAAATGGGTCCTCAGAGAATTTACATTTTCTTCAAGTCAGGGAAAATAAAGGAATCCTAGTGTTAAACCACACCAAAACCAAATAGTGTGTGATTCACAGATGGCATCTTGAAGCTGGCAGTTTGTTGGTGTTTTAAAGCACTTTGTTTGTGACTGTAAAATTGCCGATGGGGATAAAGACAATTGTTGTTGTTTTCCTTCTCTTCCTGTTCTCTTATCTGGCCCGTTAGTAGAACACAGAAACAGAGCTGTTTCTTAATCTGCATGAATAATGGAACATCTCTTTGTTTTCACCGCAAACACCATAAAATACAAGTAACCATGAAAAAGCAATCAGCATACAAATCCATAAACTATATATTTTCAGACAAAGAAAAAACATTAAAAAATGTTACGTTTTTGTCAAGTATTCATCTCTTCGTGACACTACTTTTTGGTATGCTCTGAAAAAATATCACTGCAGCTGTGGTGAGGACATGTGAATTCATCACCAACTAATCCATTTACATATTCAAAGTGAGAGCATGTTGTGTCTAATCTGCTCCTAAAGAACAGAACTAGGTGTGTTTGTGACTGTGAAAGCAGTTTCAAGTGTTTGTTGTGTATCCATGAAGTGTGGCAAACAGATATAACTCTGTGCGAGTGTGTGTGTGTGTTCATACTTGAGAGTGTAAAATACTTAAAGAGCACTTTGTCTCTTTGGGTGTGGTTTAGTAGGAGAAATGTAGCTGTCTCTTTTCATCGGTGTGCTCCGCTATTTTCTTCCCTCCTTCTCTGTAGCACTTTGTCACTTTAGCATTTAGGCCTAAAAGCTTTCTCTCTTTATTTCTGTCAGTTGTCTTGATGTCTCTTCCACTTTCCCTTTCAGTGTGCCTCTCTGCTCCCTAAACGCCTCAGACGTCATTCTCCATAAGAGGAACAATTAGGTCTCTGATGCCTTTATTTATACTATTAGTCTTGATCTCTGAATGATTATTGTTTTATAATTGTCAGGAAAGATTCTAAATTTAACAACAGAAATAAATAGATATCTGCCCATGGATAACTGTTATAGCTTCCAATGGCGTAGGCAACGACAATATGTGCACTGAGTTGAGTTGGAACTTGAATGGTAAATGTCCTGTATTTGTATAGCGCTTTTCTAGTCATTCAGACCACTCAAAGCGCTTTCACACTACAAGGTTTTGCATTCACCCATTCACGCAACCCGTTACGTAAACCGGGGGGAGAGGGTAGGGGCTAACACTCACACAACCCGATACGCAGATTGGGGGGCAACATGGGGTTCAGTGTCTTGCCCAAGGACACTTCGACATGTGGCGGTGGAAGCTGGGATCGATCCACCAACCTTCAAATTGGCTCTAGCCACTGAGCCACAGCCGCCCCTTGACTCAGTATCATGGCTCAGACATACACTCACAAAAGAGAAAAAATAATTTGGTTTTCAATTATGCAGCAAAATTCAAACCATGACATTGTCATGCCTGGAGGTATGTACAGAACTCTAAGATTAACCCAGGCTTCAGACCAACACACGGGAGTCTTTTGAAAAGTTAAACAGTGTTTAATTTTTACAGTGAATGACAATACAGGAGAATGTGCAAAAGGCAGGAGATCCGGGACTGGAACGGCTCGGGAGGAGATCTGGCAGCGGAGGAGAAACAGGTTAGTGGATGATTGATTCTGACTTGAACTGAGGTGTTGTCTGTGGTGCGCGAGGAACGTGCTCACAGAACTTACGGTGCTGGGAAGGTAGGGAGTGCGTGGAGGAGGACTGAGGAACCAGCAGAGGTGGTGGAGAGTTTTCAGGCGATGATGATGATGATGAAGGTAATCCAGAGTTGATGATAGTTTTCGAGTTTGGAGATGAGACAGGGGTGACAGGGATGTTGTCAGTCTGACCAGGGCAGGTGCGGAAGATCCAGAGAGGACCAGAGACAGACCAGGACCAGGGAGACGGAGACGGTCGTGACGGACCACGACGGAACCAGAAGCCCTCCGGATGGCGCAGCAGACGGCCAGCGCAAAGGAGGCGCTCAGGACCAGGACCAGGTCTAGGAGACGGGAAGGAGAGGATCAGGCAAGTTTGCTAGAAAATAAAGTTGTGCTCAGGTTCTTACTAATCAGGCCACACGTTACCACTGTAAGTGTTGTGACAAACTGGCGTCTGTCTCCAGTTCCTCTTCTGCTTAAATACCCAGCCTCAGAGGGCTGGGTAACGAGCCACACCTGGAACCACTGACCAGCTGCTGCCACGCCCTGCAATGAGAGGTTAATTCATCCAAAACACACACACCAGCTGCTGAGAACCTGACAGTACCCCCTCCCCCTTAACGGACGCCTCCTGGCGTCCGGCCCCAGGAACCAAGGAGACCTGCAGAGAGAAACCCTAAAGTAACGGACTGGGCTAGGACGGAGGAAGTGGCAGAGGTGGACTGGACCGCGATGGAGGAGGCACAGGAGGAAGAATGAGCAGAGATGGAGGCGGTGGAGGCGGAGGATCGTTCAAAGTCAGAGATGAGGGATGGGTTGAGTATGAAAGACCGTGGGACCCAAGAGCGTTCCTCGGGACCGTACCCCTCCCAGTCCAAGAGGTACTAACATCCACGGCCCAGAGGACGGACTCCCACGATCCGGCGCACAGTGTAGGCAGGGTGACCATCAATAATACGTGCGGGAGGGGGAGGATCGTCAGTGCAGAGGGGACTGGTGTGGACAGGCTTGATTTGGGACACATGAATTTACAGGATGGTTACAGAAGTGAGAGGGGAGCTTAAGATGGACTGTGGTGGAACTAATGACGGTGTCAATGGGGTAGGGACCAAGGAACCGGGTTGCTAGCTTACGAGAGGTAGACTTGAAAGGGTGATAACAGGGTCTGGGTGTGACTCAGGAAGGTGAGAGGGCTGAAAACCATAACATACTTCAAACGGGGACAAACCAGTGGCAGAGGAGATGTGAGTGTTGTGCGCATACTCGACCCAGGGAAGATGACGGGACCAGGACGTGGGGTTTTGTGAGCACACGCACTGCAGTTGATTCTCGATCTCCTGATTCAGACGTTCGCATTGACCAATAGACTGTGGGTGATATCCAGAGGTGAGTTTGGGGTGAGATCCTAAGGCGGTGCAGAAGTCCCTCCAGACCCATGAGTTAGTCACAGTATTTTTTGAACTGGTTTGGCAAGATTACAAACTAGTTTAGTTCGTTTAGCTTGTTTAATTAATTGCGTGTAGTCGCAAACTAGTTGGAACACACAACAGTTGAGATAAAGGATGTGGAATTTATACTGCAACAGCTTCCTTCCCGAGCCTCTGCCATGGCTGCAGCTCTGTTTTTATTCAGCAGCTCAGCTTGCTGCGGTGCTTGAGGGAGGGCAGGTCCAGTGCGGTGCTGTGCAGGGAGGGGGAGGTCCAGGTTCGGGTGAGTGCGCCGGAAGGAGATAACTGAGACGAGGACCAGACCTCATGAACTCGGAAGAAAGTCTCAGAACACGTGGAGCAGGCAGTGGAGAAGTCCTGGTAAACACAGGGTTATGTACAACGAGGAATAATAACAAACTCGAAACATTCACAAATGCTTAAGGATGATCACTAGGAAGGTTTGGCACTCAGAAGCTACCATTAAGGTCAACAACCAGGCGATGAATGAGTGTCAGCCACTGGCTTATATGCTGCCTGCCTCCAATCAGTCCTGATCCCCGTCAGGTGTGGCTAATCAGCTGCCTCAGCTCCTCCAGCGCAGATCCTCTCTCTGTAAGGAGATCACTCACCCGACACAGAAACACACAGCACAGACACTGAACCTGTCATTATCCAGCTCTGGAGCAACCTGTGGGGTGGAGGTACAGATGTAGAATAAATCTATTTGTAAATCCTATTCTCAGGCAGTCAGTAGTGAGGAAGAGGAGGATACGGCTCAAGAGCTCTCATCAAGTTTTTGGTTTTGTTATAAATTTCTTCAGAATAAACTGATTGAAAGAAATACTTTTCATAATTCATTGTGTTTATTTTTTTCCCTTATTTATTGTAGTAAATGGATCATTTATGAACAAGAAAATTAACTTATGTGTAGAAATATTTATTATACAAAATTTCAATAATATACATAGATAAAACTATTTGCACAGGACAATATTTTAATAAGTAATTGCAGAATATGTCGCCACTAGCAAACATTTGCTTTCCTATACGTCGTCTCCACTTTCCTGCGGGTGTTTGGTCACCAGGCCATTTTAATCTTGTTCAAAATTTAAGACATTCAGATGGTGATCTGAGCAATGTCAGAAGGTTGAACTTCCTCAGTTGTCTACAGGAAGCATATCCTCAGGGACTCCGGTTTTCTCCCACGGTCCAAAAACATGCAAGAGGTTAACCGGTTACTCTAAATTGTAAGGCTGCTGCAAGCTCACCCCGTCCCTCTCTTCCTTATATTCAGTCCTGCACTGCCATTACTGAATCTGTGTTTGGAGTACCTAAAATGAAGAAATCCCAGGGGTCAGTTCCACCACCGACTTCGCACCTGGCCTCGCCAAATAGTCCAGCCCGCCATCCCCTCTTCCCACCAGCATGGCAGACACAGACCCGCACCCCTACATCCCGCTCAGCAGTAAGTATGGAGGGGGAGGGGGCATGATGGAGCCAGTCTGAGAGATGATTGATCATAATAAATCTTCCCTCTGGATCCAAGAGGGTTTCATTACATGTGAATTGTATCTTTTTATTGATCAGGATGGCCACACCCCTTTGCTTGGAGATGTAGTTTGCTGCATAATTAGGAAATCGTAAAATGCTAAATACAGGATGCCCATTAAGTGAGTTTAATGAAGTTAAACAATGTCTGCTTTTAATTTATCAAGGTGATCTAAAATGTTCGTTTTTTTAACAGAGTTCCTAATTTCATGCACATTCCACGTGACAAAACATAATGTGTTTATAACTAAACTAACCGAGTGAGTGTAAGTTATAGAGTAGATGAATACTGTGTGTGCCTGTGTGCGTGTATGCATTTCTCTGTGTGATTGTGTGAGTGTGATTGAGTATATTGGCTTAGCAGAGACTGATATGTGAGTGTCTGTGAGTGAGTGGGTGAACATGTACAAGCTCAGCATTACAAACAATTATGAGGCTGTATGGTAACAATAAAGACAACAAAAACAATACACACGACAACAATAACAATACAAAGTGGATTTTAGCCCTGATGATGGAGGTGAAGTAGAGAGTGATTCTGAACATCATTATCTTGACTGCGTGCGCATTAGCTTAACATAACTGATTATTAATGTAATAATTCTATTTATGTCAAGTTGTATAGCATTTTGCAATGAACCATATTTTCCTAAAGCTGCTGTAAGCAGTTTGAAATTTTTAGGCTCCCGATTGTGCCTGTCAGGCCAAACACTTAACAGCAGCCTTAATTGCAAGCTTGTGCATGAGGCGCGTACTGTATGTGCACTCACAGCTGAGTCAGTCCTGTATTCATCAATTTACAGATTTGCCGGCAGGACTTCGACTGAGATAATAAATGTGATGAATGATATTTAAACCAAATCAGCTGTGAGCACGTCAGACAGGTTAAAAATGTTTCTACTGCGGGAAATATGTGGAAACTCCTGGAAGCGTCAACTTTTCATGTACTCAGATAAGTGTCCTTGCAGCTTACTGAGCAGGTGTTTGAGCGTTCTGACCAAAGATCTTCATCCTTAGAAGATGACTCACTCAGTATAGTCGCTCACAGAACCTGACACAACTCTTTTCCCCACATATTTAGGAATAATTTTTTACCTTTCAAGCAAAAATGATGCAGACTGCGGGTCTTTTCTCATACCTAGATTCTCTCAACATTTTCCACTTCTCAAATGCCGAACCGATCTTTGCCTCCGTCGATCCGACTCAAGTTTTCACCTTTTTGTCACGCTGGAAAAACTCTTGATTCATTTTCTTGGTTTGGGTCTGGGCTAGAGTGTGTCTCTTGTTCTTGGTAGAATCCATGTTTCAAATGCTACTCTCTGCAACTTTTAGCTAGCGATAGCAAACGCCTAAAGCGTGAATGCACATGACTTCATGATGCATTTGAGTGCCTCTGGAAAGTATGGTGTGTGTTCAACTCGAACAAGATCTATTAATAACTAATAAAATGATTTTACATGCATATAGAGACAACTACGATGAAAATGCCAGGGCTCTTTCTAGTGACCAGGACAGTGTTGGAGTATGTATGAGGAAGAAATTGTACAGTTCAAAACATTTATTTGTTGTTAAACTTGATTAGAGTCCCTTTGATAAAGCCAGAGTTGTGATCTCCCAGCCTCTAAAGAGCTGACCATTAACAAACAGTTTATCTACCATTGATAACTGCTCTTGATCCATTGGCAATCGCTCATTTCGTCTGAGGGAATGATTTTTTATATTCCTTCAGGAAATGGTCATCGACGTTGAAGTTGGTTCCTTTCAACTCCTCACCAGTTCTTCCGGTTTCTATATTGTTAAACCAAAAAGTGAAATTCAACACTTGTCCATCTCATCCCAGTCCCTCCTACATTTACGTTTTGATAAATATTTTGTACTATCAAATAAAACTATCATGTACATGGTGGATGGTTTGTCAATGTCAAACACAAACTGAACAAGATTTTCAAATTTGGACATTTGAGTGTGACAGCAGTTTTTTGTTGTAGATTGAAACATTGATCTGGATTACACTAATGTAAAAACAAACTTCTAAAGATTGAACCCCAAAACAGCATTTTATTTATCATTGAAAGGTTATACTACACAAGTATACAGGCTTTCCAGTATTGTCACTACACGCATTTTGTGAGGCAAGAAACAACACATGCTTGTGCACACCATTTGCAGTTAGTCGATTTGCATTGTAGATAACTATTCATTGGTGTGAAGCAACTGCAATTAGTGAAACCATCTTTATTGAAAAGTCCATAAAAGGCGACTGTGTTTTAGCATTAATAACTCACCACAGCTCCCTTCTGTATATAACACAGATATTATTAACTGTGGCACTGTTGTCACATAGGTAATGGCTATAATCAAGCTCCCCGAAGCAGTAAAAAGTTGTGTGTGTGTTTTTATATTAGGACACTTGTGTAATGAAGGAGTAGACACAAGTCTTTCTGCTTTATTTTAACAGAAAAAAAGATGAGGTTATAGCAGCATGCATAAAAGATGAATCTTATATGACTGTGGCTTACCTGAGTTTAAATGTACAGTAAGGTTATATCAATAATGACTGAGCCAAACCAAAAAGGTATTTGGTATTTTTTCCCCATCCACTCTGTGTAAACTATTACATAATTATTTGTAAGAATATTTTGAGTTGTATAAACTATAAGCACCTTAATGCTTTCTAAAGAACTCAAAGAGGCTATTCCATTAAAAACTTTTTTTTTCTGATTTTTCTGTTGAATATTTTAGCTCAACAGGTGTTCTTACCTTCATACTGGGTGAGAAAATGGCACAATAACTTCTCTTTCAGTTTTTATCTCAAAATATGCAAGTGACAATAAAACCAAAGTTCTCCCAAGTTTGAAAAGCCTGTTTTTATTACGTCACATCTACTTAGCTCATTCGTATTCCTCTGCTCGAGCAGGTGAGTCCACGCCAAGCAGGCTACTGGATGAAAGCTGTTAGCATAAATAGGAAAATACTCTGTGCGATGCCCCCCCAGGTTTGGAAACACGCATAGCCCCAGAAGATGACTGAGTGCAAGACACTGGTCCACAGTTCATTCAAGTACCATAACATGGTGGAATCGCCGGTAAGTGAAAACAATATAACAACAAACAACTGACATTAATTCTTACTTTGTCCTGAACCTGACGCAGAACACTCCCAGCAGTGGTGTTCTGCTGTAATATGTCTCAGTTTTTTTAGGAGCACAGAAGCCAAATAAATGTGGAAGTCTGTATGGCTGGAGAGACTGTGAAATCATTCCTTTTGGACCGAACCATTTGATTGGTTGATGTTTTTATACAAATAAGGGAGAACCACTTAATTTTTTTTGTCTTGTTTTTTAATCTTCACAACATATTTTTCTCCATGCGGTTTTAAAAACGTTTTTCATGAGCATGAAAAAAAAATATGTTAAGCTAGTTTATAACATAATGATATAAAAACAAACGTAAACCTAAATTTTGTTCCTTAACACTAACCCATCTGAAATAGTTTTGTTGAAAATACTTGTAATGAATTGGTATTGGACTCAAAAATGCATGAGAAGCAAGAAACATGAATTGGTGTAAAATGATTTAATGACTTTAGTATATAGCGTGAGACAGTCAACAACCCAAGATTGCTAGGTTTTGGTTGTTGTAGGATAGGACTCAAGTGCAGGAATGAAATGGGGAGGCCAAAAATAAGGAAACAAAAGGTTCTGCTGACGGGGCAGCAAAACAAACTTACATGTGAATGAAGAGACAAGTCCAATGGAATCCAAAACATGTGACTAATGGAGGGGAAGAAACAAAAACTAAGACTACTACAGAGACTGGGGCTAACACTGAAAACTGAGACTAAGACTGACTGAGAACAAACCAACACTGACTAACAAACACACAGGACTTAAATACAAAACCAAAACTGATTACAAACTCAAAACATCTGATGAACACTGGGAGAGAAAACAGGAACAAATCATTGAAACAAGACACACCTGGGGAACCAATTAAATAAACAAAGGAAATGGTGAACACAATCAAGATACCAACACATGGGAGAAAACAGGAAGTCACAAAATGATACCAAAATAAGAATCAAAACCGTAAACTACATGACTAGGGAAAAAAGCATAACCTAAGACACAGGAGGAGAACCGAAGGAAAAACAACCAAAACCCCAAGAACTGACAAAGATCTTTGCTGGCCAAGGAAACTGTTAGGTTCTGGTGGTTGTGGGATAGGACCCAGGTGCAGGAATGAGATGGGGAGGCGAAAATAAAGAAACGAAAGGTTTAATATTAAAGTAACTGCAGACGGGGCAGATAACAAACTTAATGAAAAATGGTGAGACAGGTCCAACGAATCCAAAACATGTGAGTACCGAAGGGGAGAAACAAAACAAAGACTTCTACAGAGGCTGGGGCTAAGACAAAGGCTAAGGTTGGAACACTGAGACTAAGACTAAGACTGAGACTGAGGACAGAAAACTAAGAGCTAACACTAGGAACTAAGACTAGGATCAAACTGACACTGACTAACCAACACACGGGACTTAAATACAAAACCAAACTGATGACTGTCAGGTTCTCAGCTGCTGGTGTGTGGTGTTGGTTTCTGGATGCACTAACCTCTCATTGCAGGGCGTGGCAGCAGTGATCAGTGGATCCAGGTGCGGCTCGTTACCCAGCTCTCTGTGGCTGGGTATTTAAGCAGAGGAGGAACCTGAGACAGACGCCAGTTTGTTACAGCTCGTTCTGCGGTAACGTGTGGCCTGAGTAGTTACTGCTGAAGTCTTATTAGTGAACTTAAACTTACCTGTTCCTTTCCTTCCCATTCCTCCTAGTCCTCATCCTGGTCCTGAGCGCCTCCACTTGTGCTGGCCATCTGCCGCGCCGTCCGGAGGGCTCTTGGTTCCGTCGTGGTCCGGCACGACTGTGTTCCTGTTCCTGGTCCTGGTCTATCTCTGTTCCCCTCTGGATCCTCCGCACCTGTCCTGGTCAGACACAACAGCGTTGTCACCCCTGCCTCCTCTGGATTCCTGGAAAACAAAGCTCTCGTTCTGGATTACCTCCATCATCATCTCCCCCTGCTGGAAACACCACCACCCCTGCTGGAACCTCAGTCTCTCCTCCTCGCACTGCCTGCTCTCCTGCACTGTAAGTCTGTAAGCACACTCCCCACGCACCGCAACCTAAACCTGCTCCATATCCAAAACCACCAGTCACTAACCTGTTTCTCCTCCGCTGCTAGATCTCCTCCTTCGCCGTCCCAGTCCCGGATCTCCGGAGCCGTTGTACTATTCCGCTTTGCTGTACTGTTCACTGTAAATATTAAACACTGTTACCTTGATCTCCAGTCTCCTGTGCGTTGTCTGACAGTCTGGGTCTACATTAGAGTTCGCAAACGTACCTCAAAACATGACAATGACAAACTCAAAACATCTGCTGAACACCGAGAGAGAAAACAGGAACTAATCATTGAAACAAGAAACACCTGGGAACCAATGAAATGAACGAAGGAAATGATGTACACACAACTAAGGGACCTACACTAAGGGGAAAAACAGGAAGTGACAAATGGTACAAAAATAAAAGAAAAACAGGAAACTACATGACTAAGGAAAATAAAAGCATAACATAACTTAAGACATCGAATGAAAAGGAAAAACAACTACTGAAAAAAAAACAAAGTACAGAACATAATAAAACAACCAAAACCCCAAGACCTGACAGAAACTGCTCAATTCTACCAGGAGAGACGAGAGAGTAGAATTTGGCTCATGTCCCGCCCTGAACACGCCCAAACCGGGCTATATAAGGTCAATGCAAAGCAGGACATGAATATTGATGCATATGAGGAACACGGGGAATAAGGCAAGTAAACAAAAAAACAATAAGCGAAACTTCACAGAGACGTGGTTCTGACATGTAACTAGCAGGCCAAGCAGCATAAGCTAACCAGGATATGCAGGACTTCTGGTCCTAACTTCTTCTGTCATCTAAGATGTTGACTGTAAGAGTCAAATTACATACCACGGTTGCTTTCATGTCCACTTTTATGCTAAAAGCCAAAACTGCATGCGGCTTTGTCTTTTCCAACCAATGAAGATGTGAGCAGCATTCCTACAAAGTTTGACTGATTGCTGCTCTTTGAATAGATTGAAGAAGACGTCATTACTTTGACCATGACTAAAAAGAGCTGAATGCTCTGACATTCAAATACACTCAGGAGTTTGTCACTTGAGATAATCATTCATGGAAATAGCTTCTTTATGTTTTAGCTATTTAGAGATAAAATATGCAAAAAATACCTTTGGATAAAAAGAACATAGTTTATGCATTAGTCTGAGCGTGTGTGGGACACATGACAGTATGTCTGGAAGTACAAGAAAAGGTTTTATCTTTAGAGATGTTTTCATGACAGATTGAGTGCATTTCTGATGCCACAAAGGACCTTGGTCTTTTTTTGACAAGCTTTAGATTTATTTGTCAGTTTATTCTTATTACAAAGTTAAAAATTCTTTCAACAGATCTTTGAAACTTATGTGCAGGTAAAATGTAACATAACTAACAATAAAGGTTCAGCGACATTTGTGCAAGCATTTGACGAGGAATCAACAATGACAAAAAAAAAAAAAAAGAAATAACAATTAATGGAAGTTTTATAATAGCCTGCTTGATTTTGTTTACAAAAGCCTTGTGAGTCGTGTCAGCTCACAGGATGACTCATTTATGTTTGACCTTGAGTTTGTCTAATTTTTTTTCTAGTAGAGAAACTAATTATTTTTCTTTCCTATAGTACTTGTGTCTATATTTTAATAGTATGCTGCTGAAAAGGAATAAAGTGCAACTCTTTTGTTCTCTTCTAAACTCAAATCAATATGATGACAAGTTATAATTCAATAAAGATACATGGGAGAGGTAGAATTGACTGAAATAGCTGAGGCTCATTGTAACGGCACTACAGAAACTGCTGATCAGGTTTTATTGATTCAAACTGCAGCTTAATACACAGGGTGTCAATTGATCCTGACAATCAGCCAGCATAACTGTTGACATATTGATGCCAGGGTTATGTAGTTTGTTTATCTACTATCTTTATGTGTGTGCATGTGTGTGTGAATGATAATGAAATAACACTATCCTCACAATCTAAGAAAAAGCAATGCTTAGTGTAAATGCTCAAATGAAAAAGAGAGATTTATTAGGACGAAAAACACATGATAATACAGAACAATTAAAATAGTTAAATATGCTAATAAGGTTCTTAAATAGACAATTAGAAAGTTTGGGTTTAACCCATAACTATGAGAAATGTAGCTGTGAAGTGAAATTTGTCCCGCATCTTCACTTATAAACCAATCAACTTTGTTTTCTTAACTGTCAAAGTTGTAATGATGAATGGCCCATTACAATTTGGCATCTGTGGAATTAAAAGTTTTTGGCACTAATTATCATACAAGCTGCTTGGTTTCGTTTCAAGGTTTGGGGCTGTAAACAACTAAACCCCGATAGTGCAATGAATTGGCAGTGGTGCAACAACATGTGTAAAGTATAAAGTCAAAAAGATTGTAAGGCATTTTTAGATAAGAAGGACAAGATATAAAACAGACAGTGGTTTCAGGGTTACATAATCTGTGACTTTGTTGTGAGTAATCAGTTGAGCTATAATAACACTTTAGGTTTAGTTATGGGTTGCACGGTGGTGGGTTTTGACTGAGATCGTTCTCATGGAATTTGTGTTCTCACTGTGCTTATGTGCACTTTCTCTAGTTTCAACCGTCGGACCAAAACATGTTTTGTTAAATGGTGTATCTAAATTGGCTGTAGGAGTGTGTAAAGAATTATTTGCTATTATGTGACCCTGCGATTGATGTGTCATTTCGGTTTTGTTCACTGGAGGCAGGTACAGGTACCTTATGTCCCTGAACAGGAACAAATTAACATAAAAGATGAATAGCTAAATGTTTATTTATGCCTTTTTCTGTGGAAATCTTGACTCAAAATGCCCCAATATGTTTTTTCTGCTGAACAGATCATCCTATGCACAAGAAAGTTAGCTCTGATATCAAAGGAGCATCACTGTCAGTGATTCAGATACTAAAAAATAAAACAATTCTTACACTATATTCATTCGTTTCATTTTCTGGTGCAGTGGCACATTAAATAAAAGCCACTGTGAGGTGAAGAACTGGTTCCTTCACCATCTCATCTCATTTAGTTTGTTTACACACCACAACATGACGGCCTGTAATTGGATATTTGGATAACAATGTGACAGCTGATAATAGGTGTTTGTTCAAGTGGATATGCTAGGCTTTCTTACTTGAACAATTATTTACCGACACTTTCACACCACTGCATTACTTTGGTATGCTGTATTGATAAATGTGCGTCAGTGTGTGCAAAATAACCGCTTAGTAATTTGATTATTATCTGATGTTTGTATTTGCATGCATGTGTATAAAAACCAGGAGGACAATATGTAACTGGGACAGAGAACGATGATCAGAGATTGCATTAGCTTATTATGTAAGTGATGCTTTTGAGGCCACAACAACAGTCTCTATTATGAACATAAACCCGTTTACAGAGATGTCATTTCAGTCTAGTGTGTCAGCTTTTCAGTTGAGAGCACAGTACAACATGCTGTGCAATAATAGTTTATTCATGGACAGAGTGGAGAGAAACTGAGAGCATGAGATATAAATTTGTAATTCTGGGGAATTTCAACAGGGCATATTCCTCATCTATGTGCTTTGTTGCTTGTCCTTCCATACATTATGTTTGTTCCCTGATAAATAGTTGTGTCTAAAATTTTTAACAGTCCTGGTCAAAACTAGGAAAAAAATAGCAATTATGGTCTGTTTCTGTCAGTACAGAGTGTTTTGGTGTGTATCACAGCTTGAAATCATCTTGTTGTGTCCTGCTAAAAGTATTTTAATTTATTCATTCTGGGATATTCGCACATTCCTCTGTTACATTACTTTCAACATCAAGATGCAGAATTCCATCTGTACTACTCCTTCACTTGTGTGTACAAAGCTTAGATGACATTTAGATTAGGAGACAGGAAGAGTTGTTTGTAACAATGGAGTTACATAAATCCAATTAATTCCAGTTTACTTATATAGCAGCAACTCACCACCACAGTAGTCACCTTGAGACAAAAATGTCTCAAGTCCAGATCATATTGTAAATATTGGCATTTTCTTATACTGTATTAAAAATTTTGTAACATGTCTCTATAAAACATTTATAAGCATTTTAACTTTCTTTAAAGAATCATGGTACAAATTTGTGTCGGTTGACTCTTGTCAAGCTTGTACATTGAAGCTTACAATGCCTGCCACTTCTGAGCCGAAAAGGGCATGCAAGCGGGGCTTCCACTGTTGCCATATGTTCTGAACTATGGCAAATCAAATTGAGAGAGTGGCTTAACTTAATTTGCTTAATAAAGCTAGACAACGTCGACGTTGGGTGCATCAGCAATAAGCTTGTCTTCCATTGTTGATATTATGTTTTCCTGCTCCCGCTTCATTTGTTATGTGCAGTGACATTACTACAAGGAGACGCTCTGATTCGTTGACGCACCGCGTCAAGACCGTCAAAAGTTCAGCTAGCTGAACTTCTGCGATGCTCACGTTTCAAGCGGCAAAGATTGAAGCATGAAAAGCTTGAAAAGATGACGCTAACAATGCTCACAAAGCACCGCAGAGACTGACGACTCAACAATAGACTTTACATGTAATTTTGCTGCTCCTGTTGCTAATTCTTGGGCCGGTGTGAATGCACCATTATAGGGCAAATATAAATGTTTTCATGAGCTTTGGGTGAGTCTCAATTTTGATGCTAAAAAAATGCAAAAATGATGAAATGCAGGAACCCATATCATTATGTTCAGACTGGTTGTCAGTTCTGGCGTTTTGTGTTGTTTTATTGTAGTCGTTTTCTCCAGAAGATCTGTGATTTTGTATTTAATTTTCTCACTGGCCACTCCGTTTCTTGTTCATTGTAGTCGTGTCTCCTGTGTTCCTGGTAGGCTTTTATTTTGGTCTCGCCCTACTTCCTGTTGTGCTTTTATTTTTTTATATCTTTTGTACTTCCTATTTTTGCCCAGGTGTAGGTCCCTTGATTGTGTGTCGTCACTTCCTTTGTTTTTTCCCATCGCTCTCCAGGTGTGTCTAGTTTCTATGATTAGTTTAGTTAGTTTTTTTGTTGGTTCATTTTTGTGCTTGTCAAAGTTCTGTCTTGAGGATTATCACTTATGGATTACTCTTGTGCATTCCCGCTATCTGTGGTTCTTCTGTTCACCATCCTCCACGTGTAAGTTTGTTTTGCTGCCCTGTCAGCTATTTTGTTTTCCTTTTAACTTCTTTGTTTGATCTTACTCTCAGTTGTTCTGCTCTCCTGCATTTGGGTCCAATAGTCACTACCGCAAAACTTAACACTGGTGGCTGGTGAAATATTCTTTTGGGTGGGGCTGCATAAATTCAATTAAATGACTGTCAATAAAACATTTGTAAAAATCGAGTTCATGTAAAACCCATATAAAAAAACAAAACAACTTCAGTTAAATATTTAACAAAGACTTTATTAGATCATCATGTAAAAAACTAATCACCCAGGGTCTCATTTATAAACGGTGCGTACGCACAAAATAGGGCCTGAAAGTAGTGTACGCCACTTTCAAAGTAAAAGTTGTGATTTATAAAAAACGAACTTGACCTGAAAACGTGCGTACCTGTACCCCAACTCTGACCCGTGCGTACGGACACTTTGGAGACGAGGGGAATCAATGACGCAGTTGGTGAGGTGGTGAACTGCAGTCAGACTGCATATTACTCCTCTCACACACATCATTTCACCTCACACCAAACATTAATTATAGATTCATGTTATTGTAAACATTCAGAACAGCAATTATATCTATATTGCAGCTTGTAGTGAGCTGTAGCTCTCCTAAAAACATTTTTTAATACTAAGAAAAATACATACAATTAATCGCCTCCTCGACAGAAATGTTTCACTCGGAGAACAATTGGGGCGTTTGAGATGACAACGGCAAGGTTCCTTTAATGTTTTTTTTAATGTATCATTTAAGGCCCCAACGGCTGTCATCATGTTGCAGAACACACTCTTTCTTTCTTTTAATTCATAGGTCACGGAATTAATAGCGCTGATGGAGTCTCTCTGATCTGCATCACAGATTGAATTCAGTTAGAACCCGACCCCTGCTGGATGCGCTGCAGTCACCGGCCGCATTGGTGCTGGGGACAGTCTGACGACCTCATCCTCGCCTATGTGCAAATGCTGAAAAAACACGGCATATTAGTCTGTCTCCTTAAAACATGCTAAAATTTGTTAACGTAGCCAAGTATTACAAAAGGTGCTTTATACCGGGTTTATTTGTTGTTTCTGTCAGGTCGGTGTCGCCCTCCTTCTCTGACACAAGACCATATTGTCAGGTCTTGGGGTTTTGGGTGTTTTATTATGTTCTGTACTTCGGGGGGTTTTTCAGTAGTTGTTTTTCCTTTTGTTCTCATTCAGTGTCTAAGGTCATGTTATGCTTTTATTTTCCTTAGTCATCTAGTTTCCTGTTTCGCATTTATTTTGGTTATGTCTCTACTTCCTGTTCTCCTCATGTGTCATTCAGTATCTTGTCAGCTTGTCTCTTCAGTCTTAGTGTTTTTCCGTTCAGGTGTTTCTTGTTTCTGTGATTAGTTCCTGTGTTTGTTTCTCCCCATGTCCTCAGATGTTTTGAGTTTTGTCAGCTTGGTGTTTGTATGTAAACCTCTTTTGTCTGTTAGTCAGTGTCGGGTTGTGGTCGCAACTTATATGTCGTTAGTCGTTCTTTGTCGCTAAACCTTGTAGTCCTACGTCAATCTGTCTTGTCCCGTCACCTGGAGCGTTCCTCCAGGTTCCTTGGTGCCTCTGCGCTGGCCGTCCACTGCGCCGTATGAGGACTTTTGTTCACGGGTTCCCTTGTCGTGTCTCCACACTACCGTCTTCCCCCCCGTCTCTGTATTTGGATTTATTTTCCCCCATGGATTACCTTTGTGTTTTTTCATCTCTGGACTTTTCATCCCCTATGTAAGTTTGTTTTTGCTGCCCCGTCAGCATGTTTAGTTCTTATTAAACTTTTAGTTGCACTTTAGTTTTGTTGTCATCCTCACTGCATTTGGGTCCAACATTAAAACCTCCACCAAACATGACACGTATACGCTTGTTCTGACCGGCCTGTCAGCTACACTGACAGGTGAACTGCAGACGCTGCAACTCGTAGTTTTTTTCTTTTATTTGTGATGCCGCTGCTGTTTCCACCAAATAAAATGTCTCTCCTAGCCTCCACTTCACCCACTAACACTTTAATTTTCATCTCTGTAAAGTTTATCTTCTTGTTTTTTTGTTTAGTTGCGATATTTCCCGTCTTCCTCATATGTATCAATATTCATGTCCTGCTTTGCATTGACCTTATATGACCAGGTTTGGGCGTGTTCCGGGCGGGACATGAGCCAAATTCACGTACGCAAGCTTCCAGGTAGAGTGTGATTTATAAAGGGGAAATTAATTACACCTGTGCGTACGCATGGTTTCATAAATCTGAAATTTTTTTGGCGTACGAAAACTTTTTGTTTTGGTCATACGTAGCCTACACTTTTAGTAGGGTTTCTACGCAATGTTTTATAAATGAGACCCCAGAACAGGTTAATCTAGTCAGCCAAACAGACACATTTTGTGTATTAACATTAAATGTTGTATTTTAAGTGACATTTAACACAATATAAGCATTAAATATGTTTGATCATTTTATTGTCCAGCAACCTTCACAGTTGTGTCAAGTGTGTCTCAGGAAACCGCCCACTGTGCTGTAGAAACAGTTCTCCATGCTGCAGGTCACACTGATGAGATGCTGAATAAAGACAAAACACTCCTCAATGTGCAGCAGGATGGTGTTACACACCTGAAAAACAGTTTTTCATTATAATAAAGTTATAGCCATCTACTAGTCATAATTTTAAACTTCCTAACAACTTTTTTCTTTACAGACTTCTCTATCACTGGGTTTAGCAAGTTTTCTATTCAGTTTTATTCTACCAAAAAACACAAAGAAAATATTGTTCTTACTTTCGTTATCATATTGTTATGGCTGTCGTAATCTTGTCACGTGTGGTGTAGGTGGAGCTCAAGCTGAGTAGTGAGCTCTTAGCAGCATACTCGTGCCTCATACACCGCGTGACCCCGGGTAGCTGAATAGCTGACAGACAGGCGTAAAAACCAGACTGCTTTTGCCTTTTAACAACTTTATTAAATAGCAACTCACCCCCTCTAAATTATCTTCCTGCCTTCTAACTGCTCCTTTGAAAAATGCGCTCTCTGTGCCGAAGTAGACGTCACTTTAAAAGGCAGGCCTAAGCTGTGATTGACGTGTAGCACTTCTCTGTGTTTAGATTTGCTTCAGTGTGACTCTGCAGTGTTGTAGACTTGTAACCCGACCATGATGAGAATATAATGTCTATAAATCACATCCACACAATCACAACCACTGCAGGGAAGTCTTTACCCTGATTTAATTATTATTTTACTAATAATAGTTATTCTCCATGTCGTAGTTTTTAGTGTAGTTTATTGATTGATTGTTGTTAGTCACAATGCTAAAGCTATTGCTGTGTTGCTGACACGGGTCTGAGTAAATGTCTGAATAAAAATATAACGTCTATAAATCACATCCACACAATCACTGCAGTAAAATAAAGTCTTTGTCAAGATTTTAATGATTTTAGTTATTCTCTTTGTTGTAGTTTTCAGCCAGTTGCTCTAAATCCCTCTGTGCAGCTAGAAGCTGTAGACAATGGGTGGGCGGGTGCAAGCGTGACTGTCTGAGAGATGGTTTTATACTCCAGGAGGCGTGTCTTAGAGACAATGCTGACGTAGGCATGAACTGCTGACGTAGGCATGAACCGCTTTCAGCCAATCACAAAATTCAAATGCACCTTTCAACCCTAAGAGGGCAGCACTAAGACGTTTTTAGACCAAAAAGTGTAGAATTTAACAAGTTTACATATTGAATATACTTTATTGTCCCACAGGGGGAAATTACATGGAGATACAGAGAAGAGCTTGACCGTCACTCTCCAGGCTGCCAAGGGTCACAGTATACCCGGCGCACGTCGTTCAGGCCAGCCAAGATCACACAGGAGAATACATACATATACATACATACATATACATAAGCACGCATCAGCCTGTGTGTCAGGGAAAAAGAAGATGAATAAGACCACGTAAGGTCAGAGGGAGGAGAAAAAGGTTCCCTACACCCCAGTGTCCCAACATGAGGGGCGCTCGATGTAAGCAATAACAACCTCCAGCAGGGGGGGGGGATTCACGAGACATGTTGAGAACTTTCTTGAGGATGTGAATGTAATCAGTGTATGTGGTTGTGTGCGGAGAGTTATCAAGGACACCGTCTCTGGGACAACGCAGATGTTATGTCCTCCACAGTCTTTGGCGCCCGGTGGACACGGGTAAGGAGGGGGCTGTGTGTCTAGGTGCTCACTGCTCCAGGAGGAATTTGTTTTGGCCTTGAGGCCAGCTGAAATGAGATAACAGAGATTAAGTCGAAGCTGAAGAATTCCAACAGCTTCTCATTGTCCATATGGTGCACTATTGTGGAAAAAAAAAAGTCTGAATCATCCAAATTAGGACAAATTGCATAGTACCCATAATCAATCAATCACTTCTCCACTCCGAACCGAAACTGCAACTTCTCCAAGGTGGCACCAATCCTTCCAGTGAGATCCAGCAGCACACCCAGTTTACGGTTCAGCTCCAGGACCCCATCAGCCAGCTTACGATCCCGCTCCTGGACCTCCCGGTCCCGTTCGAGAATCACAGCCAGCTGGTCGTGGTACTGCTCCGAGACCGCATCCAGTTTGCGATCCAGATCTCCGAATCTTTTAGTCCAAGTGTTGCCAGATGCAGCCCATCCAATCCATAACTTTAGAATTTGTAGATACATCAGGTAACCACCAACGCCGATCAGCAGGTACCCCGCGATCAATAATCCAAATATGTACACATCCTCCACGTCTTTGACAGCCAGAACAGACAGGCATACCATCTTCCACTCACCCCAGGAATCCATGGTAAACCCAGCCGGTAGGGTCGACTCCGGGCACGACGGCTCCCCCTTTTTCCGCCTTAAGTTTGAAAAAACTTTGTCCAATGCGTTGAGTGACCATGAAATCAGATCCATTTTCTAATTTTCAATTTGTAGCAGCCAGTACAGAGAAACACAGAGACGAAAAGAAAAGCAGGAACAGTGGGGGAGGACAAAGATTAGGGAGCAGCTGGAAGAGCGACCTTTCACAATGAGAGGCGGAAGAAAGAAATGTATAAATAGAAATGTATAAATGTCAAAAAGGAGTGAAATACTTGGAACAAAAATTTGAAGGAACAAATGTTATTCCATTCTACAGTTTAGTTCTTCAATATGGATTTAACAGAAATAAATTTCTAGAATATCATCAGATTAAATCTATTGTGAAAAATAAATTTTAGCTTAATCAAACCGAACTACATCCTCATCACCCAAAAAACTTTTTAAATGCTCCAAATTTTTTAAATTTTCCAAATATGTTTTTAAAAAACATTAAAAATTATTTTTGTGGTGTCAAATAGGAAGATAACTATATAACTTACAACTTACATGTATACTTGACAGATGTCTCCTGGGGACTAATATTAATTATAGATGTGTTTCAGTTCTCAGAGTTGAAATATGAAATGTCTCAGTTCCAGGTTAAAAACCATTAAATAAGAGTTTAGTTTAAAAATGACTTAAAATCTAAATTTATTGCGGGATGCAATGTAATCAAGTAAAGAATTATTAAATATTTATAGTGGAAGAATTATATTTTGACCCTGTTTTTCTCTCCGTTGACTTTCTTTAGAACTATGAGATGATTAATAAGCTTCAATTTTGGCCCAGTCTCATTCTGTATATTATTTTATATTTGGTAAATTTGGTTGCTGTTGCTGTTTTATTTGAGTTTTGGAACAGAAAACACAGTCTTATCCTTTTATTGAAAATCTGACTTCATGTTTTTTGTAAGTGATGTGTTAAATATTCTAAAAGAATTCAATCTTTTAGCGTCTTTCAATACTGGCACACACACGCACACATACACATTGACCAACAGACAACCATCTCAGTCTTAATTGAAAGATGTAATCTTGGAAATGGAAGCCATGAAAGATTCAGAGGGAGTGCATGTGCATGTATAAATGTGTATATGGTGTGTAAGTCTCAAGTGACTCACTTAGTAGCGCATTGGTATGAAAAGAAAGGAAAAACCACTGCTGACCTCCACTGGTCTCCTTTTATCTTTTTAAAAACTCTTTCTACAACCTTTATTATCAACAAGGCTTTATATATATATATATATATATATATATATATATATATACAGTGGGGCAAATAAGTATTTAGTCAGCCACCAATTGTGTAAGTTCTCCCACTTAAAAAGATCAGAGAGGCCTGTAATTTTCATCATAGGTATACCTCAACTATGAGAGACAAAATGAGGAAAAAAAATCCAGAAAATCACATTGTCTGATTTTTAAAGAATTTATTTGCAAATTATGGTGGAAAATAAGTATTTGGTCACCTACAAACAAGTAAGATTTCTGGCTTTCACAGACCTGTAACTTCTTTAAGAGGCTCCTCGGTCCTCCACTCGTTACCTGTATTAATGGCACCTGTGTGAACTCGTTATCAGTATAAAAGACACCTGTCCACAACCTCAAACAGTCACGCTCCAAACTCCACTATGGCCAAGACCAAAGAGCTGTCAAAGGACACCAGAAACAAAATTGTAGACCTTCACCAGGCTGGGAAGACTGAATCTGCAATAGGTAAGCAGCTTGGTGTGAAGAAATCAACTGTGGGAGCAATTATTAGAAAATGGAAGACATACAAGACCACTGATAATCTCCCTCGATCTGGGGCTCCACGCAAGATCTCACCCCGTGGGGTCAAAATGATCACAAGAACGGTGAGCAAAAATCCCAGAACCACACGGAGGGACCTAGTGAATGACCTGCAGAGAGCTGGGACCAAAGTAACAAAGGCTACCATCAGTAACACACTACGCCGCCAGGGACTCAAATCCTGCAGTGCCAGACGTGTCCCCCTGCTGAAGCCAGGACACGTCCAGGCCCGTCTGCGGTTTGCTAGAGAGCATTTGGATGATCCAGAAGAGGATTGGGAGAACATCATATGGTCAGATGAAACCAAAATAGAACTTTTTGGTAGAAACTCAACTTGTCGTGTTTGGAGGGGAAAGAATGCTGAGTTGGATCCAAAGAACACCATACCTACTGTAAAGCATGGGGGTGGAAACATCATGCTTTGGGGCTGTTTTTCTGCAAGGGGACCAGGACGACTGATCCGTGTAAGGGAAAGAATGAATGGGGCCATGTATCGTAAGATTTTGAGTGAAAACCTCCTTCCATCAGCAAGGGCATTGAAAATGAGACGTGGCTGGGTCTTTCAGCATGACAATGATCCCAAACACACCGCCCGGGCAACGAAGGAGTGGCTTCGTAAGAAGCATTTCAAGGTCCTGGAGTGGCCTAGCCAGTCTCCAGATCTCAACCCCATAGAAAATCTCTGGAGGGAGTTGAAAGTCCGTGTTGCCCAGCGTCAGCCCCAAAACATCACTGCTCTAGAGGAGATCTGCATGGAGGAATGGGCCAAAATACCAGCAACAGTGTGTGAAAACCTTGTGAAGACTTACAGAAAACGTTTGACCTCTGTCATTGCCAACAAAGGCTATATAACAAAGTATTGAGATTAACTTTTGTTATTGACCAAATACTTATTTTCCACCATAATTTGCAAATAAATTCTTTAAAAATCAGACAATGTGATTTTCTGGATTTTTTTTCCTCATTTTGTCTCTCATAGTTGAGGTATACCTATGATGAAAATTACAGGCCTCTCTGATCTTTTTAAGTGGGAGAACTTACACAATTGGTGGCTGACTAAATACTTCTTTGCCCCACTGAACATATATATATATATATATATACTGTGCATATACAGTATACATGCTTTCATGTTGTTGACGCCAAATTCTGACCCTACCATCCGAATGTCACAGCAGAAATCGAGACTCATCAGACCAGGCAACGTTTTTCCAATCTTCTATTGTCCAATTTCGATGAGCTTGTGCAAATTGTAGCCTCAGTTTCCTGTTCTTAGCTGAAAGGAGTGGCACCCGGCATGGTCTTCTGCTGCTGTAGCCCATCTGCCTCAAAGTTCGACGTACTGTGCGTTCAGAGATGCTCTTCTGCCTACCTTGGTTGTAACGAGTGGTTATTTGAGTCACTGTTGCCTTTCTATCAGCTCGAACCATTCTGGCCATTCTCCTCTGACCTCTGGCATCAACAAGGCATTTCCGCCCACAGAACTGCCGCTCACTGGATATTTTTTCTTTTTCGGACCATTCTCTGTAAACCCTAGAGATTGTTGTGCGTGAAAATCCCAGTAGATCAGCAGTTTCTGAAATAATAAGACCAGCCATTCTGGCACCAACAACCATGCCACGTTCAAAGTCACTCAAATCACCTTTCTTCCCCATACTGATGCTCGGTTTGAACTGCAGGAGATTGTCTTGATCATGTGTACATGCCTCAATGCACTGAGTTGCCGCCATGTGATTGGCTGATTATAAATTAAGTGTTAACGAGCAGTTGGACAGGTGTACCTAATAAAGTGGCTGGTGAGTATATATATATATATATATATATATATATATATATATATATTAGTGCTGTCAGTTAAACGCGTTATTAATGGCGTTAACTGAAACCCATTTTAACGGCGTGCATTTTTTTATCGCGAGATTAACGCTCGTTCTATTTGGGCCAGCCCGTTGTAGTTTTTCTCCACGATTTTGCAAAAAACTCGTTACATTAGAAAACTACAACATCACACCGGCTCTAGTAAGACCGGTCTTGTGCGAAAATGTGTTCCCTTGAAATATTCTGTTTCCCCTGTCTCGGGAGCGCGCACCGCAGCCAGAGCGGCAGAGCCGACAAGCTTCACAGCCCTTCAGATCAGTTTCTCGCTAGACTGAAACTAGACTGATAAAAGGACAAGTTTCCCTGTCGAAGTTCTTGCTTTATTAAGCTTCCGTTAAATCAATAAACAAAAAAGAAAATTGTTTTGAGTGGTTTTTTTACTTGCCGTGAGAATCAAGTCTCTCGGTATTCACGTACACTAAACCTGGCGGTTAGACTTGATTAGTCTGAGCTACAACAATGATTAATTTTACTCTGGGATTAAAAATACATTTTTGAATTTCAATTGAAATGATTATCATCCACCAAACACTATTTTCTATAACTTCTTGTTTGTTTAGGCTGCCATGTTTTTATATTACTTTATAGATGGATGAACGGACAGACAGTCAAAGTTACAGGGGGAAACGAGATATTTCAGCACACTGAAATATTCCGTTCCGTGAGAGAGCTGTGGCCTTATTGTTACGTTCAAAACAAACTTGAAAGAATATGTTAAACCATCATTTAATTGCACTACAGGCTATTTTGCCTGATTTACCTTAACATGTGCACTTTATTTTATTTCGTATCCCCCTGTTTAGATCCCTGTTGAAGAGATGGCTTATGTGACACTTTTTTCTTCAGCCTTCTGTTGAACAGTGTTATATTGTGTGTGAGATCATTTTCTCCAACTGTGAATGACTGTTGAATTTAGGTATATGCCAGTGTTTTTTTTTCAATAAAAACATTTGCACAAAGCAAGCCAATCCACTCTTCCATAAGAGCATTAAAATGAGAAAAAAAAAATAACTGGGACAAAAAAGAAATCAAGGGACACTTTAACTAGATAATGTGCGATTAATCAAGCTTAATTGCGAATTAACTTGGACATAAATTCGATTAATCGCGATTAAAAATTTTAATCGTTTGACAGCACTAATATATATATATATATATATATATATATATATATTTAATGCTGAATAAATGGAAAAGGATGACCGACGATTTTAGAGTATAATAAGACTCTGATTTGATTTTTATAACAACATTGATAGAACAAATCAAAGAAAAGTTCTTATTATGAATGCGACTTCTGGTACTGCATGGTTTTGCTGATCGCTTTGTAGTCTGGCTGATACGTGGTGAGGTTCAGCTTCATGCAGGCGTTTAGGCTTCCATCTGTTAAACGTGAACGCAGGTTGGTCTTTATGTTTTTTAGGTGTGAGAACGACTGCTCGCACGCGTACGTAGATCCAAACAAGTCAATACAGCAAGACTCAAGCGCTGCAGTGTTTGATATGTGACGGGGAGTGTGTTCCAAGTTTTGACAATCAGCTGGTCTGCGGGTTGAAGTTTTTTCATCTCTGTCCATTTGTGTTCTCTTGCCAGCTGTGCTTGCTCTCGTGCAAGTTTTTTCAATTCTTCATTCAGTGACTTGAATTTGTTCACCCACATGTCTGAAGCCTTCAGATCAGCAACTTCTATCTCAAAATCTCTGATAGAGACACCGGGGATGCAACTCGGGTTAACTTTGTCCACTGCACACTCGTGCGGATGAGTGATGAACTTAAAAAGACTGGTGTGCTCACGAAATTCCCCAAAGCGTGCTTTGAATGACTGGAGGAGGTTAGATGTGAAGCCTGCTAGCTGCTGGAGATCAAAATGTTGAGTGGAGTCACTTGCAGTGCACGCATCTTTAAATTCTCTCAGTCTTTCAAAGTGCAGTAAACGACTTGTTTCATTATCCACGATAAAGATTTCCAACTTGTTTTCAAATGCAAAAACTGCTTTTTGAAGGGATGACACTGTATTTCCAATGCCTTGCATTTTCACATTGAGTTGGTTCAGATGTTCAGTTATGTCCACAAGATAATAAAACTTGATGAGCCACTCGGTGTCCGCTAGCTCGGGATGCTCGACATTTTTCATGTGAAGAAAAGTCCGTATTTCACTCAGGCAAGCTGCAAAACGGCTAAGCACCTTCCCTCTTGACAGCCAACGCACATTACTGTGCAAAACCAGACCGGGATAAATTATTCTGAACTTCATCAAACAGTGCTTTAAATTGGCGATCATTTAAAGCTCGGGCAACAATAAAGTTTACCACCAGAATGACAAACGACATCACTTCACCAAGCTGCTTATCACACATTTGCGCACAAAGTGCCTCCTGATGTAGAATGCAATGGAAGCTTAGGATGGGTCTATTTTCCTGTTCACAAAGAAGTTCTACAAATCCTTTGTTTTTTCCCACCATGCATGGAGCGCCATCAGTACTCACAGAAATGAGTTTATCCATCGGTAGATTTTTTTCTTTAGCAAACTCCATGAAAGACTTGAATAACTCCTCCCCTCTCGTTGTCCCTTTCATGGGCAAAACGGCAAGACTTTCCTCCTGCAGCGTGTCACATGCTACGTACCGTGCAATAATACTGAACTGGGATAAGTGACTGACATCTGTTGACTCGTCCAAAGCAAGGGAAAAATATTTCGCTGCATTTATGTCCTTCACTTGTCGTTCTTCCACTTGATTTGACATCATAATGGTGCGGTCATGAACAGTTCTAGCGGACAGAGGCATGTCTTTTATGCGCTTAATTATCTTGTCTTTGTCAGAAAAGTCGTCAAAAAGTTCGTTGGCCACATCAAGCATGAATTGTTTGGCATATTCGCCATCTGTAAATGGCTTCCCATTCCTCACAATTGCTAAAGAACCAGCAAAACTAGCCGTATTCCAGTCACCTTGTCGGGCCCACACACGGAGCTGCTGCTGACTAGCTTGCACTCTGGACAGTAGCTCTTGACAGGCCTTCTTTCTACTGTCACCAGCTGGATATTTCGATGCAAATGTGGCATGGCGTGTGACGAAGTGCCGCTTTATTTGACCGTTTCATTGATGAAATTTTATCATTGCATATTAGACACACTGCAGCACCTGCTCTGTCCACAAAAGCAAATTCTTCTGTCCATTCCTGCTGAAATGTACGATACTCCTCATCTTTTTTTCTTTTCGCCATCTTGATTAAAATACTCGCTCTGCATAAAATACGAGGGACTAATAACGAGGGAAATGTACTTCTTGGCCTCAAAATACCCGTGCAGGCTGTTGCATATAAGCCAATAAAATTAGAGTTTAAAGGTATCAGACCCTCCCGCAAACCGGAGTACAGAAAGGATTGGCTCTCCACTGCGCGCCACATCGAGTTGTGGTTGAAATACAGATGTATAAATTAAAAAGTGTGAGATTTTTTTTGTTTTGTTTATTTTGATGGCTTTTTTCTTGTATTTTATATTTTAATTATAGTGAAATTATGCATTAATTATTCTGTAAAAAAAATCCTGCTGATTTCTGAGAGCCATATGCTATCATCAAAAGAGCCACATCTGGCTCGCAAGCCATAGGTTCCCGACCCTGATCTATAGTATCAAACGCAGCACTGAGATCTAACAAGACAAGTACAGACACAAGTCCACTGTCTGAGGCCATGAGAATATCATTAGAAACTTTCACCAGTGCTGTTTCAGTGCTATGATGAGCTCTAAATCCTGACTGGAACTCTTCAAAAAGATTATTACTGTGTAAATGATCACATTACTGGTTGGCCACTATCTTTTCAAGAATTTTTGAGATGAAGGGTAAATTGGATATAGGTCGATAATTACCTGGAGAACCTGGATCAAGATCAGGTTTCTTAAGTAAAGGTTTAATAACAGCAACCTTGAAGGCCTTAGGCACATAGCCATTCATTAAAGACAAATTGATCATGTCCAATATCCATGTGTTAATCAATGGGAAGACATCTTTAAAAAGTCTGGTTGGAACAGGATCCAACATACATGTAGATGGTTTAGAAGAAGCAATAATTTGTGTTAACTCATTAAGATCAGCTGGACAGAAACTGTCTAAACATGATTCAGATTCCAAAGCTGCTTCACTGGACAACGAACCAGAGACAACAGTGGGAAGGACATTAGAGATTTTTTCTCTAATTGAATCTATTTTATTAGTAAAGAATTCCATGAAGGCATCACTACTGAGGGTTACAGGGATACACGGTTCAACAGAAGTTGGGTTTTTTATAAAACTGGCTACAGTACTAAACAGAAACATGGGATTGTTCTTGTTCTCCTCTGTGAGGGACGAGTAATACTCAGTTCTAACCCTGCGAAGGGCTCTTTTGTATATGAGCAGACTATCTCTCCAAGATAAATAAACTTCTTCTAGCTTAGTGGAACGCCATTTCCTTTCTAACTTTCTTGAAGTTCTTTTTAGCATACGCAGCTCTAAATTAAACCAAGGAGCACGCCTCCTCTGGCTGATTACCTTCATTTTCAGAGGAGCAACTTTATCCAATGACATCTACGGTAATTAAAGTTTCTATCTGAAGTGGTGAGGTCCATCATTGTAAACTCAAAGGTTATTAAAAAATGACCAGACAAGACAGGGTTGTGAGGAAACACTATCAGCTGTTTAATCTCTACGCCATAAGTCAGAACAAGATCAAGAGTATGATGACACTAGTGAGTACATTCTGAGAGAAACCAACTGAATCCAAAAGATCATTAAAAGCTATGTTCAAACTATCACTTTCAACATCAACATGAATATTGAAATCTCCCACTGTAATGACTTTATCAGATTTCAATAATAGTTCTGATAAAAAGACTGAAAATTCAGACAAGAACTCAGAATAAGCACCTGGTGGACGATATACAACAACAAGTAAAATAGGTTCCTCTGATTTCCAATTTGGGTGAGAAATACTGAGGGTCATAAATTCAAAAGAATTATAACTAGTAGCTGGTCTAGAGCTAATCAATAGACCTGACTGGAAAATAGCTGCTACTCCTCCTCTTCGGCCTGTTGCTCGAGGAACATGATGATTAAGGTAGTTAGAAGGAGTTGATTCATTAATACTAACATGATCCTCCTGCTGCAGCCAGGTTTCCGTAAGACATAATAGATCAATATGATGATCAATTATCAGATCATTAACTAACAGAAATTTAGATGAAAGAGATCTAACATTCAGTAAACCACATCTAATGGTTTTATTTACAGGTTTATATTAGTAACTGTGTTTATTTTAATCAGATTTTTATTATTTATTTTTCTAGAACTAAATATTTGTTTATTTAATTTGAACCGTGGTTGAGCAGACACCGTCTCTATAGGAAAGTGGGAGGGTAACGATAGAGAAGCTGCAAAGAGGTGTGTAAGACTACAACTCTGCTTCCTGGACTGGACCCTGGATTGTCACGGTTTTGGAAAAGTAATAAATTCAGCCATATTCATAGAAAGGAGAGCTGCACCATCCAAAGTAGGATGGATGCCGTCTCTCCGAATCAGTCCAGGTTTTCCCCAAAACGTCTGCCAATTATCGATAAAGCCCACGTTGTTATCGGGACACCACCTAGACAACCAGCGATGAAATCAAGATATACGACTAAACATGTCATCGTTTCTCAGATTAGGGAGGGGACCAGAGAAGATGACGGAGTCCAACATTATTTTTGCAAAATTACACACCGAAGCAACATTAACCTTAGTGACCTCCGATTGGCGTAACCGGGTGTATAGAAACAAACACAGTTCACCTGGTTCTTACTGCATTTTGTATTGCCAAGAAGGCAATCCTCATGAACTGGAAAAATAAAAATAATTTAAGCATTCATCAGTATAAGGATCTCTTGAAGGATCATATCAGTTTTGAGACAGCCTCTGCCCTTAATACAGATCGATCACTTTGGGCTCCTCTGATCAGCTCCATCACTTGATAGAGTAGAGGCCTGGGTTGTGTTCTGCTGGCTCTTGTTGCAGATCTGGGGGCTGCCGGGGCCTGGGGTCTCTGGGCCTGGGTGTCCTGCGAGGGGAGTGGCGTGGGGGGCGTGCAGCTCTAGTTTGGTGGGGCTGCGTGGCTTCCGGACGGTGTTGGTCTCGCGACCGTATGTGGGGCTGCCGGGGAGGTCTGTGCTGATGGGCATGGGTTGCTGACCTGGTGAACTTGCTGCTCCCGTGGTGGTCTGGGGCAGGTCTGGGGGAGGTCTGGGGGTCTATGGTCCTGGGCAGTCTGCCTCTTGGCTCGGACTCTGGATGGGCTGGGCCGGGGGCCTCTCATGTGTCGGGGGTTCTGGGGCATCAGGAGTGTGTGTGGGGGCTGGCTCTGCGGGGTGGGGGGGCTGCGGGGGGATGAGGACGTTCTCAGCCTAGGTGTCTATTATTTATATGTAGTAGGAATGCTGACAGCAAGTGGGGTGGGGTTAGATCTCCACCTGGGCCTGGGTGGGTGGCTGGACTCTCAGTCGGTCATGTTGCGGTTGCAACAAAATGCGGGGTCAGTAAGGGAGCTGGCTCCCCGGGGGTTGGCTTTGCCTCCTCCAGTCCTTTCCTCCCTATCCTCAAGCGCCTTCCTCCTCTCGCTCCTTTACACAGCTTCACCTCATACACTCAAGGTTTTGGGGCATGGATGGGTCATGGGGGATCCTCCCTCTCTCTACCCTCATGGCTGCCTGTGCTCCAATTTTAATCCACACCTTAGACACGTCCATTTCATAAACAACCACAAATACACACTCATATGTAGGGCTCTGGGGGTGGGGGCGGTGCTGGGGAGGGACTGGTCACCCGGTTCATTTCTGCTGCTTGTCCTCATCGAATAACATTTCGACACTGAGGGTTTGGGGGTGGGGTCTGTGGGAGCACCAGCTGTCTCCTGATGGAGGATGTTCCCGGGTGCCCCAACCCCCATTTCTTTTATATTTTATTTGCATTTTAGTACATCACGCACCATCAGTACATTTGAGTGGAAGGAGTGATGTATGGGGGTCTTCTCTACACCCCTGTAGGCTGCTTTTCGTCCGTGGTGTGGGGGGGGCTGCTCTGTGACTGGAGGGCTCCGGGTGCCCCCCATGGCTACGCCTCAAGGCAGAAGGGGAAACTCCTGGTTCTGGTTGCCTTTCTTGGAGGATGGTGCCTAGATCTGGGAGTAGAGAGTGTATATGGGGAGCAGATGTGAGTGTCCATTTTCCATTTCTGTTTTTGTGTTTGTCTGCATGGGTGTGAGAGTGAGTGTGCATGAGGGTGGCAATGTGTGTCTGTGTATGTGTATGAATGTACTGTATGTTCTTGTCTGTCTGCCAGGTTGGGCTTCAGGCTCCTCTTTCTTGTGGCACCCTTGGCTTCTCTACAGGGAGGCTGCCTCTCCCTCCTTGCTGGGCTGCACCTTCTGGGTGGCACCCCGGCTGGATGGCACGTTGGTGGCCCTTGGGGTTCAGAGCTTGGTTCCTGGATATGTGCTGGCTTGCTTCCGGCGGCTGCTTAATGGGGCCTAGTTCCTCCTGGATGGGTTGGGTCCCTGTTGGGGGGTGGGAGCCCTGGGATCTCCTGATCCGTGTCTCGGTCCTCCTGGGTGTGGCTGGTTGCCAGCGGGGCCTATGAGCTCGTCACTACGGCCCCCTGGAGTTCACTGCACTGTGGTTGTGGGGCGGCCGCTCTGGTGGTCATTGCTGCTCTTGTCTGGTGGAGTCGTGGTTCGCCCTGCGCTGTTCTCCCGGGTACTTCTCTGCCTCTGGGGGGTCCTTGGGTGTCCTGTCAATGTTGAAATTCCGCAATCACAAGCGCGTCACTGCACTCAGGTGTTCACTCAGGTATTCACTCAGGCATTCACTAAGTAGTACACTCAGGTGTTTGCATATATTAAATCTGGCTATGACATCACTAAAGCACAGTGTTTTAGTATAAAGTTTGGGTAACACTTTAGTATAGGGAACTCTAATTAATGCTTAACTACATGCTAATTATTATGCAAATTAGTAGCATATTACTCGTTAATTGATTAGTATTAATAGATCATTAACTGTTAATTTGCAATCACACTGTTCTACAAGGAACAGACCGTGTATCAAGATATTTCTCTTAATAGCCAGTTTATTTGTCTATACTAATGGTAAATTATATATTAATTCTCTATTAACTCTGATACTGAAAAGCTTTGCTCAGTAGTTGCCTTATAAGCAGGTAATGTGACAAG
This sequence comes from Pachypanchax playfairii, assembly GCA_006937955.1. Taxonomy (NCBI): domain Eukaryota; kingdom Metazoa; phylum Chordata; class Actinopteri; order Cyprinodontiformes; family Aplocheilidae; genus Pachypanchax; species Pachypanchax playfairii. Next base: position 4,085,459 of record SSNP01000034.1, read on the forward strand.
AATAGTTTTTCAACACCAATAATACCCAAAGAATATGTTATCTTACTGTTTAACAACGAATAGAACCACTGTGGGTAATAACATGCTCAAATGATGTTAATTAACCCTTTATAAGTGATGCTCTGTTCCCCATTCTAAAGTGGGGTTCTGTTCAGACCTAATTAATTCATAAATAACCCTTTATAAGTGATGATCTGTTCCCCATTCTAAAGTGGGGTTCTGTTCAGACCTAATTAATAACATTTGTGATGTGTCTTAATGAACATAACTTTTTTGTACAGGACTTTAGATTAGTAATGCTGATTGTGTAATAATGCAAATGAAATCAGTGGATTTAATACGACTAAAAAGTTAGATTCAATGCTGCTAAAAATGGAAAACAGAACATATTCAAATACAATTTCAGGCACATAATATTTAATTACAATTTTTGTGGCAAAATCCAGTTTAATCAAACAATGACTTTCTGCAACAAACAAGCTACACATTATTAACTTTCATGTTGATGTCGCGTGAAAGAAAAAAAAACAATGGTCTTCTATTTTGAATATCAAAATCTTTTAAAATGCAACAGTGCTTTAATTGAACCACAGAACTCACATTTGGTGTTTGACTTAACAACAAAATAACTGACCGTTTTTAATACTTAATTGACAAGGGGAGAAGCTTTCCTCTGGATTTTCTTAATAACAGACTTTGATGCAAGGTTAATTTAGCTTGCACATCTCTTTGCAAAGGACACCAGGGTTTCAGCTATTGGATCAAACTTCAGGCTACTGAAGGCTTCAGGATCCACAATGTTGAACTCCGCAATTGGAGTTTACACAGGATATTTCTTTCTGATGTCGTGTAAAAGCATTCCAAGTGGCCCATATCTGTGATGATTACCACGCCAGTAGGTCCACTCAATAACATCCAATTGATCTCTTAGTATGTATTCTGTGCGGTTCCCCCTGAGCCGCCAGATAGTTGACTTGCAAATACCCCAAAGTCTCTCAAGGTTCTGTGTATGTGCACCTGTTACAGGGTCTATAAAATTTTCCTTGTGGTTGACAGTCAGATGATTATATCCTTCGTCTTGGAGATGATGGTAAGACCTCCATCCATCTGAGATAATTGAGCTTCCTCTTCGGATGTGCCTCCTTATAAGAGGCATGAGATTTCTGGTCGAACGGTTGCGCACAATCTTAAAAATGGGTCTTCTCCTGTCGTCCTTTACACCCAGCATGCCGAACACTAAAGAATTCCTGTTGCTTGACTGTCCTCTGTTGTACTGAAATTATGATTCACAAATGTCTTAAGATAAATAAAATATTCTCTACTGTTCAATTTAAAAAAAAAAAAGTTAAATAAAAAAAAAGTTACACAAAGAATTTAAAAAACAGACTCTGATGCCATTCTATGTATAGATTCCTAAAACTTGCAATCTTCATTATATAAACATAATTTAAGGAGTAAACTACAACCCAAATAAACGCAATCTGAGATCAAATGTTACCTAGACAGGTAAATATTTAGTCACACAATTGCACATAAAAGGAACTGGGACTGAACAATTAACATAATGTAACATTTATGTTTACCCGAGTAAGCCCACACCTGCACAGAACATGAAAACCTTGTTTCAAATGGATTTTCAGATAGCATGTATACACCTTTCCAGCTACAACATTTAGACATCTATCAATAATATTGACTGTGAAATAGAGCTGGGCGATAAAAGATTTTTCATATTGTGATTTTTTTTTTTTCCTTCCAGACGATATCAATATATATCACAATATACGTCAAACAACTGTATTTGTCAAATTTAAAGCAGAACTAAGTAAGTTTTTTCACCTAAATAAATGTTATCTAGAGTCCCTGTGGGGGTAAACAAGGACTTGGCGGGGTGATTCGTGGGTCCCTCCCCTCCCTCCGGGGTCTGTGTCCTGAAAGCAGCACTTGCAACTTTCAGTGGATCGGACCCGACTAATCTCACGAGAACAAACCTGCTTTACGGCACTCACACTCACGTACATAAATACAAGCATGAAGCCCTTGTCGTTGTTAGCAACGCCACCCTTAGGAGCGCAAAGATGGCAGAACCAAAAAGAATGAAAAAACTTTTGACCGACGAGCAGAAAAAAAGGAAACGTGATTGGGACCGAGAGAGAGCTCAGTCGCGGGTGAACATCGGCAGAGCATTCCCGGAATGGCGAGAGGGGTCTGCGGCGGCGGCGGGGGAACTTTACGACAGTGAGCTTTCACAGGGGACCAGTAGGGGGAGAGCGAGAGCAAAACTTACTTAGTTCTGCTTTAAATAAGATGTGAAATCCTCAGACGCTTGTTTTGATGTAAATATATATTTCTTAAAACTAATAAAAACTAAATAAAAAGTCAGGGCTAAAGCTTTCAAGTATCTAAAGAGAACAAACAACATATCATTAAACTGCTTGGTCAATTCCATTTAAAAATAAAATATAGATTCTAAAAATAAATCGTACTATACAGCAAGACACAGACATAAAATTGATAAACTTTTTGTCAATATTAAATTCATAAGCTAGGAACTAAAAGCAAGTTTTTTTTGTTGTCAGATGTCATAACAATGTACTTAACAAGAAAAGTAATTTCAATTCTTTCAATTCAGTGCAACAATTTTCCATCTAAGGAACCCCAGAAGATTGCTTTGTCGTAGCCCTGCAGTTGTGCCGTCAGATGTAAGTGGTGCCCGAACATCTACAGGTGTGGCACTCGTGCGGTAGTTAACAAGTCATCCCTGATTCACACTAGGAACAGACCAACTCTGGTGCAGACTCTGTACAGCTGCTGCACGAATGAAAAAACATTGAGTCCAATCACAGCGCATGGCTGCGGAGCTCCATCAAGTATCAAGTGATATTGGGAAGACATCAGAGGGAAATGTTTGCAATGTTTGCAGTGTAGGACTGTGGCAATATCTCGATATGATAATTTATTGCAATATTTTTTGTCGCACTTGATTTTCAATATGCCCCTGCCAAGAAACGATTTAACAGTTTTATTTCACAAGGCTGCTATAAACAGCTATTTCAATGGTCACCAGGGGGCGCTGCGGTGGTGAAGTTGGCTGAAATCAGATATGGAGACAGGTGGGCACAAAACGGTGGGAGAAAAAAACGGCACAATCAATTGAGAAACAGAAGTTGGGAGATGCACCGGCAGCTTACAAGTCAAAAGAGTGGATACAATTTGGATTTTACAGCAATGAGGATGGAACAAAGCTGGAGAAGGTCTTTGACATATGCAAGAACTGTCTAACAAAAGCACACTGAAAACACTACAAGTACTGATCACCTGTATCTCATACTTTGCAGCCAGCTGAGTAGCATGCACCCTCCTCCTTCCCCTCACACATGTGGCAGCAAACTCACAATAACAAACATGTCCGCCGAATGGAACTTTTATACGATCTGCAAAGTTTGCATCCTGCAAAACATGCAACAAAAAAATACCTCGTGGATGAAGCAGGACAAAGGGCTTCAACACAACAAGCTGTTTTTTTTCTACATGAACTGCAGGATTTGGATTTGACAACAAGGTCTAATTCTTACATACTGTACCTTTAAATGCTTTGCGTATTGAATTTAGTGTCTAGGAGTGCAAAAAGCATACATTTGTCACTCCGTGTGTTGTGGAGATATTGTAAAATGATTTCACATTATTCAAGCCGTTCAGTTTTTTCTATTATCTATTACGTTTTTTTTAACTATTACGTCACAGTACTTGAACCGGAACTGCTAAATATGGTCATGGATTAACAGCTAAACGCTAAGAGAATCTGCCATCTTTATTTCTCATTTCAAGCTTGTAGTCTACATGCTGAAAGTACAAGGGTCAAACTGTTATTTTGTTAAGTGTATTAATAACAAGCGGGGTCATTTTGGCTAAATCACGTGTAATAGGCTATCTCCACATTTTAGCTAGTTATTGCCTGTGGAAGTACATTACAGTTGATATGACCAATATACAGTAAATGAATAAAACTGTCAGAGCTGATCTCATGTCGGGAAACTTTTTCTGCAGTATTTGTGCCTTTGAGGATCTATCCTGTGTTGTGGACCTAAGTATTTTACTGGATTACATTCCCGTGAACTCTCCGGACAGAATGTGACCAATATCTTGCTGGACAATATGGATTTTATACATATAGGAGGTGGGAAAAGTTAACTCTTGAAGTCTTTGCTTTTCTGTAAAATGGCTTTAGTAAAAATGTGCTGTGGTTTGTTGCATGTCATCACTAGAAAGAGGGGAGTCAGAGCTTTCATGTGATATACTGTATAGATTGTTGGGGTGCATGACATTGGGACACACACACTGCTGCAAAGTACATACACTTTTATCAATCTTAGAATTACGTCATAGTTTACAACCTCAGCCAATAGATAAATGATTACATTTGATCTTAGATTGCTTAAGCATTTATTGATAACTCTTTTCCGGAGTTTAGTTTCTGTTGTTTTTTAGTATTTTGTTTGTTTGTTTGTTTTCTTAAAGAGGTCCTTCCAATTCAAAACAGTTTTTCTGAGGGTTCTGTTGAATGTTTTAGCTCCACAGGTGTTCTTACCTTCATAGTGGGTGTGAAAACAGGTCAACAACTTTTCTATCAGTTTTAATCTCTCAAACTACGCAGGTGGCGATAACACCCAAGTTCTCCAGAGTCTGAACAGCCTATATCTGCTTCGTCACATCTACTTTGCTCATTAGTATTCGGCAGCTCCCGCAGTTGAAACCACGCTTAGCATGCTGCTGGCTAAAAAGCTGTAGCATAACCTAGCAAACAGGAAGACACGACGTCTGACGTTGCCATGTGCAGCGGGGCAGGAAACAATATACCTTGCTCTCATAGGCTAGTTTGTTAGCCAATCTGACTCCAGCAAATTCGAATAATAAATATAAACGAGCTGCTTACGAAGCAGTCAAAGCAGCCTGACGGAAGGAGCCGGAACCACACGAATTTTATTGCAGACAGATTGAAAGGTCTGTTAATAAGTCTGTTAATAAATGTTTTCCTAAAGCTTTTTAGATATAAAATGTTTCATATTACTGGTTAATACTTACATTTCAAAGTAGAATTCTCAACTTTAGATTCTGAATCTGACCCCTCCTTTACACTGGATGCATCAGCCGGGCGTAGTGTTTTGCTCACGCAATCAGCTCTGGGTCCTTTCCCATCTACCCCTCGTGCAAGCGTTACATCCAGCGGGACCCAGAAGATCATGAAATCTCATAATAATAGCAAAAACACCTGTGATTTCGTCAGTACACACAACAAAAAGCAAATATAAATACATGACAACATGTATCCAAAAGGTATGTGGCTTATTTTCACACCACCTACGGACTTCAAACCCACAGGTACTGTACTTTCTTGTAGTCTCGCGAACGTAAATCCACACATGTCCTTTTATTTTGAGACTTCCAGGTATTTTACATTTCACAAACGCTTGATTTCTTGTGTGGTCCAAACTAAACTGCTGAACTTGACGTGTTTAAAAGCATACCATGTACAAAATAGAACTGCAACGTAATGTTTGTGACACTACGCTTCTGGGACACATCTCATGCACACTGCTTTGCACACAGTGGGAACGGTCTCATTGACTTTAATGACAGCTATCAGCCATGTATTACGCGTCACTGACGTTACACGTCTGTTGTGGGTTCAGTGGAAAGGAGGGGTACAATTATTAGATGAGTCATTTTTGTTAACAGAATATTAATATTATGTTTCCCTTAACAAAAAGGGTGGTGCCCCATCAAAGAGTCATCCAAGGTTACCTTTCGCTACAAGGTGGAGTGTTAAGGTTCAGTGACCTGGAGGAGGGTATGCAGCACGTCAAACACATTTAAAGGGACCACACCAAAACAAGCTATGATGTAGAAGACCCTGTCTGAACAGGGGTAGAAAAGAAGCCTATAGAACCATAGGACTAATTTTTGATGGTGATTATGATTTAACATGTGAATTTTATTCATGTTCTTGCTAGCTATTTTATCTTTATGTCTTTTGTTCTGTTTTAGTTTATAAGTTCTAAACTAAGTTGATGTATTCCTTTTTGAGACAGTCATTTCCTCTATTCACTGCTATTCCTCTATTCCCAGCTATCTACTTTTTCTGAAATGGTTACTTACTTTCATTTCCTGGAATGATTTTTGACACCTCCTGGAGAGGAAGCACAAATTTGTTGCTATAACTGTTGAAGAGTAGTGCATGAGCACTGAACTGTTTATAAGCAAATCATTTGGTCTTTGAATTAATAAACACTGAAGTTGCTGCTGGAGGAGAAATTTGAATCCAAGTCTTTGACTGCATTCAGAGAGATACAGTGGGGCAAAAAAGTATTTAGTCAGCCACCAATTGTGTAAGTTCTCCCACTTAAAAAGATCAGAGAGGCCTGTAATTTTCATCATAGGTATACCTCAACTATGAGAGACAAAATGAGGAAAAAAAATCCAGAAAATCACATTGTCTGATTTTTAAAGAATTTATTTGCAAATTATGGTGGAAAATAAGTATTTGGTCACCTACAAACAAGTAAGATTTCTGGCTTTCACAGACCTGTAACTTCTTTAAGAGGCTCCTCAGTCCTCCACTCGTTACCTGTATTAATGGCACCTGTGTCAACTCGTTATCAGTATAAAAGACACCTGTCCACAACCTCAAACAGTCACGCTCCAAACTCCACTATGGCCAAGACCAAAGAGCTGTCAAAGGACACCAGAAACAAAATTGTAGACCTTCACCAGGCTGGGAAGACTGAATCTGCAATAGGTAAGCAGCTTGGTGTGAAGAAATCAACTGTGGGAGCAATTATTAGAAAATGGAAGACATACAAGACCACTGATAATCTCCCTCGATCTGGGGCTCCACGCAAGATCTCACCCCGTGGGGTCAAAATGATCACAAGAACGGTGAGCAAAAATCCCAGAACCACACGGAGGGACCTAGTGAATGACCTGCAGAGAGCTGGGACCAAAGTAACAAAGGCTACCATCAGTAACACACTACGCCGCCAGGGACTCAAATCCTGCAGTGCCAGACGTGTCCCCCTGCTGAAGCCAGGACACGTCCAGGCCCGTCTGCGGTTTGCTAGAGAGCATTTGGATGATCCAGAAGAGGATTGGGAGAACATCATATGGTCAGATGAAACCAAAATAGAACTTTTTGGTAGAAACTCAACTTGTCGTGTTTGGAGGGGAAAGAATGCTGAGTTGGATCCAAAGAACACCATACCTACTGTAAAGCATGGGGGTGGAAACATCATGCTTTGGGGCTGTTTTTCTGCAAGGGGACCAGGACGACTGATCCGTGTAAAGGAAAGAATGAATGGGGCCATGTATCGTAAGATTTTGAGTGAAAACCTCCTTCCATCAGCAAGGGCATTGAAAATGAGACGTGGCTGGGTCTTTCAGCATGACAATGATCCCAAACACACCGCCCGGGCAACGAAGGAGTGGCTTCGTAAGAAGCATTTCAAGGTCCTGGAGTGGCCTAGCCAGTCTCCAGATCTCAACCCCATAGAAAATCTCTGGAGGGAGTTGAAAGTCCGTGTTGCCCAGCGTCAGCCCCAAAACATCACTGCTCTAGAGGAGATCTGCATGGAGGAATGGGCCAAAATACCAGCAACAGTGTGTGAAAACCTTGTGAAGACTTACAGAAAACGTTTGACCTCTGTCATTGCCAACAAAGGCTATATAACAAAGTATTGAGATTAACTTTTGTTATTGACCAAATACTTATTTTCCACCATAATTTGCAAATAAATTCTTTAAAAATCAGACAATGTGATTTTCTGGATTTTTTTTCCTCATTTTGTCTCTCATAGTTGAGGTATACCTATGATGAAAATTACAGGCCTCTCTGATCTTTTTAAGTGGGAGAACTTACACAATTGGTGGCTGACTAAATACTTTTTTGCCCCACTGTATCTCTCTGAATGCAGTCAAAGACTTGGATTCAAATTTCTCCTCCAGCAGCAACTTCAGTGTTTATTAATTCAAAGACCAAATGATTTGCTTATAAACAGTTCAGTGCTCATGCACTACTCTTCAACAGTTATAGCAACAAATTTGTGCTTCCTCTCCAGGAGGTGTCAAAAATCATTCCAGGAAATGAAAGTAAGTAACCATTTCAGAAAAAGTAGATAGCTGGGAATAGAGGAATAGCAGTGAATAGAGGAAATGACTGTCTCAAAAAGGAATACATCAACTTAGTTTAGAACTTATAAACTAAAACAGAACAAAAGACATAAAGATAAAATAGCTAGCAAGAACATGAATAAAATTCACATGTTAAATCATAATCACCATCAAAAATTAGTCCTATGGTTCTATAGGCTTCTTTTCTACCCCTGTTCAGACAGGGTCTTCTACATCATAGCTTGTTTTGGTGTGGTCCCTTTAAATGTGTTTGACGTGCTGCATACCCTCCTCCAGGTCACTGAACCTTAACACTCCACCTTGTAGCGAAAGGTAACCTTGGATGACTCTTTGATGGGGCACCACCCTTTTTGTTAAGGGAAACATAATATTAATATTCTGTTAACAAAAATGACTCATCTAATAATTGTACCCCTCCTTTCCACTGAACCCACAACAGACGTGTAACGTCAGTGACGCGTAATACATGGCTGATAGCTGTCATTAAAGTCAATGAGACCGTTCCCACTGTGTGCAAAGC
>SSNP01000034.1:4117269-4387826 GCA_006937955.1 Pachypanchax playfairii
ACACTGCAAAAAAAGAAAAGTTGGGTCAACTCAAAATTTCAAGGCAACAAACTTCGATAGAATTTTAAGTTGGACAATTAAACTAAATATTTTAAGTTTTGCTTCTGAGTTTGCTCAACTCTGAATTTTGATTTTTATCAACCCAACAGTAAGTTCTGATAACTTTGAATTTTACACTATAAAAACTTGTAATCTTTAGTTCAGCTAACTTCCCCTTAAGTTGAACTCACTTATAATTTTACATTGTAATAACTTTTCATTGTTATTTGTGCTTACTCTCTCTTAATTTCTAACTTAATATTAATAAATTAATAAAAGTTCTTATACAGAATGCTCTTTAACTGGGGTAAGTTAGTATATAGAAGAATAATTCAAGAGGAATTTAAACTTGCACACTGCAATAGTTTATAATGTAGCTCAAATGTGTAATTTAAAACCAATAATGTATAATCAAATATATGAATAATTACAGATGCAACAAATACATTCAGAACATTTGCTTTATTTAAGCTGTCTCAAATCCCTTCAAACGGGCCAAGTACATGAAAACTAACGAGACACACTGTCCCAGTAGTAACTGTTTACTTGTGCAACACAGTCTACTTCTAAACTTTAAGATTGAATAAATGATCAAACATGAGTCATGTACACAAGACCATATAGAATCAGTATGATACACAACTATGAATCAAATAATTCTGTTAACAAGGTTACAGAGCACCATAACTTCTGGTCTTAAAATATCAAACATTAGTCATTTATACAAGAGCATACAGAACCGGTATGATATACATCTATGAATCTAAAGCATAAAACATGGTGTTTGCTGGATAGCAGGGAACTTTAAGAGGTTAACAACTCCAGATCCAGAACTTGTGGATTCACTGTAGGAGTTTGTTTTTGAGAGATCTGACCCTTGCAGAAAGGTCTGTACCAAGCTCCATGAAAACATTCTGAACAGTTTCAAATGTGTACCTGAGATCCTTTGGGTACTTGAGGTTTAAAGCATAGATCAGTCCAAAGAGGTAAGCAAAAGCTGTTGGCAGGTCAGGGAGATCTTGAAGGATAATCTCTTCTTCCACAACAACAGCAACACTCACAACATTTTGAGGCGCTCTGCTGTCATCATCTTCCAGCACAGTGAGGATACCCACAGTGAGGCCCTTCGTCTGCTCCACTTCTGGATCAGTGTCCTGGTGTTAACAGACAGGAACAGACCATGGATTGGAAGACGTTAGTCATCAAAATACTGTGAATCAGAATAAGCTCCAGCTCTAAAATCTCTCCACATTATCAAATTGAACAAATTGTTTGATGGGATAGCTCCTTGAAATTAATCATCTTGTTTTTGAGGGGATCACCAAAGCTGTAAAAACTTTTTTTCCCAAATAGAATTAATTATGAGCTTGACATATTAACTATTTCCCACCCCATACCCCATAATCAAAAATTTACCCCCCATAAACACATCAACTGACATTAATTAGGCTGCATCAGGTCATAGCCAGGACAGTAAAACTATAAGACACATTGTTAGGGAACAGGTAGGACAGTGAGGTAAAGGCTAAAGTCAATATTAAGTATAGCAACATACATAAATGAAGTATAATAGCATAATTTAACATTTCTGTTCATTATAAAAACTCACAAGACAGTTCCTGAAGAGCTTCTCCTGACTGTCACGGAGATACAACGGAAGGCCCTTTAAAGTTGCAGTTTGGCGATGTGCAGTGATGTCAGATGTCTGAAACAAGAGTTGCATGAAACATAAAAAGAAATAGAGTAAGAATGCAGGCAGATGTCCTCTTCCATATCCACAAAAATCCTGTTGATTGCATATCAAATATTTACTCCTCTTAAAATAATAATTTGGCATTTTTTTCACTTGGGCCCTATGATTGCTTACTGTCAAAGTGTGACCACTGAAAGTGCTTTTAGTGTCACTGATAGGCAAACATCATTATCAGTCTGACAACCAAGGTAATTATAGTTAACTAAAACCAATTAAAAAACGAAAAACTAAAACTGAAAAAACATTATAGTTAAAAAAATAAAATAAAAATGGAAAAAATGAAAACTAACTGAAACTGTATTGTGTGTTTAAAAAACTAACTAACTAACTTACTAACCAATATTATCAACCCCAAAGGTTTGTTTATTAAATACATTTACAAAAACTAAAACAAGGAGCCTTTTGGCAATCATTTTAGTTAAAGTTAATTTTGTATACACACAATCCAGTTTCAGTTAGTTTTAGTTTTTTTCCATTTCTATTTTTATTTTAGTTAGCTAAAATGTTTTCAGTTTTAATTTTAGTTTTTTCATTAGTTTATAGTTAACTATAATTACCTTGCTGACAACATCATGAAAAGTCTCCCCACAGGGCAAAATGTTTTTTAAAGATTCAGATTCCCTTTGCTTAACGAGGAAAAAGTCACTATATCTGAGTAATTTTATGTTTTTAATCATTAATCATTTGATAATCACTGGTTTGCTTGTTTGTGCTATTGTGTCTTGTAGAAACCCATTTGACACAAGGTGATCCTAACCCTAAACCTATCCATAATGTTCAGCGGTATCAAATTACATCTAGAATTCACCTCTTGATCCAGGCTGTTAAGGATCTGATCCATCTCAGAAGAAAAAGCTGTCCTTCTTGCCCGATAAAGTCTCAGGAGCCTCCAGGTGTGCTGATGAAGGGCTTCTTTGAAGTTGTCCATTAGGTTCTTGTTTGTGATTCGATAAAACTCTTCCCTAATCTGTTGAAAAAATGTGAACAGGAAATCCTCATTACAAATCCTCATTACAAATCCTCATTACAAATCCTCATTACGAAGTCAAAACAATTTCAATTTTATTTTCGTGTTAAAATGGGCATTGTGATCAACACACTTTAAAAAAAAAGGGCTAAACATAAACTCAAGATAATATATTGTAAGTTCACCTGCTTACCTCTGCCTCACAAAACAGGCCAGGCCAACGTTCCAGAACCTCTGAGACCATGGGCTGCAACTCCACGACCTCCCTACGCCTCAGGGAGAAAGTCAGCTCCATCTTTTGTCTGATGAGCAGAGCATTCTTGTTCTTCTTCTTGAACTCATCAACCAGAACCAGTCTTTCCTCCTCCAGTGAGTCATCATTGTAGTTTTCTGGATGGTCAGGGACATGATTAATCTCACCTCTCTTTGCTCTCTTCAGAGTAGGACTTGTACCATCATCTTCACTGCCCCTCTTTTTCTGGTTAATGCTAACCTCAGTACAGCCTGCCTGACGTAGGCTTGGACCTGTAATTGCCAAGTTTGTATTTTATGCTTGTTTTCCATCCGTTCTGTTCTATAGAAGTTCAATAACCTGATTCACAGAAACATAAACAAAGGTTTTTTTGAAGTCCGGTCATACAATAACTCAGTTGGTTCAATGATGGAGAAATGCTCCCTGAAATATTTATTTCTCCTATAATCTGATGATAATGTACCTTTTTCTGATGTGGTAACAACTACTGAATTTTTTTCAAACACATTGTTACTTATCTCTTGAATAACCTCTTCCTCAACTTCAATACTATGTTTAGTAAATACCTCCTTGAGAATGTCAGTTGTATGAAATTTGGAAAGGGACAAAATATGATTAAATTAATCTATAACTGCCTGAATTGCATGTTTTGACACATGTAGCAGACATTGCATATGAAGAAAAAGGGAAGCTAATCTGTGCTCAAGTATTTCAGAGTCTATATTGTGAACACAATCCGGTTCAAGTTTTTCTGTGGAATCTGATCTAGGGCTGCTTGTCAATGAAGCGCCAGCTTCAGGATCAACACTACATTGCTGGTCTGTGTCATTAGACTGAAAATCGTTAACAACCCTGACTGGTGTCAAAAAATCTCTAAGATTATGGTATGAGTCCGTGATGTATGTCCAGTAAAACTATTAAGGCTGTTGGTTTTAAAGCTGCACCCTACAAATGGGCAACACACACTCTCTCTGCGTCTAAGGTGATTATGCAAATGAATTAATACTTTCTTTTTACAGCAAATGTCCTTGTATTCACACAACCAGCACTGAAATGTTAAGTTCTCTTGCCTTTGGACAGTCCTGTGGAATCTTGAAAGATGTGATTTCAAAGCACTTATGGTTGTAAAAGTGCAACAGCAGTCCCTGTGGATGCAAGGCCAGGTTGAACCTCTGTGATGAAGGCGGTAGTGTTTCAGCAGGCAAGCTTCAACACTGTGGGTAAATTTGCACAATTTGCACTGCATTAATTTTAACCTGAAAAACAAAGATGACAATTTGGGATTAGTAAAGCAGTTGGTAAGATTTTTAAACATTTTATCAATTTAATGAAAATCACGTTATAGGCAATCATGTAAACGGTAGACTATGCTATAGTTGACAAGACTAACAATACAATATTGTCCCATTTTTAATTTAATAAATTTTGCTGTCGTGAAGATGAATCTCAATTAACTTAGTAATCAGGGAGACTACTCAACCAACCAGGGCAGTAGCATAAGTCAGCAGTCAGTACAAAATTGAGACAAATACATACATTTTATTTTCAAACATCATGATTCAGTATAACCAGGACGGAGAATGGAAATTAAAAATTTAACTTAAAGTAAACGTTTTTGAATCCACAGATACACAGTAACTTATGGGTCTAGGTATAGTATGACCAACACAATAATCAACAGGCTACAGATGAATCAGTCTTTCTTGCCACTACACTATTATGAGGAAATCTAATCTGATATGAATTACCCCTACATCATATTATTTTAATACTTAAATCACAGTAACATGGTGATTTATTTAACTCTGGCTGACGTAACGTTAAAATGTTTAGTTTCCTTAGTGTTAATAAGCAAAAATGTGCATTTCAAGCCAAAGTACTATTCAATAATAACAGGGCCCGCAACCTTCTGCAGTCTCTCTGCGAGCGCACCCCACACATGCACATGCACACGTGCGGACACAAACACACACAGTCGATGGTCCGACCGTCACCCCCGTAAACATACCTGAGAGAAAGCGTTGCTGACATGAATATTTTTTAACATGCTCGACTGATACTGTGACGACGGCACCCGGGTTCTTCGTTCTCATGGCTGTCGTAGACTTGTAATATAGGCGACGTTACCCCGTTACTTAAAGTGTGTTAAGACGCCAGTAACATAGATTCCCCCCCGTCCAGATATGAACTATTCGATTATTTATCAATTTTTATGAATTAACACAATAGGATTTGCCCAGACAAGCTAATGTTACAGGCTTAACAGCTGCAGCCCTGCTAGCATCAGTAAGCAGCTAACTGATAAGGACTTAAAGCCGTTTAAATGTTGAAAATGTGTAGGTAACGTNGCAAGGCCAGGTTGAACCTCTGTGATGAAGGCGGTAGTGTTTCAGCAGGCAAGCTTCAACACTGTGGGTAAATTTGCACAATTTGCACTGCATTAATTTTAACCTGAAAAACAAAGATGACAATTTGGGATTAGTAAAGCAGTTGGTAAGATTTTTAAACATTTTATCAATTTAATGAAAATCACGTTATAGGCAATCATGTAAACGGTAGACTATGCTATAGTTGACAAGACTAACAATACAATATTGTCCCATTTTTAATTTAATAAATTTTGCTGTCGTGAAGATGAATCTCAATTAACTTAGTAATCAGGGAGACTACTCAACCAACCAGGGCAGTAGCATAAGTCAGCAGTCAGTACAAAATTGAGACAAATACATACATTTTATTTTCAAACGTCATGATTCAGTATAACCAGGACGGAGAATGGAAATTAAAAATTTAACTTAAAGTAAACGTTTTTGAATCCACAGATACACAGTAACTTATGGGTCTAGGTATAGTATGACCAACACAATAATCAACAGGCTACAGATGAATCAGTCTTTCTTGCCACTACACTATTATGAGGAAATCTAATCTGATATGAATTACCCCTACATCATATTATTTTAATACTTAAATCACAGTAACATGGTGATTTATTTAACTCTGGCTGACGTAACGTTAAAATGTTTAGTTTCCTTAGTGTTAATAAGCAAAAATGTGCATTTCAAGCCAAAGTACTATTTAATAATAACAGGGCCCGCAACCTTCTGCAGTCTCTCTGCGAGCGCACCCCACACATGCACATGCACACGTGCGGACACAAACACACACAGTCGATGGTCCGACCGTCACCCCCGTAAACATACCTGAGAGAAAGCGTTGCTGACATGAATATTTTTTAACATGCTCGACTGATACTGTGACGACGGCACCCGGGTTCTTCGTTCTCATGGCTGTCGTAGACTTGTAATATAGGCGACGTTACCCCGTTACTTAAAGTGTGTTAAGACGCCTGTAACATAGATTCCCCCCCGTCCAGATATGAACTATTCGATTATTTATCAATTTTTATGAATTAACACAATAGGATTTGCCCAGACAAGCTAATGTTACAGGCTTAACAGCTGCAGCCCTGCTAGCATCAGTAAGCAGCTAACTGATAAGGACTTAAAGCCGTTTAAATGTTGAAAATGTGTAGGTAACGTTCTCCATTATGACACAACTCAAAATAAAATTCCAGTATGATTTAACGTTAAAGTAAATTCAATGAAAGGTTGTTTAAAACTTACCTGTGCAGACTTCAGAGCAGCAGCATTCCAGCTCCTTGCAGCAGCACACAGTCACGAGACTTGAAGTGAAAAATGTGAACTCGGAAAGTTGGCTTTCCCGCATTTCAAAACAAAGAAAAATTAGTTGGCAGAACTGTTATCTCTTGCATTGAACCGCAACATAAAGATTGAAGTATTAACAACTCAACTAATTATTTTGGAGCATACAACTGTCTTGTTTTGTTGTGCTAACTTAGATTATTGTCTAGAATATTAACAATTTACATTTTTAAGTTTTACCAACACAAATTACTGTTTTAGGCCAAAAAACACAAGTTGGCTTTTTAACAGTGTGTGATACCTCACCCCCACTCACATCAGCTAATGCAGCCATCATTTTTGTGCACCCTAAGCCTTGCTGACATGCTCATCTCTGCTAAGCTAGCACTACATGAGTTTTCCCAGCCAGATGTATGCAGGACAAAGTCAGCAGAACAAACACTAACTGTAGGGTTATGATATGACACTTTCAATTTTTCAAAGACCTCTATTACAGTGAGCCATGTAATTCTAAAAATACTTGTGTCTGAGATTTTTCCTGCACTCTGCGAAGCTAAATTTAGCCCTAGACCTGGAGGGTCATAGTGGGCAGCTATGAGACAAGTCAGCAATGATGATGTCTCTTTGGGTGATGGCAAAGGCTGCTTATAATTCCCCCACATGTCAAGTTGGCCTAGTCACGAAGGAGCACATAAAGGCTTAGAGACTTTACAAAAGAGCCGGAGAGGCCAAACTTGATGGGGTTTGAAAACAGGCTGGGTGGGAAGGGGAGCAACTCATGGTCACAGCTGCAACTTTGCCCAGAGGACCAGGGAAGCTCTCCTAATAAAAAGCTGTAATCAAATTACTCATGTTAAACTTCCACACCCAATGGGGCTGACTTGCCAAAATGCCTCTTTTATGACACAATATTTGAGAAAAACAATTTCAATTTTGAATTTAAGATGCCTAAGAAATATTAGAATTTACAAGCCTATTATTTTATGGTATACTACAGTACAATAATGTATTGCACGCAGTAAACAACTAAAGCCAGATGTCATGCCTAGAGAGATCTTGTGAAAATTAGATGAGGTGATTAAAGGTCATCATATGCCTCCAGACAGGCTTCTATTAAAATGCTGCAGTAAATGCCTTTTGATGTTTGCAGTATTTTTATTGTAAAAACTTCAAAAGGGGGATTATCTATGACGATGGAAAGCGGCTGTTGGAACTAAGTTTTCATAAGTGCTAGATGGAGGGTACAGCAAAGGTGCCCCAGTTATTTGATGAGGAGACATCTGCTGGGCTGTGGCTTCCTTACCTCTGAGACAGTTTTAGTAGACCAAAGACCATGACTCAGGTCTGCTCCAGCTGCTGGGCCATGAATTAGTCCAACAGCTGGTGCAAATACACTGTTTCCATTTAATCCCAAAATAAAATGCTGATATAAGAGCTTCTGATTCTGAGCTGGCCTTTTGGGCAAAAATGGACAAGAATCAACAGATGGATCAAAAACACATGTTTCAATTAAAGGAAATAAAGGTCTTCACACATTTGTTTTATCACATAAACAGAGAAGATTAATAACTGTCTGTCTATGAATGGTACAA
Organism: Pachypanchax playfairii; assembly: GCA_006937955.1. Lineage (NCBI taxonomy): Eukaryota > Metazoa > Chordata > Actinopteri > Cyprinodontiformes > Aplocheilidae > Pachypanchax > Pachypanchax playfairii. Next base: position 4,125,539 of record SSNP01000034.1, read on the forward strand.
ACACTTCCTCAATGACCATAAAAGACTTATGAATGTACCAAATGTTACATGACTGTGTGTGTTGCCCTTAAAGTTCATATACTAATTGAAAAACCACTACTGCTGCAGATTAATGCTTTTACCATAAATGTACACGGGTACTCTCCCACTGGCTTCACAGGACCAATATCTTGTGGTGGTGCAGAGTTTTGCTGTCTTTTGAAATCATCATTAAAAGCAGTACGCATGAACACATCTGCAAGAGTAAGAAAGCTGGGGGTAGGGAGGCCATAATTCTCCTTGTCATCCAAGACAGCATTTCTACATCAGACATGCTAAACCAGATCACTGCAGAACATTAAGCCTGACAACATCACTTTAATATTAATGTGCTCTGCCGCTGTACCAAAAATAAACTACTAACTTTTTGTAGCACAGGCTTAACCAGCAATTATTTAATAGATTTTATAAACCCAATTTCCATTGAAGTAGATAAGGGTTTTTCACTTCAACAGGTTACTCTAGAAGCAAAACATTATTCTGGGATGAGAGATTTTCATTGAGGAAAATATAATGGTTGTCTCATATATGTGATGCTGAGTTCAGAGAGGAAAAGTCTACTAAAGCTAAACACTGAAGCCAAACAAAGCTAAAAGCCAACCCACTGAAGGGTTGATGGCAAGCCAAAGAATATATTGGGCCACCAGTGATCTCATTACGGTTCTTCAACAAAAGAAAAGTTCAACTTATTACTTTATACTTTCACATGAGGAAGGAAGCATTGGGAGATTACTTGCTAGATTTAACAGAGACAGCTGTGAGACAAGACTGCTAGTCTAAAAGTAGTAGTAAAGAGCTTCAATGCTTTTTTGCTATTATTAACAAGACTAATTGAGATTTACCATAACTAAAAGTTTTTACAAGGCGCCACAGCATACTAGAAAACACATTAAATGACCTCTATAGGCCTTATATGTATTAAAAACCTGCATCTCATTAGGTTATTATGTTGTTTGGATATTCTGCTGCAGCCTTCAGTACAATGAGTACACACAGGCCTGTGATTAAGCAATGGAAACTGTGGTTTTGATTTTGCTGAATCCATGTTCTCTCTAAAAACTGACAATCATTTAAACCTCCAATCAGGATGAATTTGGTCCAGGGGTTGTAACAAAAATAGAACAACAGACCCAGAGTTTATTTTTACAAAGGCTACAGGGGTTTGCCTTCTTCTTATGAAGACATTTCCCCTTTCAGCGAAAAGGCTTCTTCACTTCTGATCAAGGTTGTAAGTTTTAGGTTTATAAGTCTCTGGTGGAGCAAAGTCATGAATAGGGTCATTAAAGTCACTATCATGTCTGATCTATATGCAGACTAAAATGGCTAGATAATACTTTGCTTTTGATGCAATCTAACAATGACCCTTTTCACAAATTGTCTTCTTGTTGTGTAATTTCAAAGCTTTTCTGTGATTTTGTCAAGCCACTGTTTCTCTAAAAGGAACCATGACTAGGAAGGTGTAAAGACATTATTATGCTCTATATGGCTGTTTTTACTAAATTATATTATTCAGAAAAGTAAAAACTACAAAGTATGTTTTAAATACTGTCAAATGTTTAGTGTGCAAGTTAAATATGAATGTGAACCATGCATGCAGTGTGTTTAGTAATTTTATACACCTTTGTCAAAGCCTGATTTGAAACGATAAACTGTTTGTATAATACAGTCTTCAGGTATCGTGCTACCAGCAAGCCCTGAAAATGTGTTGCTTTAAGCCTCAAACCTGATTTAAACAGTCTCATTTGAAAATGAAGAGCTGTCTTTATTGTTGACATGACCTCAGTGGGAATACATTTGATTCACACCCCCATCCCATGACATGTGACAGCAAACAATTGTCAGGAGTAGCAAACATATTTACCTATACCAGTATGTACCTGATCATGCAAATATACATATAAAGACAACCCTCAATAGATTTCTGCAAATTTATGAAAATACACCTGTCTAACTTCTCAGTAATACGTCACACAGCTCTATGAAAGGAAAATTATTAGCCCTGTACTTATGAGTATCTATAAAGTTTGCTGTTGTTACACTAGAAATGACATGATTTGGTCTGTATCATTTGCTGTTTAACTAAAGACAAATAAAAACAGTCTGTTGGAGTTGGAACTCAGATGTTAGTGCAGGTTGTCTGTTGTCTTATCACAGGGCGGGTGGCATGAACACAGTCACTCCACATGATAAGAAATTGAACCCCTAGTTAGGCCCCAAGGACGGGACCACCTTTCATGTCAGGTCTGCTACTATCTGTAAGTGACACAAAGTAAAACACTGTGAAGTTTAAAAGTGTCTTTACATACAGACTGTTTAATCCACTAATCACATGCTTAAATACATATTTACTTTAAGTCTTAAACATTTCAGTTGGCATTTTACAAATCTCTGGTTATGTGGTTAACGTCACCAGAACTTTAAAAGGAACAAGCAATTACCACCTTGTATCATCAGACACCTGCGTTTGTCAGACAACCTGGAGAAATGGAACATTTATTGGCAAATTGCAGGATCAAACTGAAATCATAAATGGTGAATTACACAAGATACAATCACCAATAAGGAAGTGAGTCAGTTTCTGTTCCCACTAAGCAGCATTAGTAAAAAAAAAAGTGGCAGATGAATCTACCAGATATGAGGTATATGAAAAGACAGACAGCAGCTCTTAGAAAACCGAAACTCTAAAATAATAAGATAACTCTGTAAAACTACCAGAAAATTTAGAAACCTCACAAGGACAAAAAAGCTTGCTGTTATTTCCTGTAAGTGCCATATGCAGCATCCTCTCCAGGTTACTATGCAAAGCAAATGTGTGATGAGTTTACATATGCTTTTCACCTCTCTGTCTTAGCTCTGAGCAGAAAACAGAAAAAAGGCTAAAAAATACGCCAAATCGACTTGGCTGTCACTCAAGTACAATATCAGGAAAACATTGATTCCATTGCTGGCAATTCCTGACTGAAACTCTGCAAGCAGGTGCCTTAAAATAAATCTTTACAAATGACAGTTTAGCAGTAGAACAAGGGTCTGCTGCCTCTCACTCATGCGCTCTACACACCAGAGATGACATCATGTTGGGTCAGCCTGGGTTTTAGTGCTCAGTTTGCCACCTACATCTGCCATTTCTAGAGCGCCTTGTTAGCCTAAATATTTAGTTTTCACGCTGCTTATTTAAGCAAACAATGTTCTGCATGCATGAGTTGACATTTTGTGGCATTTACATCCTGTCTCNAAGGGAAGGACTTGCTAAAAAAATGAATGACGCGCGTGTGGTATTTTCGTAGTAAATAAATCCAGCCTAGCGCAGCCAGTTCAATCGTTAAAATGAGGATCAGGATCTCCTACTTAACGAGACTGAGAAGGAGTTCGGGTCATGTGTGGTGGATGTGACTGTCTCAATAGCCATTGTGGCAACGCGTTCATAGTAAAATCCCACTCACAACAATGCGAGATACAATGGAAGGTACCACAGTCATTTTGGATGTAACACACTCACACAGACACTCAAACACTGACCCACGCTGCATGACAAAGCTGAAACGACAAAGAGGACAAGTTTACGCAGCATTTTGTCCCCCTTGTCGTCTTTACAGCCCCCAGCTGTAGACTTCACAACAACCTGTCATCCGTGGCTCAGCGTACTCACCCCCCCTCCGTGGTGCAAACCAAACAGTAAAGCTTCTTCTCCCTCAGTTCACAGCGTAAACATCCACATTTCAGCGTAGCTTGAAAGCAGGTGCAGAGAATGAGCAAACATATACTTGGTTGTGACCGTTAAACAGCAGACCTACGCACTTCAAACCCAGCGAGCGGATGCTGGTGTCTGTACTCACCACCTCTCAGGACTGGAGTTGCGTTAAGACAACAAGCCGAACTAAATCAATCCTCGGTGGTGGTGGTCATTTCCAACTCCAGGTGCAACATTTAAGCGCTAAAATCCATTTAAAGCCACTTTTCTGCCCTGACATGTAGCTTCTCTAGCTTAGCCGCTGACACAAGAGGAAGTGTCATTTCAGTTAGAGAGCGCGAGGCTCTAACACGAGCCGTTAACTGACAAGAGGGGGACAAACAGGCAGCAGCACAGCAGAAGAAAAAGCTGCTCACCTTTTGTTAAACTCGTCCTGATTAAAACCATTCAGGAGTATTTAGTTGGACTCATGAGCTGTCGGTGTGACTTCGCGACGCGCTGTCAGTTGGTCTAGACTTCCTGAATGACGGAGCAGCAGGAGAACAACCCCTCGCTGCTGTTTGACAGTTACTTTGACAGGCGGGCGGAAATAAAGTTGTCTGTGGACGTGAACGCGTCCTCAGAAGGATGTGCACTTCTCAGGCTTTCTGCTTTATCTTTAATAATGTTCATTGATTGATTGACTGAACATTTTTTACTTTGATAAAATAGAATGCAGGCGTGTAAGTCCTCACAAACTCTTTCCAGAGCTGCTGCAAAAATGATAAAAACACATAAATATAAAATTAAACAACACAAAATTATCTATCCTATTTTCTTTGCAAATCATTAAAGATGCATGAACTGAGTCATCTCGATTCTGTTGCAGCTTCGGAAACGGAACGGTTTGCAGATTGTTAAATCCAATGCTGCCATCTGACGTTGGACTGTAGAAGTTCTTTTATCGCTTCCTGCAGATTATCGGATTTGAGATTTTCCAATTCAAAGGCGTTTAATTTTAATAATATAAGTTGCACGACTTTTTAATCATCTGTTAAAGTTGTCTTTTCAATAAATGTTAAATCTCTGCTCAGTGTATTTGTGTAGATTCTCAGTTGTCCAGGACAACAACCAGACTTTAAGGAAACGACTCCCATTTATGTTTCTCCTTTCATGAAAAAAAACAAAAACAAATCTGTCCTATATCAGAGATAAAGGACACTGTTTTGAGGACAGATTTGATCCATTTTGGACAGAGAAGACAGGTGGTTTGAAAAAGGAGTGGGGGAAATCACATATGCTAAACAGGAAAAATCAACTCTAAACACTGGAGGTGACGTCAGGTTTCATCTTTCTAACACTCATAATACAGCCCTGGATCTGCTTCTCAGGCAGTTGCACAACCTTTCTAACTGTGACATACAGTCAGACCAAACTTGCAGAAATAAGTCACAGGTGACAATGACTCAGTGAGTCTCCACTGGGCTGAGTATGTCTGTGGTTCTTCAGACTTTAAAAAACCCATTCATGCTCTTGTCCCAACAAAACTTATAAACTTGGAATTCCTGACCCAGTATCAGGACTAAAGAGGCTTTTTAAAAACATCAGACCTGCAAAGCAGAAGAAAACCATTCTAAACAGATGCACTGGAATACTCTCACTCAGATTTTAATCTCACCAAAACAAAAGAATGATCAAAATACAACTAACTTGCTAAGGTGCAAAATGCTGGAGAGACTTACAAGAAAACGCATGAGATCTTTTGATTATCAGTCTGGTTAAATATATCAATATATAAATATCCAAAGCATTGACTTTCAAGCTTGTTGGTAAAAAAAACTAACTTCATTTTGACTCATTTTCTATATTTAATGTAGCAACAATCATCAAAAATGTGTTTGTTTAGTTAACTCAAACCCCAAATAAATGTATCAAGTAGAAAACTATTACTACTAAAACTATTACTAAACTACTATTTAAAATGCCTGATATGCTGCTAGTAACAACTTGATCAAACAAAGGAGCGAGACTAGTGGTTATGGTTGTTGTTTTTTTTTAAGTAAGTTGGCTGTTTTTGGTCTATTTTATCTGAAAACTATAAACTGATATCACCAGAGCAGGTCCTGTTTAAGTTGACCAACAGTCCCACAAAACACTTCTTTTGTTTAAATGCTGCCTTCTGTTGGGACAGGATAATGTCAATTAAACCCTCCCTGATGCGCTCTGTGTGTTTCCCTGGTACAAATAATGAAACAGGTTTAGAACTAAATTCTAATAGTAACTTGAATATTAGTTTTATGTGCTTGTTACATTTTTGGGGAACCTTTGTGCACAGATCTGTTTGCTGCAGTAATAATGGCACAGCATTCTTTAGTGTAGAACTTTATTCTTTTTAGTGACATTTGTTTTTTCTATGAAGTCAAATGGGGTAAAAAGACAAAAGAAACAAAAAACAAAATTCTTGAATTAAAATTTTATAACTTACAGCAAAACATTTGGCATTCAACTCTTGGATCATGTCCTTTCAGACTGGCGTTTGCATACTCACCTCTTGCATGCATGTTTTCTTCAGGTGCTCCGGTTTCCCCCCAAAGACAAGAAATATATGTCTTACGTTCACTGGTGTATTTAGACTGACCCTAGGTGTGACTGTGTGCATACACGGTTGTTTGTTTGTCTCTACACGTTGTCATTGACTGCTGGAGACGGACAGCAGCTCACCACCATACTGAAAAGGAACAAGGGGGTATAAAAAATTTAAGAATGGACATTCATTCAATATCTGTATCCTGTTCAGGGTACCAAGGGGCCAGCAGTGAGACAGAGTCATGGTACACCAGGAACAGGTTCCAGTTCCTTCACCATTCAGATATGCAGAGTCATACCTGTGCAGTCACTTTATGTTCATGAGTTATAGGAGGAAACCTGAGATCCAAGACAAAATCCATGCAGGCACTGGGAGACAATGCAAACATACTCCTTTAGTGATGCAACAAACAGAATGATGAGAAAACAGATCTTAAATATTCTTATAGAAAAACATTCTTGTATGACACACAAGAAAACCACATCATTTTTTGTTTGTTTTTATTACTTTAATCAAATGTGCTGCCCCTAGGACTCCCCAGGAAATATTACAGAGTAACTTGTCTCTGTGTGAACTTAAAAATTTCATTTCCATCATGATTTGAATAATTGGACAGAGGTTACATCCACACATGCTGGTGCAGAACTCTGTAAAGGTATTTATAAATTTAAATAGCAAAAATCATAAACATATTTTTCTAAAGGTGCAATAATTTGCTGGATTAATTTATACTAAAGCTCAATATAAATTCAATGGTGCTTTTATTTCTTCTGATTGTCAATGCAGAATCAATGGAAAGTGCGATTTGCCTGTTTCCATAATTTTCTTGTATTTCAGTGCTCTTCCTATACAGTAAGTTTATGTCTGTTATCTACCACTTTTTAAAAAATCTCCATTCAATACACTTTAAATTTTATAATACAATGAAATATTCTTACACGCTAATATTACAGATTTTCTACAGGCATATACTTAGACAGCTTGATGCTCGGAGGTCCTACCAGTTGCAGGCGCAGTTTCAAGCAAGCTGCAAAACAAAAATCGATTGTTTATTTTGTGTTTGTTTACATTACCCATACGAGCAAATGGCTTCTACTTTAATTTCACCTATAGTGGATTATTACAACGACGAAGAAGAGCTTGACAGTGTCGATGACGACGATGATCGGAGTTTTCGTGGGAGAGACTCGGAAGAAGGTAAAGAAATCCATGAAAAGCACACTGTTCGTTGGGTGCTGTCTATTTGCTGGAGCAGAAACGGAAATTCGCGGTTGTTGCATAAATGTAGCTCTATATATTTTCAGGTCACTGTAGTTTAAAAGTGATATTTATTCTTTAAGGTAAATTAATTTTAAAATGTGACTTGTTGTTGTTTTGGTTTTAAAACCGAAGAATTAGCAGTGAGCTTCATACATGCAATGAGCTACATGAAATTAGCTACAAGTAAAGAAGCGTTTCTTTGGAAGGAAATTCATCGTGAGTTTGGCTTAGTTAACTAAACCCATGCTCAGCGGTTACATGCCAACTCGCCGCTGGCTTTACGTTGTTTTGCAATTAAATTGACCTTTATTGTTGTGGCAAAACAATCCGTTTTAATATAGGGCTTTTTGTTTTGTTTCTGTAACACTTCTCTATAAATAATAGCGAGAACACATGTAACTCTAACGTGCTCATTATTACATCAGTTCAAAGCATTCTGCATATTTTATATTACATTTTATTTAGGGGAATAATTTTGTCAACGCAGCAGTCATAAAATATCAGCGCAGAAGTGTCACATATAAGAAAAATAATTATTCCAAAGTTAGATAGATTAATGTACAAGAGACAGTCACCTGTAATCCGTGTTTTTGAACCATCGTCACACATTTCAGTTTCCGCAGGCTGTTTTGTTTATTCAGACGGTGAACACACCGTTTATTAGCCAGTGAGCTACGTAGCGTTAGCTGAGCGTTGACAGGTTGACCACTGCTCTGCCCTTTTCGCTTTCTTTACTCAAATCGGACGGATTGCAGTCAAACAGAAGGACAGCAAGAAAAAATCCAGACCATGACAACACAACAAGGTTGTTTTTGATCCCGACTCTTGCTGGTGTTGAAGCGAACAGCTCGGGTTACTTTTCTTCTTCGTGATTTGTTTTAATGTCTCTTTAAAGATCAGATAGCGCTAACTTCAGCTAGCACATCCATGCTAACTGGAAACGAAATCTGCTGTGTCAGCTCAACTGGGCCCTTTCCACCGTTTTTCATAGGCTTTGAGAGGAAAGCGGGCAGAACTAAGTGAGCCGGTGCTACTAAACTTCATTTCTGAGTTGGTCACGTCCTTTATCATCGGTAGAACATGTCACCGTGGTTTTCAGAAAGTTGTCAGTGGATTGACAGCTACAGAATACAAGCCGGTCACTGTGCTGATTAATCTCACCCTGCGACACAAGCGGAACGTTTTAACTCGCGTCTATATATTGATCGTCGTGTTTATGTTGTTTTTATTAAACTTACTCCAGTACATTCCTGTGTGAATCCACTTTGGCGTAGTTTTAGTGGAACTTTTTCTCTTGTGGATTTCCCGTGTTATCCTAATCAAACAAACCGGAGGGCATCCCGAGAAGGGTGTTCACCATTATCTCACTAGTGCCACGCACGTCCTTTCATACGGTAGACCTTTCCTGCCTGTATAGAATTCTAAGTCTACATATTTCTGTTTGCAGACATCAGAGGTGTTTTCAGATTAAGTTAAGTGAGTTATGGAAATCAAGTGAGTTCTTCTGTCATGCTTTTTGTTCCAGACACTGAAGATGCCAGTGAGACCGATCTCGCCAAGCACGATGAGGACGACTATGTAGAAATCAAGGAACAGTAAGATGTTTAATAAAAATAAGCTTTGTGTTTGGATTTGTAATGTTAAAAAATGCCATGTTTTGAATGAATGTTTGACTTTTTTGTGGTTTGTTTGTTTTGCAGAATGTACCAGGATAAACTGGCCTCTCTGAAAAGACAACTGCAGCAGTTACAAGAAGGTAAAAACAAATAAATCAGTGACTGTGTGAGGAATCAGTTAGAATAATTTGTTTTGGTGTGTTTAAAGGTACTCAGGAGTCTCTGTTCAGACTCAGGTGGACTAATGAATCGAGCTGCATAGGTTTAGGGCTGTAAACTGTAAGTAGATGCTGAGACTAGATGGCATGGCCAAAAAAAAAAAAAAAATTAAAGACTATCAATACAGTTTTTGTTCATGTTTTTAATTATTTTTACTTCTAAAAACAAGTCAAGATTCCACAGAAGAACATTTCACAAAACTCCATTTACAAAAAGTGGATTTTATTGTGACTTTCTGAAATGTTTTATCCTCTCGTTGTTTTCTCGATTTATTGTTTTTATTTTGCTGTGTTTAGTGTCCTTGGGCCACCTTACTTTATTGTACACAGATGGTTAAGTTCCTCTTTTTGCAGGTACACTTCAGGAGTATCAGAAAAGAATGAAGAAGCTGGACCAGCAGTACAAAGAGAGACTCCGAAATGCAGGCAAGAACACACTGTGCTTGTGCGCTTGACTGATGGCATAACTGATTAGCTTTACCTCTATTACATTTTTAACATATCAAACAAAATCTGATTTTTACTGCCATCTGCTGATAACAGTTTTCATCTTTTTCGACTTCATACAATAAAAGCAAAATGTTTTAATACTTTATATAGTTGATATTTTAAACTTTCACTTTAAATAGTCTTGGCTGAAAATGGGGTCAATGTTTCTGATGATGTCATAAAGTGGCACAATAGCTACGTTTACATGCGCCAAATTTCCCCAATCTGATTAAAATCTTGGTCGATCGGAATTCCCAAATCCCTGTTTACATGGACACTAACTGAAATGATCTGATCATGCCATGAGTACACATGCACCAAGCACTCGATCAGGTTAAATGAGTTGAGCATGCGCACAGCGAGTTGTCTTTCCGGGGGAAGAAAAAAAAGTAAACAAACTCCGTCCTTTCTGCACGTCTTTCCCGCCCCATCGTGTGCTCGATCTAACTCACATTATCCCCAATATGGACCTTCTGCAGGTGATTACCTTTATGTTTGGGGTTTTACTGGTCGCATTAACCAAGCTAGAGGCTGAATACATATTGCTACTGCTCCTCCACCACAGGAGAGGAGAGCAGGATGACAGGATGACTGCACCAGCAGACCACTTCTGTTTACCTCCCGCCATGTTTTCTACTTGGGTCTGCGAAAGCAGAAAGACGTCACGCTGAAGTTGTACGCATGCACAGTGGGCTCTTTTCACCCTTTCTTTCCGAATGGGTGTATACATGCACGTCTATCCGAATGAAGATCGGACAAAACCACCCCTCTCGATCGGAAGTAAATTTCTTTCGGATCAGGCTGCATCGGATCAAAACATTCTGATTGACATGTTTACATGACGTCTTTTTTATCCGATTGGGCGTTTATTCCGATTAAATGTGCCCATGTAAACGTAGCTATTGATGCAAAGAGTTTAAAGTCTTAACATGCAGATTTTCATCAGTTTTAAATAACATGTCTTTTTTTTATTTAAACTTTACAGATTTGTTTCTCCAGCTTGAGGTACGCATACAAGACTAATTACCATGTTTTTTAACATTGTATGGTGTGTATAGCTTCTATGATTCCATTTCTGTTGTTTTGTTTCTCAGACAGAACAAGTGGAGAGGAACTACATCAAAGAGAAGAAAGCAGCAGTGAAGGAGTTTGATGACAAAAAGGTTGAGCTAAAGGAAAATTTAATTGCAGAGCTGGAAGAAAAGAAGAAGATGATTGAGAATGAAAAGTTAACAATGGAGCTAACAGGCGGTAAGTAAACCAGATAGACCATCACTTAGATTCTTGATCTCCAAGGATTTGAGTTTATTCATTTTAGACTCGAAGATTAAATAGTCTGAAAAACTATTAAGCTTTTGGAATTTTTTGTGATGTTATGTGCAAATATTAATAATCAGCTTTTAAAGAATTTCTCTCCAGAGTTTTTAAACTTTAAATAAATTTCATAAAGATTTCTCATAGAAACATTTACATGTACATTTTTATGAAATAATGATATATTTTTAAAATTTTTTTGTTTATTCTATACATTTAAGTACATTTTACTGAATAAGTGAGAAGCACTGGTGATAACTGAAGCCTGTTAAAAGCCTTTTTCACACCACAACTGAAAGGAATAGTGGAGATTCTTTCACTCCAGTAACTGGATTTTAATGTGAGATCTTTGTGGTGTGTTTTATCTTCTATAGACTCAATGGAGGTAAAACCAATCATGACTCGGAAGCTGAGGAGACGGCCCAATGATCCAGTTCCAATTCCAGACAAGCGGAGAAAACCTGCACCAGATATCCTTCTGATAAACCTGCTTGTCTGTTTAATAGGGATGTGACGATACACATAGTTCATGAGAATAATTTACATTGCTTTTCAGAAAAATAAAATGACAAAATATGACACTGGGTATCTGGCAGATACCCAAAATGCTGCCACACAAATGACTTAAATGTGTTGGGGGCTTCCTCAATGATGATATTTCCTCTCTCCAGCAGAATGTTGGTGTTCTGTGCTGCTACTGCTTTTCTTTTTCTTGTTAGTCTGAGCACTCTAGAGCCTAAAAAGGAGCATTACTGCCCCTACAGGTCACACTAGGAATTGTCCACACATTGTCCACTGCTTTTTTTACCCGCGAAGCAGCGTTTTAAAAATACGAGAATTCTTGTGACAGTTAAATGTTGCGAGATCTCGTGGCACAAGATCTTGTCACACCCCTACTGTTTAACTGATCCTTACAAAGTTGTTTCAAACCCAAAAAGAGAAAAATTAATTTCACTTTGTGCCTAAAAATTCACATTTCCATTCCTTGACTCCTCAAACCTCAGCTAAATTATTTGTTAACAGACGAACAGATAATGGAAGATTTAAGAACACTTAATAAGGTTAGTAAAACATTGACACACATCTCTACTGATGGTCTCTGACTTATTTTAAAAATATATTTTATTTCTTTCTCTTTCACAGCTTAAGTCCCCAAAACGACCAGGTATGTCAGAGCTCATCTGATGCTGTTAGATTTGTTATGAACAGAGTTAACTCTGCTGTAAGACACCAGTCACATGACCCAGTCTAAATCTAAAGAAAGCATTACGTTTTACCTGCAAGCAGGATCTTTAAGTAGTTCTACTTGTTAGTGGTTCCTTCATCCAGGCCAGACACTTTGGCACATAAAGAAATAATCTGGGAGCAGTTCAGCATGTTGTTCTTGTAACAAACAGGGTTGTATTTATCATTTTATCTCTGTACCTCTCAACAGGATGAAGCTGGAAGTGTCTTGAATTGTCCTTAAACTGTTTGTTTCCCTCTTCAGTGTCTCCCTCGTCTCCAGAACACGTCCCCTCTGCTCCCATGGAGAATCCCTCCCAGCGGTATGAGGCTCGCATCGAGGAGGGGAAACTTTACTACGACAAAAGATGGTGAATTTCAAGTGGCCCAATCAAAACAAGCATTTCATTATTTTTTTTTTTAGTGACTCAGCCATCCTACAGGCTTTGTCACCACTAGAGGGCCACATTGCCACAAGTTTGATGACTTGGATTCTACAGATATTTTAAAATAACTTGTGCACTCTTTTTGTCTGGGCCAAAGAAAAAGACATTACTTATGATTCACAGAACTAGAGCTAGTTCTTGAAGCTGCCATTAAGAAATCTATATTCAGTGAATATCTTTGCATAGAAAACCAGCGTTTCTTTCTGCTTTGATGCATACGTAAAGATGAAAAAAGGTCCTTGACCGGACGCGGCTCTGACGCCCTTCTTTTTGAGCTGCATCAGACATGTCAGAACATGAAGTTCTTTGAAAATCAGAGAAGATAATAAGATTCTGTCCTATTAGCTGCTGGTATACACAGAGGAGCAGGTTGTGAGGCATGAGCACTTTCCTTTGAAGGCAAAATCTTACTTTCTTCATTCAACACTCTAACACAGGAAATCATCCTCAAAGTACCACAAAGATACACATGTCATTATTCCCATGTGGGCTGTTAATGATCAGATGCTTTTAGTGTGAGTTGTCTTCTTGGTTGGTTCTGTCTTTTAACAGTTTGAAATAATATGACAGACATTCTATTTTGACTTTTCAATCCAATTACCTGCCCAGCGGCGTCTCCGGCAGAATGAGATTTTCACTTTGTGAATTTGTCCTTCAGGAACCATTTGTGCTTTTATTCTATACCACAAACGATGCTCATATTAATATGGATTTTATATCCATATTTTTTGTGATAGGTATCACAAGAGTCAAGCCATCTACCTGGAGTCAAAAGACAACACAAAGATAAGTTGTGTCATCAGCTCTGTAGGGACCAATGAGGTGAGTATAAATTCATATGAGAAACTCAATATGGCTCATAAAAAAAACCTAGTAACTTACTCATAATATTGAACAGCCGTTCTTATCTTCTTATTTACCATATTTTTCATATGTTTTTTATATTGTATATTTAGTCCTGTACAGTACAGCCATCTTTTTTTCATATATGTCTCTTATTGCATATTTTGTACAGTTATGTTGTTATTTTAATTCTATATCATATTTTAAACTTTCTTAGTTAAACTTACCTTCTGTTTTGCTTTTGATATTATTTTATATTTCATAGTCTTTTATTTAAAGGTCAAGGGCAGTTGTCTAAAGCATTTCACTGCATATCGTACTGTGTATGAGATAAATAAAATTTGAATTTGAAAACATTTGATATTGATGGTATTTTCTAATAAAAAGCATGTTTTCTGTGTTTGTATCTAGATTTGGGTGAGGAAGACAAGCGATAGTACAAAAATGAGGATCTACTTGGGACAGCTGCAGAGGGGAACATTCGTCATCCGTCGACGGTCGGCAGCTTGAAACGTCGTCTCTCTCCTCCCCACCATCTATCTTCCATCCATTACTCTCTCACTCATCCAGTGTTTCAGTTGATTTGGTCTTTTATTTTCCACGCTGGCCCTTACTATGCAGTTTTCAAGCTGGATGTTTTTGTTCTCAGATCAGAAGTCATTCATACAACTGACTGTTCTTCAGTATTGTCTGTGTGTTGTCATCACAGTGCTGTCTGATTTAAATCTGAGTCATCTTTTAAAACAGCCTTTTATTCAGCTACATTTTTGTCATGTCATTTTTCATAAAGAAAGCTGTGATGAAAAAAACTGAACAGGAAGTGTCGACTTTACCGTGTGATGATGATGATCAGCCACCTGCAGGTCCAAGTTTAACACATTGTTTTCCAGAAAAATTCTTTCACACTGTCTTTAAACTAAAATGGTCTTTTCTGCAGATGGTTGTTGTACAGATATGTTTAAAAGACGAGTGTATTAAAACTAAAATCCTATTTGGAGAAACATCTTCAATGTTTTGTCTTTTTTTTTTTTCCATGTGTAAAACATTCTGAATGCGTTGAACTGTATTTGCATGCAGAGGATTGATCGTCGTTTAGTTTGTTTTTTATTAAAATGTATCAACTTTTTATTAATGTTAAAAAGACTCTGTGGTTTAATTAATATGACAAATGGGATTATTGAAAAGTAAAACCTGTAACCTAGAAAAAAACACGTGGTTGCAGGTATGTATTACATGCAGTACAATCCTCCAGAACCCCAAATTTTCTTGACACCCAGAGCTCTTTCAACTCCCTGACATACACTTTTATTTCTTAGACTGAAGCCTAAAAAAATAGAATTAAAGTGATGCAACAGTTCTTTAATAACTGGGCTTGAGTTGTAATCCCTGTAAATATTAGTTCAGGATTCATGTTCCTTTCCAGCTTTGGAAAGATTCTCAGTGTTTGACTAACTTTGGTGTTGAGCAGCTGTTACTGAAAATAGTTACTCATTGATGAGCTAAAATTGTCAAGTGGATCTGAAAGGAGCCATAAAGTCTTTCCCTGTGGTCTCTTATAGATGCTATTAGCTTTGTGCACCACTGAGTTTAGCCATTTAAATCAAACAGTGGTAGCTTCGTCTACATGTCTATTTAAAACCCTTTCATTGCAGCACATATACTGGGGGTCCAAGGAGCAATAGAAGCCCTAATAACTTGAATATCATCTTAAATTCATTAGGAAGAAGCATTGATTAATTTTGTGGACAAGCTGGTTATTTTTGAAGCTTGGTGCTCAAAAGTTTTCAGTGTCTGTGTTTAATCAACGTGACCGAGTCGCCTCACAGCTTCAGTCCAGGCTCAGCCTTTATCAACCCTCCTCTTTGTAAACAGCTCAAATATTTGGCATTCAGTGCAAGTTTTCAATGACCGAGCAGTCTGCCATTTCCCTCCAGTGTGTCCTATCATTTTAACCGGATGGCATGTTTCACTTTTCCTGACTTAATAACACTGCCTGGCAAAGAGGGCAATTATTTTCCCTGCTGCACAGATGCAAGGCTCCTGTGGAAAAAAAGACTCACTTGTCTAGAAGCCGGGAGGTGTGATTGCTCAGTCTCATGCGATGACAGGAAATGAGCTGAGAGTCAATGTGATGCCTGTCTGATTCCTTTATTGCATCACATGTCTTGCTTTTGGTTAAGATCACAGTAATACACACTGACACACACATGATCTGGGAGGTTTTGATGTCTTTTGATTTTAGGCAATTTACTCAGGTTGCTTCAACGGATTCACTCTTGTATGCATGTGACATGCATGTGAAATGTCAACTCATTTAATAATAAGGATTTTTTAAAAGTCCAAAACAGAAAAGATGGTTCCTCAGTCCAAATGTTCTGCTTGTTTTAGATGTTCTCTGACAGGTCCCTGCCATTTGAGCAGGTTTCTGCAGAACTTGAACATTTTATTCAATCAGGTTGGTTGGGACTATTTAAATTATAAGATCTCACAGTAGCAGGTTTTAGATAAGAAGAGGTGTGATCACATGAATTAGAGATGAATGAGGAAGACTAGGCTGGGTTGCATCATGAAAGAAAACAGCAACATTTTAAAAACATTTATAATCATCTTTCTGTGATTACAGCTCAGTTTATCTAAATAGATTCAATCATCTGTTCAGACTCATCCTACTTTAACACAGTTTATTTTAAAGAAAACACAGCCTGCTATAGAACGTGTTAGTAACACATTTTGCTACTTGTGAGCTTCCTATCTAACCAATCACCAGTGCTCCCCCTCCCCTGTCCACGCCCATTCCTTTTAAACGATCCACCCCTCTGCTCTGGGAATCAAGCTTTCTCTTCAGATATATACCGTCTCGGATCAATATGCTGAGTAAGCAGGGGAGCGAATCACGTCTGGCAATGAATCCATTTTCCTCATACACACTGTTTATTCAGCAGAGTGTGTAGAACACCAGCTGACATTCACCATGTGCAAAACAAGATGCGATGGTTCCAGCCTTCGGTGACCAGAAGTCATTACAGCGCTTCAGCTGTGCTTTGAGTTTGTTGGTAAGCCTCACTGGAGCTGTTATGCTCTTAGTTAGTTATTGGCTGTGTGCATAAAAAGTCACCTAGGGCATCCATATGAAAAAAAAAAATCATCCCCCAATCCCCTTCCAGCTTCAGCTCCAGCAGTGAATTCTCTCTTACATCCTCTCACCCCTGATTTAAGCATTTACCCCAGTGTGTGTGAGCACAGTGATACATGACTGCAGGGCGAAGAGCTGCGGCTCGTTCTGCACTATCTGCTGGAAAATGAGTGGGATCCAGGCAGACTTAGATTTGCCTCTGGTGCTTAGAGCAGAGAGGATGGTCAGTCCTTGACAACCTTCTAGACCATGCATATATATATAAGTGTGTGTCTGTTCCCCCGGTTTATCTCTCTCCAGCAGGTCTGCACTGGAAGAGGAATTTGTTTACATCTAAGAGTTGATATTTGACCTCAGGTTATGAAGGAGAAATAAAACCTCACTAAATCACTTGGCAATATTTCAACTGGTATTGTTTTCACTTTGTGAGTTTATTGGTGTGTGTTTATGTAAGTTTTAAGAACATGAGTCCCACACTGGAGCCGGAACTTCCAAAAAGTTAACTTGCTCATGTTTTTGTTCAGATTATTGTAAAGTCATAATTTTATTAGATATTTGTCTATGTGGATTTGAGTTGTGGATTAGAAAACCCGAAGGGGAAACTATGAAATAAAACAAAAACAGTTTTTTAAAAACAAACATTTTTTAGGATACATTTTCCTTAAAATGAAACAATAAAACTTCTCCCAATGCATTAAACACTCCTTAGAAATCACCTATTTAATAATGTCTTCCCAACATCTTTCAAAATAAACAAAAATGTTACTTTGCCTCATTTTTAAAGCATTTAATCATTAAAAACATCCAACTTCTGCGTCGTTTGATCCATCCAGTGCAGATTGTCATGGCTGGTCTCATCCCATCCCCATGTGATCTGTCAGGATCATAAACAGTGTATCATCAAGCTCATCTCAAATTCAGGTCACTCTATCAATTCTTTATACGCTGATGCAGTTTGTTATTTCAGATCTCTTTTGATGTTGAGCAGCAAAGTGTGTATCAGACTTAAATAATTCTCCTCCAGAGTTTCTGAGTTATTTTAACCCTTTAAGTCCTGAGCTTCAGAACTTCTTCATGGTGCATCATGTCTGTATGAGCACCATCGTTGCATGTGATGTCCTCTGTCGTATGTGACCAACATAAATTTCCATTAAGCTGAGAACATTTGAATTTACTTTTTAGCACAAGGATAACAGGAGTTAGTCTATTTTAATTAGAGCTGCTGCATCAAAGTAATAAATCATATATGTTTTATTATTTCTTAATAGCAGATGTATCACAAAAATATTAACATTTCAGTCTCTTGAGAACACGTGTAACGTGTCTCTGGTGACGGGTTCAAGATTTTATTCATTTTTACTGTTGAGGTCTTATTCTGTTTTTTCTTTTATTATCTCTTTTTTTTTGCTTTTTAATGTCTCAAATGTTTTTAAAATAAATAAGATAGATTAGATAAATAGATAGATTTTTTGCATCTGGTTTATTTTTAACTGCACATCCAAAGGTGCATGTTTCCTTTGAGAGGTTGATCATTTACAAATTAAAAGTTCTTCCCCATATTTTCCACTCTCACAGCTCTTCTGACAATTCAAAGAGAATTGCCTAACGATGGTGGTCTCAGTTTTACATCCTGGATCTTCAGAACTCTCAGCTCACCAGGCGTGTCCTGCAGCTTTTCCCTTCTGCTTTCAAATATGTCGCTTTATCAAAGCCACTTTTATTTTTGCAAGATGAAAGCTTGTGAAAACATTTCATGGCAAGTATTTTTATTTTCTTGGTTTACAGGGAAAAATAAAGTAAACTTAATCTAACTTCTTGTTATGCTCAGATTTTTCCTCATTTATTTTGAAGCAACACATTCCTGACTGAGGACTTTGTAACAGGTTTTCTTTGAATAAACATTATCTCTCAAAATCTTTTTGTCTTGGCTTTTCATTGTAATTCTTCTTCCAACAGTAACTGATTTGTAGCTCAAGAAATAAAACATCTAACAAATAAAAAATAGATATAAATTTAAACTTTCAAATAAGGTGTCCTAGAATTAAGGACAACAGGTCTAAGTTGAACAGAATAAAATAGTCTGTCCTCTCAAATGGACTCAGGGTCTTAGGGAGATATGAATAATTTACAGAAAAGAAGGTGACAAATGGGATGAGAATAAAAAAGATGCAAATGAAAGTCAGATACAGTGTGTGTTTCCTGTTAGTCTGCTGTGAATCATGCTTGTCTGGGTAAACTAAAACAGAGAAGAATGTTTTTAACCCCAAAGTCAGTGAATATTATGTGATAGAAGTTCATTTCTTAAAAATATAATTTTCTTCAGATCTTAAATTAAAATCTGAATATTCTCTGTGTGAATAAACACCTGAACAAATCTGTCAACTTTTAAGCAGCAACTTTTTAACCACTTCAGTTGAGATTCAGTTGGAAAGTAAGATAATTAAACAATTATTAAACTGTCTTAGCCCAAACACAAAAATATATAATGCATTAGAAACTTTCGTCTTGTGTTACCTTGTTAAGTGGATTCTGAAGAGCTCAGAACATGAAGAACATGGAGCATTTTACAGAGTGAGAGATGAATTAATCATCTGTAAGCATTTACTCAAAATAAGTTTGTCACACACTTTCTGCATTCAAAGGACTCCTCAAGGTGCTCCGTCACCTGGAGAGAGGTCCTTACCTTGAAAAGACAAATCACAGAAGCTAGGGAAGCATACGGAGGATGCTGCCACATGCAATTTATCTCCCCCTCAAGCGATGCTTTATTTTCCTGCAGCAACCTTTAAAGGACAGAAAACAAGCCTCCTCCCTTTCCTGAACCCCATCAAGTGTGAGGATGTACACGCTGATGCTTTCACACTTTTGACAGGAACCCTCTTTATTCTTTTTCCTTGCCAAAAGCTCAGAGAGAAATCTGATGGAGCTCAAAGAACTGCTGTAAATATAAACAGTTTGTTACTCATCAAATTTTATTCTATGCAGTGCAACGAATCATGAATACTGGATGTAAAACATTTGCATATTTCTCAACCAAACTTAATGTTTTTAAGTATGATATTTTGGGCTGTATTTTATTAACTAACTGTCTATTCTGAGGTTGTATGTGGGACATTTTTAATTCCTAGTTGAACAACCGCAGCTAAAAGAGACTTACATTAATAAACTAACAACATATTTACTGAGTTACTTATAAAAAAAGCCAAACAACTAGCAGCTGAACACCTTGATGGTTTTCTAAGTTGAGATCAGAATCAGATCAGTCTAAAGCTGCACACTTTGGGACACCAGGAGAAGCACATCAAATAAATATTCTGCTGCTCTTTATCTTGATCTAAGATAATTGTGGCATTGTGAACTTATGACCCTTCTCTTCTAGTGATGCTTGCCACCAACCCACATGAACATCCAGCTCCTTTTCAGTGTTATTAGCGCTGATTGAGCTTGGACATTTTCTCCCTTTTATGAGAGTGAAAAAAGGAGGGAAAATGGATGTGATTAAAGTCCATTGATTGTGAGATGTCTTCACGAGACATTGAGGAGAGCTCCGAGTGCTTGCCAGTGCCTCATTTGGAGTAGAGAGGAGGGGATAATGGATTCCATCTTGTCGTTCGTGCCTTTTTTATAGTTCGTGACAGAGCTGGGATGTCATCAGTTTGATTGTGCTGTTGTCACCAGGTTGTAAATTTCTCCTTCATTCTCATTTCTTGCTGCATGTATGAGGATTTTCAGTGGTTCACGTTTGCTGACAGAACAGTCTGTGAATAGGTAAAAAAAGACACTCCGCCTCCAGAAATTTAAGCTAATGGGGAGAGAAATTTGCACGACCATGATATGATACCTTTTTTCCATTAGCTTTATTAGGACAGAGTGCAAAATGACTTCCAATTAGAGTTTCCAGGACGACGCATTGGCTCTGCATAATAACAGTCTTTGCCTCTCAACCCTTGTATTCTNTTTTTGCACTTGTCAGGAAATTGTTTTGCCTCTCCCATGGCCTTTCAGGGGTAATTTGTGAGCTGCAATGCCAAGACTATCAAGAAAGGCAATTTGTCTCTTCTATTTTGTGATCAGAGAACAAAAACCTCCAGAAATCTGCAGTGTTTTGTGTTTGAAACGATCTTTTTTTGTTTGCACTTTGTCTTAATTAGTGAGAGGAGTTGTTTTTTATGTCCACATTCCTGAAAGATTACATGTGATGTAAAGAAAACCTGGCAGTCACCACACTGCGCTGGAGGTGCCGCGTCTCGTGGAACACAACATCTGTTTCCATTATGTCCGATTATAGCAACATCCCATCTCAGAATGCATCAACCTAGCTGAGGCGTTGTAGCTGTCGCATGCTGATGACTTCACTTCCCATCTGCCGCAGCGAGAGTGAAAATGAAGTGAAATGTCCAATTCAGTGGAGAGTGAAATGCAATCACATAATCTCTCACAGTGGAGGCACATCAAGCAGCAACGCTTAAGCTGAGATATATCTCAGGATTGAGAGTCTCAGAAAAACCACAAGCTCTCTGAGTGAAGACTTTACAGTCTACAGGGGCCGGGACACAATTTTCTCAGCATATAACTAGATTTAAGAGCTCAGAGAAAAGCAGCAAATCACAAAATCAGTTTGATCCGCATTATTATGAGAAGAAAAAGGTTATTTTGTTTTACAGAAATTTGGTAAATAATTCAGTTTCTATGAAAAAGCTTTACATTCAGTCACTATTGTGCATTGCACTGAGTTGAAGAAATCAGTGAAAGAAATACTCTGAATTTTGAGAGTTAGATTTTTTTTCTTTAGAGCTGCTGAGGATTATCAGCCTGTTAAAGAATCAAATTATAGCTTATATTATTTTAAAAATTTAATTGAAAGGAAGTTCTTCTATATTTAAGCTGAAGTAGCTTTTAGAAACACTTCTTTTGTTTAAGTAAAATTATTTATTGTAATTAAACCTTTTTTTTTCAAGCAACAACCATAGAAAAGTTTCACTCCCTCAACATGTTTAATTCTATTTCGCAGGAACGTAAAGCTTGACTGAAACAGCAGAAGTCATTTAGAGAACCGACACATAAAGACGTAATGTGTCTCATTTAACAATGTTTAACACGGATCTCCTTATCACTGAGGAGACGTTAGAAATCTTTGCTCTTTCCTTAATCTTTGAGGTTGAAATCTTGCTGTAACCTCTGAACATGGTGATGTATATCAGGTTGAAGAGAACAAAAATAAACAACATGCAGCCATCTTTACAAATGTAGAAAACTGAAATGGCAATTCATGTAGAAAAAACATCCACCATCAGATCCCAGACAGCTGCCAGCTTGAGTGTATAACCACTGTGGCATTACAAATGTTTCCCAGAGGCTCTCTGTGGAGGTCTGATTGACTGAGGCAATGTTTAATGATGCTGGTGTGCAATGATGGTTGGCATAAAATGTTTCTATTTATATTCAGCAGAGGCACCTATCTCGAGTTTGTGGCATGAAATATCAGATTCTTTTCTCCTCAGAATTTTGTCTGTTGCAGCACAACAACACATTAACAAAGAATGTTCTAGCTGTTGTTTCAATGTTTCTTTTCTCATTTCTTTTTTGATGATTTTGGAAAAGATAAAGCAAAGACCATCAATATGTCACAATAAAAGCAGGATGCACTTACATTTAAAACAGGGACTGTCCTTGATTTAAATGTACAGAAAGTATACAAAAAACTAAATATTTAATCCAAATCATAAACTAACACAGAGGTTTGCAGAACAACAGGATTTTACAGTGTAATTTGGGGTCATTTTACTCTGTAAGGAACCTTCCTAAGAAATACTGTAAATATTAATTGATCTTCGTAATCCCAACTCTGTATCAGACAAGCTCTAATGATCTTTTACCTCAACGATTAAAAGCTTGTTTATAATGTTAAAGAACAACAGAAGGCAGCTTTTAGCCTTTACCTGACCTCGGCTTGTTCAAAATGTATTTTTGGGAAATATTGATAAGCTGTTAAATTTTAATTGGTAACATTAAGGAACAGAGATCTCTTAAACAATCTGTACTGACTGTAATCCTCAGAGGGCCGTTAGCATGACTGTAGATAAGAAAAGTGTTATCCAGTAGATAAATGCTGTTTATTGGATTAAATTAAATTAGTAAAAGATTGTTGTATAAAAAGTGATTTTTGGAGTCTGAATGACACACCTCACCATCTTCTCTTCTGAATCAGAAGATTTAAACCTGTTAAAAGAACCATGTATTAATTTAAAAGCTGCCTGATTGCAAAGAATTTGTCTCTGAAGTTCAGTTTAGTTGTGATTCACTGAAAGAAGCTCGTTTGAAATGCTAATAATTTATGAAAATTATTCATATTATTACAGAGATAAATAATTTTTTATAGTCAGATCTTATGTTCTACATAAAAACATTGAGCCTCTTCCCTGACTGCCTTCTAATGAGGTTTATGTGGACCGTAAACTCATCACAGGCAGTGGAAATTGAATGGATGCAGCAGTAAACATGGTTTACCATGAATTATGCATGATGCTGTTAAGACCAGTCCACAACACACGTTTCGTCATCGATTAGGTTAGTGGTGTTTAAGTGACAAACTGTACAGGCGTTCAGTTTTATCATCTGTATGTATAAACCAGAAAATGTAAATATTAAAAAAGGTCTGAATAATGAATTAAGAAGTTAACAAGTGCCCTGAGTTGGTACTATAACTGATAACTAACTTTACTTCGTTTGCATCATTTCCAAAAAAAAGACATTAAAACTGAACATGTAGCAAAGAAGCATTAAAACAAATGGTTGAGTGTGAAGATGTGCAGAAATCTTTAATAACCGCAGGAAATATCTGCACAAATGAATCACATTTTAAATTTTACTTTTATGGATTTATAACTTTGAAAGGCGATCATAACATTCATTGCATATGGAAATTTTAGTAGAATCGTGTCACTATGAGTTATGTAATTAGATGAAATAAGTTTAAATGTGTGATCTATTAGTTCTCTGGACTCAGAACGCCTGGGAATTCATTTTTCAGGACCCCATTAAATGACGAATCAGAATCATTTTTTCTCCTTTGTAACATGGAAGTGCTGCAAAAAGTAGTTCTTAAAATCTGCTGCATTAAAATATCTTGTAACCCAATTTTTGTTCTCATCACCTAAAAACCGTTTTATATGTTGCATCTTTGTTTAAACTTCAAATTATTTGTTGAATTTAGAAAACCAGAGTCTGGCCTTCTCTATTATTTGCAGAAATGCCTGATTTAGAATAAAGATCCCGACTAAACAAATTCTGGAAGAGCTAAAAACTCAATGACCAAGTAATTTATTTAATTTTTGTTTCTAGGATGAAATAAGGTCAAAGGTACATTGTACATTTGGTGAAATCACCTACTTTTTCTGCCTAAAAAACACTTATTTTGGGAAGTCTTTGCTGCACTCAGAGAACTTGAACTGAGGAAGAGGAAAAATTCTCCTGTTTCAAACTGAGGCTTGCTAAGTAACTCCAGCACCTTGGACAGCGACAAGAGTTTGCTCTCAAGAGACTCGTGTGTAATGAGTTTCTGTTTGTCTTTCATCTTGTTTTCATACGAACTTTGCTGCTTCTGTTTCACTGCTTCCCTCACAAGACAGCCGAACAACCTCACAGCACCAGATCCTGTGTCTAAACCTGAAGATGAGTTTTAGGTGCTAATAAGTTTCATCAACAGATACAGTGTCACATGTCTGGAGCGTTTCACAATGGTGCAGAGGTTTAGCCTCTTTATTTATTTAGTAGAAGTTCTGACTTGATTAAATGAATACGAACAGTTGAATTATTAATAAACCCAACAGAACAACAACTCCTTGTTTTTTAATATATTTTAATTAACTTGTGATACAAAAAAATGTTGGTAATGATGACACATGCTCTGTACTGCTATGTACCTTCATTACGACTTCATTACTAAGGTTATTACTCATTCCACTTCATTATGCTGAAGTTATTTGTTTTAATCAATTAACACATATAGTTATACTATATTGTGGAATAATGAGCGTACAGCCAATTATCTCCAAATACATGATAGTTGTGAGGCCCTCGAGAGAGTGAGTGGAACCACAACACAGAAACGTGTGAAAATGAAATGTTTTTTTGCAGTATATGCAATATCTAATCCAAATTATTTATTTTTAAATATAAATGTTTTTTAGAATATTAAAATTTATGATAAAGCTTAGAATTTATCCTAATAAAATCTTAAACATCTCTGTAGGTATGATATAAAAATGTGTTAAATCAAGTTATCCAATCAGAGACCAGCCTCTTTAAGACTGAGGTTACTTCACTGGTTTATGATTTGACAGAGATATTGAACAAACAAATAAATAAACATGCAAATTCTGTTCTAACTTTCATTTACTGAGCCTGTAAACCAAGTTAACAACACAATGATCAGCATGAGACTCATACATCAGGTTCCATATGTTTTTAGATAAATGTTAAAAAGTTAAATGTTTTACTTTTTGTGGACATAGAAATGATTCTGTAAGAAACAATAGGGGATATTTTCCAGAGATGATGCTGACCAAATCACACACCTCAGCTCATCAAAGCCAGTGGCACAAGTTCACAGAAAATTCTCTTTTAATTGGAACTTCAGTTAAATTTTCTGCATGAAGTAAGTAAAGTGCACACAAAACTTCATTATTCGAGATGGCGTCTGTGAGGATCTTTGATTTGCTCATGCGGCACACTGAAACTGACCTGAAATGTCTGATCACTAACTGGGATCAGCAGTGCTCATCATTTATCCAGTGGCATACTGCTTGCTCTGCACTGCATTACTTTCCTGCTTTCAAGCTTTAACACACTGCTCAGCTTCTTCTCAGCTCTCCTTCCTGGTTCTACACACTGAGAGCACGCTGACAGCTGCAGGTAAATATATATTTACTTCTCAGAAAGATTCCTTATAAGTCCTCCCATCTCTAAAACCTGAAAGATCTCTTGAAGATGCTCTTTGAATGGAAGACAGATAAAATAGATACAATAGAAAATAACTTGTGGTATTATAATATTCTGTGAACAGCCGGATGTAGAAATTCAATAAATTGTGATGCTTGGTAATATTTTCAAACACTTTCTGCAAATGATGCATCTTGAGTCGAGAAAAAACCTTTTGTGCACACGTCCTGAGGTACCAAACTGTAGTAACTAAAATGTTTTGTTGATGTTAAAGCCTCTCCTCCACACCGCTGCCCATCAGATGCATGTTGGGTAACATGTCTTACTGTCAAACCGTTGATGGAAAAAAGATGGAGATTATGTGTTATTAGAAATACAAAGCAAAACCCTGCTGAAACAGGAAATCCAGGAGAAACACGGCACACAAACAGATCAGGGTAACAGCAAAAACACAGAGAACAGAACAGAAGCAGGCACTATTTACACAGAGGGAGGATACCCAACCCACAGACTGAAGCTGTACACCATCACAGGTTCTACCATTATGTTTTGCACATTAGGTATTGATTGAGAACATGTATGTATCCCTATAGATCTGTTTCACCGCAGATGTTTTGGCTTGAAAGAGTGAGGAAGACTTCTGAAGTTAGATGTAAAAAAGTCTGTAACATATAAGTAATCTGTGATAACGATGACCTACAGACTTCTTGAAGTGAAATCCTATTTTGGGGATATTTTAATCACTTCTTGTGTCTTTACTTGAGATCGGTACAGTATAACTCCAGGAAATAGGAACCACAAATCATTGAGAAAAGATTGCCATAAACAGAAACAACAGAAATCCACAGACCATCACACTGAAGTCATTTACAGGTGTTTTAACTGCTTCCAACCTCTCAAGAAAACCACTCAGAGCAGCTTTTCACTTTAACTTTTGTGTGTAATTGGCTTTTAGCCCTGAAAGAACCACAAACTGTCTTTTGATAAAGTTTTAAAAGGTGATGAAAAGCCTGTAAAAATAAACCCTTTCCCAACTGTTGAGTTGTCTAGTTTCAAATTGAGATCTTGTTGCTCACAAACAGCTGGAAGGATTCAGATGAGGTTTTATTTATTTTTCCTGGTGTTTCCTGTTGATTGAGGAGGTCTTTAGACACAGTTACACTCTCCTTTATCTTTAAGAGACAAATACATCTCAACATCCAGACAGCTGCTTCAATATTCTCCACCGTCTCTCATCCCAGCCATGAAATAAACATTTACTGTCATGCGATGAAAGAAAAAGCAGTAATAAAAGGTCATTTGGCTCATTTTCCTTCTGCTGTGACCTCTGTGATGCAACAGTCTGATCATGTGATGGTCTGTTTGACAGAAGTGGATAAAAATGTCATGACAGCAGGTGAATTGTGACCAATTTAAAACTTCAACTGAATTATGTGAAAAGCTGCAAAGAAAACAAAAGTTCACCGCAGTGGGAAAAGCTCTTTTTAAACAGTTTATTTCAATACATTTAAAATAACTGAATGACAAAGCTTTTGGTTTCTCTGGATAAGAATCAGCTAAATCGACATATTTTCATATTTTTACTGTAACTTCACACATGAGGATGAGAATGATGCTTGAAGCAAAGTGAAATACTTCAACTCAAACTCTGAAAAAGCCAAAACATGATTTTTATCATTGCATGCTGCCTTATATTTAGCTAATTGTTTTAATAATTAACTGGATAATTCTAAAAATGTTATTTTTTTTCTGTTTCTGAGAAATCTTAAAAAATCTTGAATTAAAAAGTAACAAAGATGATTAAATAAAAATGTGCTCTGACATGAAAACACACCTGAATATTTGACATTAAGTTAATCAAACAGCCTGTTCCCACAGTCTTCCTCTTGCTGTTCAGTTTGCCAGTAAATAGTTTGGCAGCTGCCCCACAAGGGCTCAGTATTCATCAAGTAGTGGGTAAACAACTGGCAATTTCCTCTCAAAATGAAATTCTAGCTGCCAAAAAAGTGAGATGTTTATCACTACAAACTAATAAAGCTGCCAGGGAACAAGGGTACATTCAACCTTTTTTTTTCTTTGATGATTTTCCTTCAGGTTGCAGAAAAAAAATCAAAATTTATTTTATTTTCCTTGGTGGATTTTGCGCCCTTGAAAGAGAAGTTTGAGCTTCTTCTGTAAGACATTTGTCCAACAAATAATAAGATATTATGTTTTTTTTTTTCTTTTATAAAGGAAATAAAATGGCCAGATAATTTCTTTTTTGACCCAGGAGTTTTTTAGTGAACAGAAGAGGATACTACAAATCTCTCTAAAGTAATGGGCTCATCAAAAACACGGTGCCTGCTAAGCCTTTCATGTCCCTCATTTTCTCTCCAAGCAGCAGAACACTCTGTATCTTCTTTTGCTCACAGACCAAAAATTGTCTTCCAATTCTTTTCCCCTCAGGTTGGTTTTTATGAAAGCCACACGCAGTCATTCTCCCTTTAAGCTTCTACATTTGTACATATCCAAAGGATAAAACCATTAAACATAGTTTAGCTGTGAATTTTCTTTGCTGCACATTTAAAATACTTCATGGTGTCAGGCCATGTGTTGATCGAGCCCATTAACCTGATGTATACATTAAAAACTGACAATACATTTGAATCACATTGAAAATGTTGAAAATGGTTGCTTTTTAAGTTATGATGGAATCTCTTCTTCTCATGCAGGTAAAAATCCTCCTCAGATCATAATCATGATTTAGATAAAATCCTCCCTGATTGGGCTGAAGAAGCACGTCTGTCTCTTTCAGTTATAAATCAGCACTCGATTTTCTGAGTTACGAGACTAAAGAAAATGTCAGTGCAGGTTGGATTGTAATCATAACCAGCGGGCAGCTCTGCACGGCATGCTCCAAATGAAGATAAGACAATCGGGAAGTACTAAAAACAAAAAGAAGAAAAAAAATCAGCCAAACCAGAACATTTTAATGACAGGAGAAGTGAGCGAGAAAGATTTTTTCAGATGTGTGTCAAATATAATAAGGTCAAATTATGCATATAGCTACCGGAGTCACAGAGCAGCGATACGTTCAAATAAACTATAACAGGAAAATGACAGAGTGCTGCACTGCAGAAGGAGAAATGGATTTCATCCCAGTATTAATATCTGACATCATCAACATGGATTTTACTTTGAATTTAGAATCATCTTAATCTGGATGTTAAGTATTCAACTACTTCAATTCTTTACTCACTACAAACTCATGTAAAAGTATAAAGATTATTTAAGTTATACATGTAGAATATTGTATATTTTTTATAGAAATGACTGTTTTCACATGTGGCCACATGCAGTTTAATGAATTAAACGACCCTACAATGAGTGAAAAAATGGGAATAAGCTACACACATCATTTATATCATCTGCTTTTAAAAATTATGTTAAAGTTTTTCTTTGTTTCTCTTGTAGAACAGCATTGAGCTAACTTTCACTTCAGATTTTTTCTTTCTAAAAAGAAATGTGTCTTTTTCATTTTGAAATAATGATAAAATTAAAGTTATTAGCATATTTGTTTAAAAAGTGTTTTACAATATTGACCTTTTAATTCAGCTTGTGAATTTAAACACTATAAAAAGTATTTTCTCCTTTTTTTCTAAGTATTCCTTAATTTTTTATTTTAAATGCTTTAGACTAAGATGTTTAGACCCCAACATCCACTAATTAAAATTATGTTTTAATAGGTTTTTTTCAAGTTTTTCTAAAATCTTTTTAAGGCTGAGTGGAAATTGTCCAACAGCTGCTCATCTTTGGGTGCTATTTTATCAAAGATGGTGGATAACTGCAAGTAAATTGATGCAATAAAACTCTGGCTGTTTTCTCATATTTTTTCACATCCAGAGTTTTGTGCTTAAAAGCATCGGCACTCAACTCAGATTTCAGGATGACCATGTTTTTAATGTAAAAACAAATCGTTTCCTGTTAAAAAAGGGTGAACAAAATACCAGATTCCTCAATAAAAAGCAACAGATTGTGGACATTAATCCATGTTACCCAAGTGTCACCTCCAGTCAATAGCTTGCAGTGTTCTCTTGCAGCGAGAAGGTCTCAGGTTTGTAACCTGGCGTGATCTTTCTGCAATGCCTTTCATTGCATGCAGATGTTTTCTCAGGCGACTCCAGTTTCCTCCTACAGACCAAAAACATGCATGTTGGGTTAACGCTAAACTGTGAGTGTGTGTGATTCATGTTGCCCTGTGATGGACTGGTGGTCTATTCAGTGTAACCCACCTAATGGCTGCTTGAGACCGAGACCCTGCATGAAAACATGCAGTTATAGGTGGTTGAACGAATGATTTAATTTGTATGTTTGCATAGAAAAGACGGCTGACTGAGAACCCTGTCCATCAAAACATTTGACTTTCTTTTTGCCTCATGAATATAAATTATTTATAATATTCATGTGGCTCTTTGTGACTTTCTGAATGTTATTATTCAAATACTGAACCAATTATCCAAGTTAATAGTATTTTCTGGGGTTGCAAATGTTTTCATTTTAACAGACATGTTATTTTTATGTGTAGTTTTTAAGCCAGTGTGAATCTCAACAATAAACCAGGAGCGTTCAGCCTGATGTGATAAAAGAGTCTAAAAAAATCTCACTTTAAAGATACATCAAGTCCCAGTTGGTGACAGTAACAGATTAAGCAACTTTACACAACCATTATTTCTTTTTCTTTGTTTGTTTTACAAGGGAATATGTCATGTGGTGACAGAAACTGGGATCAAACCTGCAACCCTCCAGTCGCCTGTCAGTCACTCTTCCATTCAGCCACCCAGTTATAAACAGCTGCAGTTATTTTCTGATATAAAGTTAATAAAAATGCACCAAAAAATATAATAAGAACCAAAACATGAAATGGGTCTTTATCATAATACTGTACAAACTGCAGAAAACTGACTGATTTTTTTTTTTTTCCATTTTAATGTCATGTTTTTTTCCCTTTCTCCCATCAGGCTTTAATTCAACCATGAATGTGTTTACTGCTTTATAACGCAGAGTCGTTCTCTGCCAGTGTCTCGTGTTATAATATTACCAATGTCCCAAACAGCAGGGGACATGAAAAGGAAGGATGAGTCACACATTTTCTATTTAATTATATTATAATTATAATATTTATTTGTATTTTTTTAGATGTACCCACATCGAAATGCTTATTATAATTATTAAAAAGAAAAAAACATCAGAGTTTTGTTTTCAGGTGCTCCGTGACATATCAATCTAATCTTGAGATTGCTTTCATCAGCTCCTAGGATGCGTTTTTTTAAAAGAATATTTTGTGTAAGTTAGTTTTTATTTCAACAGAAGTTTTACATAAACCAGAGATTTTCTCTCTCAAAGCTGCAGTCACTTTAATAAACCCCAGGAGGAAACACATTTGTTTTGTCACACTCTGGGAAATAAAACAGACCGTGAAACTTTAAAAAAATTCTCGAACATCTTTCATAAACAACCCCCACCCCGCAGATCTGAATCTTCACCACAGTGAATATGAATTTGGTTAAAATGTAAACACCTCCCGCCTGCTATGACGCGAAACCAAGCTCAGTGTTTATTTCTGCCCAAACTAAAAGGTTTAAATACTGGTCATTTATCATGTAGTTGAAATAAAAATTGTTATTTAATGGTTATTTATTGGACAGATTTAGAGCAGATTTCAGCACCTTTACCAAAAAAGAAATCCTCTGGATTTTGCCAGCAGCAAAGCTTTTTCACACCTTTAATCACATTATATCAAACCATATTTTCCTGCCTCTCTTCTCTGCTTAGACCAGGCTGATAATGAGGTAAAATCATGTGTGAAAAATTGCTGAGCCAAAGCTCACAGAACTGTTTTACTGCACATACTCAGGTAGTGGATCAACTAATTTTATCTTCTTAATTCATTCATTAGATTTTAGTATAAAGTCTTTTATTTTCAACACAAAATCACACACACAATCAAGACTTTTAATGTAAAGTTTTTTCTTTCTTTTCAAAAGAAGGGCCAAAAACATGCATATGAAGATAAATATGGAGAATATATTAATGCATTTCAAATTTGAAGTCCTAAAATCCCACAGTGCAGATATACATATAGTTTTGTATTGATTATCACTTTTTAGTGAAAAATTCTGCAAAAAGAAAAACTGTCAGTTGACAGTGTCGAAACAGCAGCAGATTTGTCTCAGTTTCATCATTCAGAGCATCAAGATTAAACATTTTATCTCACTATGTAAATGCCTCAATCAACTTTTATGATTTGACCTTTTAAAAAGAAATTAACTGATAAAAATACCTTGAAAAACTTAATGAGGATCAATTCTACACAAGGAAAGTGATAAATTAAAGTTGGCTTGTTTGTCTTCAGTAAAAAAATCCTCCAATATACACGTTCCTGCTCATGAATACATGATGCAATGTGAGACAACCTTCTCAGAAATATTTGTAAATCTGACACATAACATGTCACAAATTTTTATGTGCTTCTCACTGAATTTATGAGCAGCATTCAAGCAACATGATCAAACACTTTCAACAAGTTTGATCACGTTATGCTTTTCTTCCATTCTGAAATTTTCCTTCAGCTGCATGAACAAACAGAAAGTGACAAAAATCATGTTCTTTTAGGAGAACACGTCCTCTCTGCATTTATTCTGTCATGTCTACTGTGTGAAAGCTGCTGGAAATAATGATTGTAGGTTTGAGAAGCTGACAATAGCCATTTAAAAAGGATGTCAGGAGCCTTTGATGCGTGTGCAGCCCTGATGGGCTAAATGCCTTATATTTGCATTTTTATAGTAAAACACCAAAACATTTATTTGTTTTAAAAAGTTGGGACATTGTGTAAAATGTAAATAAAAACAGAATGTATAGCTTTGCAAATCTCAAACCCATATTTTATTCACGTTAACACAAAAGAAAACAAAAAAAAGTTGGAACAGAGTCAAACGACTTGAAAAGTAACTGGTACAATAATAATAATAATAATAATTAATTGACTGACATCATCTCATTAACAGTTTGTATTAAAATTATTACAGTGTCTGAATGTTCTTTATACTAATCTTGAATGAAGTAATCAAAATACATTTCTGAGTTGGAAGTAGATGCTCGTACATGCGCACGTCTGAACATGAAGCTGGTCAAAAGTGGATTCAGAACAAACGTTTGAATCAGTGACTAAACATGAAATGGAAAAACTTGATTTTGTGCTTGTTGCTTCTATTTACTTGCTGGATTGTCAAGATTTAATTTAGTTACTGTCAGTAAATGAAGGACTAATAACAAATCCATATATTTTGACAATATAAGAGTATTAAATGAGCACATCAGTACCTCCAATCAGTCTACTTTATTATGTGAAGCAAAGCTCAGATTTATATCTATAAAAAACTAAACATGTATCTTATATCACCTTTTTCATGGTTGTGATGTTGATGTGATGCCTTAATTAAAATAATGATAAAATTCATCCACTTTACATGATGAAAACCTGTCCAGACTTAACGTTGAGCTCAGATGCAGCTGGTTCCAAACCAGCTGAGATCAAAATCTGAAGACACGGAGGCATTGAGGCATCTATTTTATGATTTGTGTAAATTACACATAATTCTGATGGCTAAAGTTAAAAGAACAGCGAGAAACATTTTCAGTCTTTTTGTGCACTTTGATAGAGGATTTCACTGCATGTAATCATCATCATTTTAATCACTGCATCACTCAGTTTGATTTGCAGTTTTGCTTTGTTATTTTTTGGGGGGGATTTACAGACTTTTGTTTGTCTACATTTCAAATAGGGCCTCAAAGGAGGTAATCCTATCACTTTTCTAAGGTATGTTGCTTTTCTTCCATATTCACATGCTCATTTTCAGCTTTTTTTTAGCAGCAGGAGGCGTTCTTCTGACAAAGCAGGTTTTCACATCAGGGTCCTGACATGTTCTTGGCAAAATATAAAACGATCGAGAAAAGCCTCAGCTCTAAACAAGGCTAAAAGCCTTACAGCATCAGTTGGAATCAAACTAACCCAATCAGGTGTAAACGTGTCACAGTAAAACACTCCACTGGAAGAACGGTTGAAAATGCAAGAAGAATGAAGAAGATTGACAGTCCAAATTGTCCAAACACTGAGACCGGAGCTTCGAGGTTGCAGGCTGGATACATCCTGGTTCTGCTTTCAGAGGAGAAGGTTGGATTTCTTCTTTTTTTATGGTGGGGGTGTTCAGGCCTTTGGCATAATGTATTATAAGGGTGCTGATGAGTCATGTTTGTGTGGAAGCAGTGACAGAAAGAACAGATTTCCTAATGTCGACTCCAAAGAGGACATGTAAGGCCCAAGTGAGTGTGGCACCAAATAAAAAGAAAATCATCAGCTCTGTCTTTTCATCTTTAAACATTCACTTGGCATGACTTTTGTCCCCACAGCCAGGATTACCAACGCCAGCAGATTAAATTTTTTCCTCTTGCAGTTTTGCCATGACTCTGTATTTTCCAAAAATAATGGAAAAAAGAAACTTTGCAAACTAAAGACAATACCTTGCTGAGCAAGACCAATCCTTCCAAAGTGATTTAAGGGCCTGGGGTGTAACCTTCTGCACAGATGAATATAAGAATGAAAACCCATTCAAGCATGAAGAGGCTGTCCTGTCCACTCATACCAACACAGAACTGATTCATGGACAGACAGCTTTTCTTTTTCATTTCAGTTTTAGTTTAAATGTTTGACTCACCAGCCAGAAGAGAAAAAGATTGTAAGTTTTTTAGATTTGTGCTTGTTTCATGACAAAAAGTAAAACAGAAAATGTTAACATTAAAGAAGGTTTTTGTTTTATTTCTTCAGTCTGGACTGTTTTAAAGGTTTGAAACTGAACAGCAGGTTTTTTGGAGGTTCTCAGTATGTAACAATGACCAAGAAAGGACAACTAATGAACTTGTGATCGTTGTGGGCGTTCATGAGTCACCGATGCTGAGTGATGACTTACTCAAGTGAAAGAGCATCTCTGGCACAAATTACAGGTACTTTGAGACGATTGTTTAGTAATAGACACTGAAACCTGCTGCCAGCAGAACAATCAGAGTACAAAGATCTCCTGAAATGAGCCTGTGGGAATCCAGTCTGCATCATCACAGGCACAAAATAAGATGTCCACATTTTGTTCATCTAGAGAGAAGAGAGTTTGGACATCTATAAAAGTGAGACAATGCAGAAGTAGCATAGAGATCTAAACACAAACAGTTCCAGCACTAACACCTTTTATTTGCAGTGTTTCTGGTAAAAGTGTAAATTATAATTTTAACCTTTTGACACATTAGCAGCAGCCTCACGTGTACTTTGGTTCAGGTGGATACTTCTTGTTAATGTTGCATAATTTAGTTGAATTCTAGTTACAGTTAGCGAACATGATCAGTAGCACTTTAATGTCCATCAGAAGTCGCTGTTAGAATGTCTACACTGAACTTTTTGGTGTTTTTCTTTGGTTCCTGAAATTGTTGTCAAGTTATAAAATTAATGATTTGCAAATGTAAAAAAAAACAAACTATTTGATTGATTGTTAGACATCTCAGCTAGTTATTTGTAGTTCATAAACTTCTTTCTGACTAATTCATTTTTTCAAATATGCACGTTAGCTTTACTGGTCTGATATATAAGATGTGTTAGAATAGATGTGTGTGGTTTTGTGATAGACCGGCAGCCTGTCCAGATCTTCTTGTCCAGTGATCGCTGGAGATGGGCAGCTGTCTTCCATCAACTCTGATAGGAACAAGTTCATAACATGGATGGATCACTAAAGAAGTGCTGAATACATCATATATATAAAAAAATAACATGGGAATAAACAGAACTAGAGTCTAACTGAATGCAACCAGCCTCGCTGAAAACTTTGTTATTCAGCTTTGACAGATAAAATGTTTGTTTATAATTGATTTTTTCCTTTTCAAGACAGAAAACATTAAGATT
Organism: Pachypanchax playfairii; assembly: GCA_006937955.1. Taxonomy (NCBI): domain Eukaryota; kingdom Metazoa; phylum Chordata; class Actinopteri; order Cyprinodontiformes; family Aplocheilidae; genus Pachypanchax; species Pachypanchax playfairii. Next base: position 4,161,294 of record SSNP01000034.1, read on the forward strand.
TATGACATGTGTCAAGTAGACAACATTCAAACATTCATAACGGATTAGTCTGATGTCACATAAAGACAGCGGTTAAAAACTGATCGCTGACTGACAGAAGATTATGACAGTCTGAATATGTGTTTTGTCAGTATTCTAAATATGATTTAGTAGCATGTCTGTCACGTTATGTCAGCTTAAATTCACTGACGTGCCAAATTCTGAAACTTCACAAGAGACATTCTGTAAGCCTAACCTTCCACTTTTTAAGATAATTATTGAATTAAAAAAAAAAAAAAGATTTAATGTAAAAAACCTGTCAGTAATCTGGACTAGAGTTTGTTTTTTTCCCTTCAGAGTTCTTTGTTCTCTGAAAAGCACATATAAATGTTTTATTTATTGGTTGGATGAGGTCATTAGTTTAATTAGAGGTATGAGGAGCCAGTTAAAACCATTAACTTCAGTTCTCTAAATTAAGTTCTACTAAAGCTTTTCAGCATTTCACAAGTTATCATCACATGTAATAAACCATGTTAATGTGTGTAACCCCCATAAAATGTTTTCATTCCCCTGCATGTATCTGAGCTGTTGCTCCTTCACATCTCTTTACCAACATCATCACTTCAAAGAAAAATATTTCTCTGGGAGAAACATCGTTTTTTGCTCAGCAGTTGTTTTTTCACTCCTTCTTATTTAGAGTTGGGGATTGAAATGATATTATGCATTTTAATGAACTGCCACCATTATCCATGTTTGTGTCTTGTTAGTTTTAGTTAACGTTTTCTGGTTATTCTGTCAAAAAGTGTTAAGTAACCCTTAATTGACCCTGAAACACAAAGCTGATCTGACATCAGAACCGGCTCTTGGCATAAGCAGGCTTGACGGTTGCTTATATAATAACATACAGTTTACTGGTCAACGTGACACCCTTTTGTCATGCTGACTAGAACATAATAAAAATAATAAATGCTGAATTTAGGAAACAAATATGACCACATCTGTAATTTCCCATTTAATTTACTTGACTTTAAACATATCCTGCAACAAGGGGGAGGAGCACGAATTAGCAGTGTGTCAATAGTGTTGACAGGTGTAAACAAAAGGATACTTTCATCATTAAAAGAACCCCTGATCCCTTGTAGAGGAATGAGTTGTACTAATATAATTAAATTAATTTGCCTTTTCATTTGCATGAGCTTAATTCAGAAAAAAAGTTGCCTAATGATGCTGTAACGATGGGGTGTTGGTGGGTGAGGTTTGGAGGTAGGGGCAGCAACAAATAATCTTGCCTTGGGTGCCAAGAGCGCCAGAGCGAGCTCAGTCTGACATCATTGAAAGATGAAACTAAATTACTCAGAACAGTTCAATTTTCAGATTACCCTTTGAAGTGCAAATCAGGTAGAAAGTGAGTGTCTTCAGTGTTGTCAGTAAATTCAATACCACTATAATAATACCAAGTTTAAATTTAGATGTTCTTGTGACCATCTTTTTACAGGCTTTCTGATCTGTGAACAATGGATTTATGCACGGAGCAGAGAAAAGTTAGATTATAACCTGCCTTGCTAAGATCATGTCATGGAGAGAAGCTGTACGCGTCCCTGATGTTTGCCTCAAACAAAACTATATTTCTAATTTATCTAGTGGAGCAGTTGACAAACTGTTAAAACATCACAGGTAGAAGAGAGAAAGTTTGGTTAAAATTTCCTGGTATTTTCACATATACATTGAGATGTTGTCAGTCACTTGACAACAGCTTAGATTTGGCACTAACTAATGAGTATTGCTCCTATAATAAAGATGAACTATTTTAGTAGATCAAATAGATGAAAACTTAAAGCCCACATGTCGATATCCAGGTAGCAGAGATAATATTTTACACACACTCTGCTGCTGCTGTTGCTGCTGTTGCTATAGCAAGTGTTGAGATATATCTCAACACTTTTCCTTTAACCTCCCTCTTTTCATCAGAAAACCAGGCAGAGACACAATGTGGTCTGAAGAATCCTCCTGCAGCCACATCTCAGTGAAGGAGTTACAATATTCTGGCTGGAAACTTGTCAGTAGGGCCGGTTCTGGGAATAGACAAGACTAGGCAATTGCCTAGGGCGCCATCTACTGGAGGGGGTGCCAAATTCTCCTTTTTTCTATTTAATTTTTTTTTGGACAAACTGTTGGACACACCATTCATCTCATGTAAAGAGCAAAATAAGTAATAAATATATATCTATCATCTTCATTTTAGTATAAATACATATTTTTTGCAATATAATCCAGCTATGGAGTTACGTTGTTTCTGTTCTGGGCAGTAGGGGGCGCCAAAATCCTTTTTCGCCTAGGGCACCATGCAGCTCAGGGCCGGTCCTGCTTGTCAGTAAGTTTAAATTTGTATGTAAAAGATCTCAAATTAGGATCAATGTCAGAAATGATTTATCTTTACCCCCATATTGCAACACCAAGCTCTCCTCACTACTGCTGGTCACTTCCATTTCTTCTCTTGTCAAAGTTGTAAAAGGTTGTTAATATTCTTTCTTTGAGAATAAATGGAATACAGACATGCAGAAGAATCTTTAGCAATGTGCTGGAACAAATGGCCCCAACTGGGAAAAGGAATAGCTAATACTGTAAATCTTATTTCGGAGCTTGTTTGCTGTGGTGATTTATTTGTTCCTTCTCCAGTTCCCATTTCTTTCTATCTTCTGTTCCACATTATCCACCACAAAGCACCAATCATATTAGATATGAAGAAGAAAATCAAAAAGGCTGCAGTCACCAGGCAGGCAGATGAAACCTAAACGTCTTTCAAATTCATAAATGGAAAAACCTAAAAACACTGTAACAGATCATGTTATGAGACGGACACGCTTGTTATACGACCATTTAGAAATCGAATTCAGGTGTGAAACAAAGAAAAGGCTCAACTTTTCTACTGAGGACACCACAGTCTTCTTAAGGACAAAGCTCTGGCTGATACATCACATGACACTGAAACTGTCCTTAAAAGGATCAGAGTCTTAAAAGATCTCGATAAAGTAGCAGAAACTTTTTTCTGTGCTGTTTGGACTAACGTGTACAATGAACCACATCTTCTCTGCTGACCTCGTGTTCATGTTTGAGGTTGTACAAAAGATTTTCATGGATCTGAATGAAACAAAACGCTGACTCTAAAATAACAAACTGCTCAGTAAAAGGGTCAGAGATGACTCGCTTTCAGTTTTTCCACTGTTTATGTTGCTTTATAATGTTTTTAAATGACTTCACAGTCTATTTTATTATTTTATTAGATGATTATGAACAATATTTTAGAAGAGTTTTCAACTATTTTCTGATTTGAGTTGACTAAAATATATATTTTCTTATTTCTGCACATTTACTATGTAAGATGTTCTTGACTTGATATTTCTGTAAAGTGCCTTGAAATGACTGTTATTATGATCTGGTGCTTTAGAAATAAAAACAAACTGAACTGAAATTGAATGTTTTGTAACTGTTTCTAGCAGCTCCTTCAAATGCTTTTAACAAAGTCTTTTTGTTGTTTGTACAGCTGAAAGAATTTTAGAAAAGCACGCTGACTCCTAGTGTGCAAAAAAAAAAAAGAAAGAAGAAGAAACAGAGTAAAAGGAACATTATGATTGTTAGTTTTATTTTGATCATCTAAACAATAAAGATCAAGTTTATCCAAAGACCTTTGAGATGCAATAAAATGTAAAAAGATGTAAAGTCCAATACTATCTCTCAGTAAATTAGCATTAAAATAATTAAGTTGTTATAACAACTGAAAATCTTTTACTCAAGACATAATAAAATTACTTTGACATTATAAAATAAATTCATGTTACAGTAACTGATAAATATGTTGAATCTACACAAATCTTTTACCAAGTGAGTGAAAGATTTGGATTTGATTGATAGCTGAAACAAAATGGACTCCTATGTGCACAACAATATTAAATAAATTCAGCAGACTTTTTTATTAGTGTAGCAACATACAGTAACTAGGACAGAGATGAGACATGGGATAACTGAATACTAGGAACTATATACTGTGGGATTAACAGCTAGATGAGAAGCGTATGTGATCATCAGCAAATCAAGGCCAGTTGAGAAGGGAGAACAGAAGACACAACAAACAAACAAACAAACAAACAAAGCAGGGGGACAGAAAGTGTAGTTTCAATCAGAAACTTTTGTCTAGAACAGTCATTTACACGTGACAATCTGCTTTTAGACAAGATGATGTTGCCAGACTAATTTAACTACAACCATCAGATGTTTGTTTAGACATCTATCTTTCCTTTTTCCTTAATGCAGAGATAGAGGTCATGGCTTATGATGTAATATGCAGCCTGTCTGCTTTCTTACGATGGAAGTCTAGCCCGATTTCAAGGTAGACTGCCCGGCTAAATTTAGGAGCTGTAATTCATTCATCACCCTGTTAGTGAATGCACCAGAGATGCCCATTCTTCTTCCTAGGTGTTAGAGCCGTCCTTCAGGGGCTTTGCCCATGACTTTGAAACAGTCAACTGAACAAGGTTTTCTCCACAAATCTGCTTCAATGTGCCTGGATTATATTATAACTGGACAGCAAGCGTACTGGATCGAATTTAAAAACACAATTATTTAAATCATTTATTTCAAAAATTAGTACTTGAGTACTTTTACTTCCTTGAATCTTGCAGTGTCAGTATCAGTCAGAGCTTTCTGTACTCTGTGTTGTTGCTGTAGTACAAATCAATTTGTTTTAATCTGATTAGTTTAGATTATTACTGTTATGCATTAAATGAAGAAACAAAAACAAAAAAATAACATGGCTCTTACAGCCAAAGACCTATTGGCTTTGTTTTTCTGCTGTTACAGGGCTCTGATTCCCCATCAGTGATTGGCTGTGTGCTCTGTACTTCACTGGGTGGAGAGATTTGTATGTATCTGTTTACTTCTGGTACTATTATTTGGACTTATCTTGAGTTTTGGGTGTTCTTTTACCTCAGTTTATATCTGGGTTTTTATTGTTTAATTAGCAGAACCGGGTCATAACAATGGCCAAAGTTCCTCACACAGACATTTTACATTGTCAATTATGTTTTTCATTGTTGAACCCATTGAAGGTGGATCCTTTGCACATGTAGGGTCGGGGTGATGAATCAGAGTCCATTAGACTGGAAAGTTAAAATAGAAACTAGTCTAACACTCAAAGTCATTTTTGTTTTTTAGATGATGGACTTGCAGCTTTTCTTTTGCACATACGTTTAAAGCTTTTCTCTTTCTGTTCATGTATTGTTAGTAAGGACAAGGAACCCAGGAAATAGAACACACAACGACATCAGAATTGAAATGAGCCTGTTAAAATTGGGGCAGTTTCCCTTTCATTCCCCATTTATATTCAAGATTCATGTAATCCGTGATCCACCAGGAGGCAATGCAGCACCCTGGCATCTTTCCCACAGCAGTGCGTGTGTTTTTTCTTGAAGGTCACCCTCCTCAAGCTTGAATGCTTCATATCTTTGCATCTAAAACAAAGGCTAGATCTATCACGGTACCTTGTTGTACTAAAAGTTTTATTTTTCATAAAAGGTTGATACATTTCTTATCAAGATCAAACCAAAGAGTTCATTATGATTATTAAAATTTCATGTCTATATAACTGTTGCTGGATGCTGCTGAAAGATATTGAGCTACTTCAGGGTTGAAACCAGATTCTAAAATCTAGTCTAAAGTACAAATTGATGTGTACGGATCTGTTATCAGTCTGTTTCCAAAAAGTAATAAGGAGTTTCAAAAATACACCAGGCATCATTTCTTTCCTATAAATATAAGGTGTGAAGATTCATGATGAGATCCAACATTTCAGCCCCTCTTTGCACTAAAAAAATGTAAGCAGTACGGTTGGACTGTGTTAGTGTTGCAGCAATCAATTATGGCTTTTCCCTGAATTGCATTAATTGATGTGAAATGAGCAAACATGCCTTTGGCTCTCAGCCCATTATCTAGCGATTACGTTGCAGAAATAAAAAAAAGCAGAGTCAGTTCAGTTGAGTGATTTCACACTCTGAAAAACACACTCACAGATTTGGAAGGAAAATGATTGAGTAAGCAGCTGAGTAATGATACACTCCTCATGTATGTTCTAATGATGACAGTTTCTGAAGTTAGTCATGAGGCTTGTTCAAACATTTTGTATTTGAGTTCACTGCAGCACATTTTTGTCCATGACCCAAGAATCATCATCTTCTTTAAAATAACAGAAAACAAGCTTCTTATTTTGATAACTCACTACATCAACCAAAGCTGACAATGACAAAACAGGGTTGTTAATACACTGACACTGTCTAACCAGCTCTTGGCAAGGAGACCACCGCCTGTCCTTCCTCTTTTCTTCATCCACTGGGCAGAACTGGGCTAACAACCGGGTCAGTGGCAGGGATGGAGGAGATAGACAGCATTGGCCCCGAGGGGTGGCGTTACTCACTGCTTTAATCGGTGCAGTGATAATCATTTGTGGCAGGGACTGCAGGGAGGCACTTAGGGTCTATTTGCAACTCAGTCTAAACGAGCTCCTATTCTCAGATTAATATTCCTGCGTGCTGTTCCAGGGAGACTTGGTGGAGCAGGAGGAGGCGGAGATTGTAAATAGCATCTCGCCCTTGATGTCGAACATGCTGGTAAGTTTGGTGGCTGGAACGTTTTCAATAGATGCTACTTAAGCAAGAGGTAACAAATACAGATACCAAAAGAGAGAGTTTAAACATTTTTCTATGACAACTAGAATAAAAAGAAAACACCCATATAAAGGCCTTAATCCATCAGGAGGAACTTACTAATGTCTATATCTGCTTAATAGCCTCTTTGTTATTTCCAAGCAATTACTCTAATAGAGCTTTCCATAAAATTTATGGCCTGCATACTGAAGCTACTCCTATAGAAAGTTGTGCTGGCATTACTTCTGTCTGACAGTAAAACACAATGAATTTCTCAGCACCAGAAGAAAAAAGAGTGACAATTTTTCAAAATTTTAATAGATTTTATATCTTCAAATTTCAAAGAAACATGTATTTGTATTTTAGAACAAAAGTTTGTTGTTTCTAAAATAATATCACCCTTTACAGGACTGAAGGATTGACACAGAAAACAATAAACTGAATAGTTTCAAACATTTTTTAACACTGGTCTGGAAGAGAGGGAGGGTGAGCGGGCACTGATCTCTTCCTTGACTGTATGTTCATAGACTTTTATACTGTTACAACCTTTTGCTAAAATAAATACACTAGAAAGAAGTACTCTTCTTCATTGTTTTATTGAGCATCCATCAACATTAAAGAACTGGGAGTAAATCTACTTAAGATGATGTCATCAAAAGCTGCTATTTCTTGTGGTGTCCCGCAGGGCAACGTTCTTGGACATGTTTTAATATTCAAATGCCATGTGTTCAGCAGTTGGCATTGAACTTCCTGAAGTAAAACAAAGATAAAACCAAAATCCTCTTTTCTGGAACCTCTGACCTTCAGGATTTCAGCCTTGTACAACAGGTTGAATTCCAATAATCTGATTCATTTTGTCCTAAAAAGCTAGCATTTGTCAGCTACTGATAATTTAATAGATTTTTTGTGACCTTGAAAAATATTCCATGTTTTTATTTCTCCCTGTTACTTTTGTAAGTCATTGGGGTGTTACAAAATGGCCCATAACAGCTGGTTTAAAATGCAGCAGCTGGTCCTGTAACTGCTACACAGATATATTGGGTTCAGACATTTTCGAAACATGTTTGAAAAGTAATATTTTACACATTAGCTTTTAAATATTAACTAAAAAGTTGTTGTTGTTGTGGGACATGTGTAATATTTTGATTGTATTAGAATAGTTTTGACTTTTGTCAACTGTTGTTTTTTTTAATGTGCTTTACAACTAATCTACTTATTTTATTGCAGAACTTTAGAAAAGCTTTTTATTGATATACTTGTATAAAATCATGTCCCACATTACGCAGTGACATTTCCCTTGAACTTAAACCTTTAACTGTGTGATTGAGTTGCTAAATGCTTCTTTTTACTGTCTATTTTGCCCCATAAATTACAAAGTAATAAAAATAAGACCTAACTGCTTGCTTTCACTTCATTTATGTTGTCCTCCCGTGGCATTTTCTCTTATCACCTCCCTCCTTTTACTGCAAAAAGAAACTCTTTAAACGTTTCCATTTATCAGATCTTCAGTTCAGCTCTCACTGCATTTTAACAGCAAGCAATAATATAAACATGGTGATGCAACCATAGCTTATCATTACAATAATAGTTCTGAAAGCCTCTGAACCTATTCACAGAATAAGCAATTGATTGGTTCTAAATCTGAGTGTACTTGGCACCAGGCACTCTGTTAAGAAAAAGCACTCAGCTTGAGTTTTTTTTCTTCCTCCAGGACATGTTATTTTGTTAAATTTATACGGTTTGTTGAAGCTTTTGCTCAGACTGTGAGCAGTGCAGTTGGAAAATATGGTAGTGGGCCTAAAAACTGACCTTACTGGATTTGATGCTTTAAAAAGCAGATTTAAGCTTGTATTATTATTAGTCTACTGATAATTTTCAGTTATTTTCATGCAAAAACATGAAATATATCAATAGCAGTTATTTTTGTTATTTTAAATCCTATTTTTTGCTGGTGAATTAAAAAAAATCACATTTTTATCCTCTTTTTATTGTTGTTTCAGAAAAAAACTTAAAACAAAAAGATAAAAGAGACACAAAAAAATAATCAGCAGCTGAATTTAAAGGTCCAACTTTCAAAAGAAACTGTTAATGTCAGTATAATTTTGATATTCCTTTTATTTTTCTAAACAAATATGTATTATACTTCAAATACAAATGAAAATAAATCCCATTAGAAAACAAAAACCTCAGAAAATATTGAGTTTCATGTGGAGAAAAGTTTGAATTTGATGACAAATACATCACATCAGGATGCACATGGTGCAGTTATATTGTGTCTCTCCCCCGCTCAATCCTGCAATATTAAATCTGTCAGGCATAATTGGTTTCCTACCAAACTAAAACATAAAACTGTGGGGAAGACACTGTTCTGAGCTCACCACCATCTGTGCTATGTGATGTGACACTGCAGCAAGACTTAATGAATTATTAGGTCATTAAACACAATCTACAGCTTCTAACATGGAACCAAAAGGAGGTTTACTGATACCGTTTTTATATCTGTATATCTCTTTGTCCCTAGATCTTTGCAATGAGACATGATTTTCAGGAATCACTGAGAGGTGCCAGTACATTTGTATTAGACAAAAACGTTTTGGTTTGGATTAGTCAGTCCAAAATTAATTGGAAAATTAGAATAAATTCCAGTTTCTTCCCTGAATAAATAATCTTATTTTTTAGAGAGTCGATGTTTTCCTTTGGCACTGCAGGGGCTACTAACTGTCACCTGAAAAGTTAATACAAATTGCATGGCACCTTACTTTTATTTTGAAATGACATGAATGAATAAGAATAAACAAAAACAGATGGTTTATTTTTATTTATTATAATTATATTTGTGCTGTTGCCTACTTTGACAAGGACACTAATTTTAAAGTCACTTTGTAATTAAATCTTGTTTTACAGGTTAATTTCTATGAAAAAAACATCTTTTATACCCCTTTGAAATTCTCTTTGTTGAAACTTGTTACTATTTTACATTCAAAATTTTAAGCCATCATTTTTCAGTGATAAACAATTTTTAATGAAATAAATGGTGTAATGCTTCATGAATACATGTCTGGAATTCCTTTTGAAAGGAAACTATCCATAATTGCATGTTTCCTAACCTCTCAGGTACTAATATAGTACTGTGTTGGACTATAAATAGTCACATTTATGCTGAAATTGATTTTGAATGCACACAGCTGTAATAATTTTGCACCACTAACTTCAAACGTTTATCCTGTTCTGGAGCTGCAGCTTCCCTGTTGTGTCCATTAGCCAATATCTGCAATATGTGGATGTTAAAAATTGTCCCTTAAGTTTGGAATAATTGGATTAAATGTAGCAACAGGGCGTTGCTTTTTGCTGTAAAGGGGGAGATCTGGGTCTGAAATGCCAAGAATATTGGGTTTAATGAGGCTACATCAGTTTGATAACTGATAAATCTGATAATGTTTACGTGTCAGATAAAAGTCACCTGTTACAGGCAGGACAAGAGTTTTTATTTAACACATTTTTTAAACAAATTCTTTTTTTAACTACAGTTAGAAAAAATAAATCAGGGTAAAACAATATTTTTATTATTACAGTTTTTATATTTATGTTTTGTTTTTCAAACACGATGCTCATTCTTAGTCTTTTCTAAAATCAACATTTTTTTGATAGTATAACTTACTTTGACACACACGGCTGAGGATTTCAGAAGTTTATCTCACTTCTCTCACTGACCTTTACCTTCACCCCACATCTCCATTTCTCAGCCTCCATCTTAGACAGGTGTTTTCCTCTGAGAAAAGGACAGAGAGGGAGAAAAGTACCCGTTACAAAAAGTGTTCAAGTCACAAACACTCACATTCACAAAACATATGTTGTCACAAACTGGATCCGGGTTTTCTGTGTTTCACAGGAAAATAACATTCTGCCTGAAACTTCCTGCTTTCTTTTAAGATTTAATGGCTGGCAAGCAGGAAAAAAGTTGACAAAATATTGCAGGGAAACGCCAGAAATGACCATGTGCAAGATATTATTTCATTCATCAAGCAGTATGGATTGTTTTGGATTTAGATGATGCTGGCACCAGAAAGAAGCAGATGTCTCTGATTGGCAGCCATTTTTTCTCAGTAGCATCAGACTACAAACATATTCCTGCTCCTTCCTATGAGGGATCATACATCCAATTAGATTTTCTGCACCGACATCTGTGTGAGTATGAAACAGGGATGAAGGAGATTTAAAAGAAAACAGGACAATGAGGCCTGAAAGAGATGTCTGTATAAAGAGAGGAGTCCTCCACACTTCCTCCTGTCCACTGGGATGCAGATTAAGGTTGGATGGCACCATCAGGCTCTTTAACAGACCGGATCCTCCCAAGACTGGGCCAAAGAGATTAAAGAAAGACAACTGGCTTTGATGCTGCCTCTGCTCTGTCGTGACTGAAGAGGAGCACGACGAAGAGCTGGATTGTTGTTTTGCCCAGTGCTCGAGTGTCCTCTTTACGCCTCGATGCAGAAACAGCAGTCGTCTCCCACTCGTGTTCCTCTTAAGAGTCTGGAAGGGACCAGAAAAGCAACTGTTAGACTCAGTCTTGTTGAACATTTTGTAATTACAGAAACTCTAACTTAACACTTGGATGTCAAGCTAAAGTTAATCTGGTCAAACTGAAGGCAGAGACTGAAACTGTTTACAACCATTTTTAAGCCTTTAAATAAAAGATTGATTTACATATTTAAATTACTTTAAAATAAAGATCATTATCTTAAATCAGGTCATTAACTCAAGTACCTGATGTAAAAAATGTACTCTTAAATTTTGAAAAAAAAAAATTGTAGAGTAAAAAGCTTAAAGGTACCGCAATGTTTAACAATAGTTTACCTCTCAAAGCTTTAAAGGTTGAAAAATGTTTTTTTCTGACAGTATTTTAAATGTGATAAGACAATTTCTTTTAAAAAATGCTAGAAATTAAAAGAGAACTCCCTATTTTAAGTGCATCGTCATTTTCAGTGACACGTTTTATGAATTTAAGAATTGTTTAGCATGAATAAATCCCAGATACAACAGCCTTTATAGCCTGAACTGATTTGTAATACCTGCATGCTGATGGGCCTTTCAGTTACATAAACAGTTTGAAATAAACCCAACAGGAACAACTGAATGGTTAAAAGGATCCATTTATTATAACAAAAGAAAACAGCAGAATATCCTATGTGCTCAGTTCAGTGAGCAAGATTATTTTTAATTAATTAACTTTGTCTTGTCCAAACACCATAATGTTACAGTAAAAAGTTACAGTGTTTCAGCTGGTAGCATTGTTGCCTTGTAGCAAGAAGGTCCTGGGTTCAAGTCCATGCCAGGACCTTCCTGCATGGAGTTTGCATGTTCTCCTCATCCACATGGAGGTTTTCTCTGGGGACTCCGTCGTCCTCCCACAGACCAAAAATACATGCATGAGGTTAACTGGTAATTTTAAATTGTCCCTAGGTGTGTGTGTGGTTGTCTGTCCCTGTGATGAACTGTAACCTGTTCAGGTGTGACCCCGCCTCTCGTCTAGTGACTGCTGGAGATAGACACCAACTCCATGAGACCCTGAACAGGAACAAACAAGTACAGAAAATGACTGACAGTTAAATTGCAAGTTTAATCTGTTTTTTAAACATTTTATAGGATCTATCATTCAGGTTTCATATGGAAATGAACATAAACATACAGACAGACAATTTAGTGAATTTATTTAACACAGACTCCCTTCTTTTAAAGCTAAGGGAAATGGCAATTCATCTTTTGTAGTTCAGACCTAAAATTATGGGAAAAAATATTTATTATTTGTTTCAAATTCAAAAACATTAAGCTTGAATTAACTCGGGAGTGACTCAGCTTCAGTTTTATGCACAAAGTTCCAGAAACATTAACATAAAGTCTAAAATATAAGGTCAGTATAGTTAATATTTATTGATAATGAAACATTGTTTCATGAATTGAGATGAAGAATAAAAGGAACGTATCAGACTTATTCAACTGCTACTTAACACTTCCATCAGAATCCAAAAAATTGACCTTTCCAGAGATGTGAGAAAATAAACACACCTTTATGTGACACTGGGGTTTTCAAAATTCAAGTATTATTGATTTCTTCTGCCTTTCAGAAGTAAATGCAGTCTCCTCCAGTTGTCTCTTCCTCTTTTCCATCTGTCCATTTTTGTATTTTTTCGTGAAAGCAGTAAGAAAAATAAGTTTTTTTTTCAATCAACAAAACCGAGACACAGCTCTAGAAACACTGATCACCAATCCACATAGTTTGTTTATGATTATTTTCCTATTTAGAAACTTTAAATCAAAGAAATAACTCAATTTTATTGATCCACAAGAACTTCCAAGAAAAAAATGCTGCACATCTGCTGTGTCTATGAGATGTGATTGAGACGAATGAAGAGAGAACAACATCTCATTTGTATCTGATTACAGATGTATAATGTTGAAGGATGTCTCATTACTGACCCATAGGGGGAATGTTTTATAATAAAACTGAGCGTGACTTGCTGAGGATTGTTTTAGTTGTTGATAATTAAAAGAAGGGGAATGAAGTCAGAATCAAGTGCAGAGTGAGGAAATGGAGACGGATATTTCTCCATGATGTGTTGCTTCGTCAGTTTGTTTACTTTGTCATTTATTAAGTACATAATTACCTCCTCAAGATGACCAAATGTTTTCTTCTTCCTGCGCCAAAGATGAATGCTTCTTTTAAAATATCAGTGCTTGATAAATTTATCCTGTGTCCCTGTAGGACTACGTGACTCATTACAACTTATCTGTGCAGGATGCATTGAGGAAAGCTGCTTTGCAGAAATATCTCACAGAAATAACTCATAATTGAGTCATGCGTTAGTGAGAAAACTAGGTTTTCTGTCTGCATCCCCATAAAATCAGCTAAGATGGAATAGAAAAATCAAGACTGAGATTAGAAACTGAATTTATTTCCCTCAACTGACTGAATCACTACGTTTTGGGTAGAATTAATCACTTGCTCTTTGTTAGCTGAGTTTGTGTGCTCTGTCTCCTTCCTGCTGATGATCTTGAGGGGCGTTCAAGTCTGAGAAAATTAAGGCCATCAAAGATGTGCTGTGCAGAGTGGCTGATTGCAGAATTCCCACATCGAGGAGCTAAGTCCATTAGCATTAGTTATCCACAGATATGTGCTTCAGTGAATCGAGGATGACAGAACAAGTATTAAAAAATACAAGACAAGCTAGGTGGGCTCAGAGGACAGATTGAGGAGAGAAGACAGGCACAAACACTGAGACTATAAAAGGCCGATGTGAAGAGACGGTGATGGGAGGGCTATTGATTATCACCTCAGCAGATACTATAATATAAGAAGAAGCACCAGGCAAAATGAAATGTGATGATTTGGGATGAGATCGGTGGGTTCCCCGAGTCAGCTCTCACAAAGGCTACTCTTCCTGTCGTCTATCATGCTCTCAAACATTCATCACTACATGCTGAGGGTACGCTTCATCTGCAGCAAACACACAAAGAAATAATAGTAGTCCACCATCAGTCACTGGTGAGCTGACAATAGGCTTTCAGAGTTTCTGTTTAGATATGTAAAAGATGTGACAGTGTCAAGGTGACAAGGATTTTCTCTCAAAGTAATAAAAAAGTGAAAACGCTTATTTTTCTGTCACATCTTTTCAATAAGAAGAAGCTTTAACTCTGAGTTAAACAAGTTGTTTCCTTATTTATACATCAACATCTCAACTGGATAGAAGACAGGAAGTCATGGTCCACAAGCAAAATACATTCTACAACATGTCTCTTTTACAGATGCAGAGCTTTTATTACATACAGTATATGCAGTACTTTAAAAACATCTTACATTCCAAAAATCATTCCAAGGGACAAAAAGTTGGTTGATCAACACGCCTGGAGACACTTTGGCATGCAGCAGAGTTGGGAATTAGTTGTCCAATTGGAGCCCAAAGCTCAGTGATTTCAGTACCCTGAAGGATTACATGACACCAGACACTGTTGCTGTGGTAACATTGTTACATTTTGCTTATGTTCATGTTCAATGTTCAATTACTTTTTATGCTTGGAACAGTTTAAGCTACAGAATTAAAATGAATTAAAAGGAGAAATTCAGGATCAAACGTTTGGGTACCATCACTTTCATAGTACAGTTATGATGGGTAGAATGTTAATTGGCTGAACCAACAAAAATCCTTGAAATTCTGCAGGAATTAAACTACTTTCACTCTGATAGATTAACTCCTGGATGTTGGATGTTAAATGAGGTTCTTACGTTTTTATTTCCACCTGCTCAGCATTCTGCTGCAATTAAAAGAGACTAATGCTTAGCTACCAAACATAAAAGGGATTTTTCTGTAAGAGGTAACTGAAGATTTTTTTATGTTTTTTTTTTTCACAGGTAATCCTTCCTCAACTGCTTTAATACTCATTAAGTTAACTAATATTCCCTTATACATTTTTATGTAATAATTGTGTTTTTTCCCACTTTAATTCATTTGTTTGCTTCTTTATTTTTTAGATTTTTGATCATTTGTAAAATTATAATCATTTAAAAAACAAACATGAATCATTTAAATTCGGAGGATTCCTACTGTGTTTAGTGCCATTTTAATATGGTTGTTTTAATCTAAGGTTTAATGACGTTCTGTGTTTTTAAAATCTCACAAATAAACCCATTTAATTAGTTTCTTGACCTGAATTGTTTTATTTGCAGACTGTTTCTATATGTCATGGTTTTGTGGTGAGATTAGTTCACAATATAATTGTTCACATACAGAATGCATATTGTCAGAGCTGCATATCTTCTCTAAAATTTAATGTCTTTTACATTTTTCCTGTTTTGTATTTCTTTGTCTGCCACTGAGCACAAGAAATCACATAATGGGAGTATTTTTAACATAAACCCTAGTAAAACTGTTTCTTTGTCAGTCCAAACTGCAGGCAGTGAATGAAAGTAGGGGATGAGCTGAAAATGTACACAAAACCTCGGAGCACAAAAGTATTCCTCCTTATTTTCCCATTACAGCCTCTCACACCGACTGTGACTGCCTGGGTGTGTGTGTGTGTCTGTGTGTGTGTGTGTGTCCACATCACTCGGGTGGCCAGTGGGAGTTTAGAGGGTGGGGCTCTGGTCAGCCATTGATAAGGAATCCCAATGACAAGAGCCATATGCCCGCTGTAGATAAAATGAAAGGACAAAGAAAGACAGGAAAACGAAAGAGAAGACTAAAAGAAAAACACCACTGATTTCGTAACCGTGGCGACTCAGTCTCAGCAGAATCAAGGTTGCAGCTTGCAAGAAGAGACACACTTCCAGACACTGTAACAGGATTAGTTTCACCTCAGTCTAATGCAGCTTTACGTGTGATGCATTTGTGCATTTGCCTGCAACTGAGGACACAACTGTATCCAAATTCTCCTTTTCTCACACACTTGATGCAGTGGAAGGAAGATTTGTTTCTCTCAGAAAGAGAATTTAACTTTTAAATTATTTAAATTTCTGAATTAGTTTTCGAATATATTTGTGCTTTGAGTGTGAAAAATAAACCTATATGAGATTAAATGCCACATTAACATTCTCTACCTCAGACCAGTTTGATTGCTTCCTCCTCTGGCGCTACGTGGAACAATCCTGACCGGTGGCAACGAGCTGAGTACATCTGCAGCATCAGAGCAGATTAGAAAATAGTCTGAAATTAATCATTCCATACCTGCAGGAAAGCCAGACATAGAATGTCATTTGAGCAATTCTGAGTTCCAAAGAATCTCATTCTGACTCCTGATAATTTATTTATAAGAGTGTGTGCATGTAAACACAGATCTAAAGATTAGTCAAATTACTTGAAGCAAAAATAACAAGAATGGAAATTTTAAAGTGTTACTGGCTTCTTTTTTGTAAAGTTTTTGTTTTTGTTTCTGTTGAAAAAGTTTGATAACGCTTTTGAAATACATGTTTCTGTTCATCACCATAACTGTGTATTGAAGAATCCCACAGATTTGATTGTGGCTCAACGTTGACTGGAGGAGGAGTTTACCTTTAAGTTTAGCACAGGAGAGAAGCAACAGTTAGAGTCATTAAGCGATAACAGACAAAACAAAATACTGATGCTGCACAAGCTGTAGGACATTTAAATCTCTGTAATCCAGCAGATCCAAGCAACTACACCTTCATTCAACTCATTCATGAAGGAGTTACCGGAGGATGGTGCTTCTGCAGAGCTGAGACTCTGAAACATACTTTGAAGGTAATAGGAAGTGATAGAGATCAGATGAAAACCTTTTAAAATGTGTAGAAAAGCAGGCGAAGCAGCGATTCCCTGCTTCTCCCCGGGTATTTCCTCCCAACCAGCAGGGTTGATTGAGTTTTGACACGTGATGTGGAGGTTTTGTTGAAGGAGCGCAGGAGGCCTTATCTCCTGCAGAAGAACTCCTGATGAAGATACAAATGACTTCATCCACAAACGGACACCGAAGCCGTTCATCTGTAATCGCTGGATTTTTCACTCCTGGAGAATTTTCTTGAAAAAAAGTTGCAAATAATATTGTGAGACAATTTTTTTCTCTTCAGAACGGAAGACAATGTGTCACCTTTCAGAGCTCACAGCAGTTGTTTATAGAATACTGAGTGATCATATATTTATATTTGAGAGTGAAAAACAGAGTAAATGTCTTCCAGCAGAGAAGAGCTTGTTGTTGTTTTGTTTTTTTACCGTCTCTATTGCTTCCCAGACTGGATGAATCACGGCTAGATATTTTTGGTTCTGTGATTGGAATAAAACATCAAACATGTGCAGGTCACAGCCCATTACCACTCGTGTCATGTGTATTTGATGTGATACTCAGGGAAAAAAATGGAAATCCTTGTTTTTCATGTTAAAAAGGCCCTTCTGCAAAGAACAAACTGGTAATGAGGTAAAATGAAGATATATATCATTCAATTGTTCAGTAATTTTCTTATCCAGTTCCCTGTGCGGTCAGCTGACATACATCTTATGTAATAATTCATCTTTACTCAACATCTGGCAACACCTCAGAAGGAGATTTTAGCATTAGCTAATATATGTGAGCTTCGTCAGTCAGTTTATAAAACAAATATGATGAAAAGCTGATCTGATTAGATTGTAGACAGAACCTCTAAAGTTTACTGAGCTCATGATTTTATTAATTTTCTAAACAAAGACAGAAGGAGAAGCAAATTCTACACAAGACATGTAATTTATAATTTCTATGAGTTATGGTGTCTCTGGATTCGAGTGGGTTCTGGATCGATCCGTTTGTGTTCTGTGATTTATTTCCAATGTTGACCATCAACGTCGACTTTGCCCTTCAGTAGAACAAATTAAGCATGAAGGGATGGAGCGCTTATGTTCTCATAATTCAGCAGAGTGATTAATTTTAAGAGCTTCAGTCATCTGTGTCAAAACACAAATCTGAACCACATCCTGGGTTTATGGCAGCCAAACACAGAATACAGTGTCATGACATTGAGCTGTGGGAGGGGTGGGGGGGTGGTTGGGGGGGTCATGGTCAGCATGGATTCTACCACTGAAGGCCTGGCTGACTGACCTGACATGGGGTCATTTTGCTATCTGAATAGTTTTAATGGATATTTTCCTTTATGTTTCCAAACAATTATTAAAACAATCTTAGCTCATTTTATACGTACAGGATTTAATCTTTACAAAGTCTAATTTCACCAGAGCTAAGACAAAACTAAAACATTAAAAATGTGCCTTTGTTGTTGTTGTTTCTAGAAAAAGTTTGTGAAGCAGGAAGTTACATTTCATTAGCTTTTATATGATTTTTGAGTTGATGAATTTGAAATCTTACACTGGGATTCAACAATCTGTAGAGATAATTTTACTGCTACTACTAAAAGACTTCTTACAGAGAGGAACTGTTTTGTAATTATGTTGCAATTTCACTTTGATTTTGGTGTCCAGGCTGCAAAAGCTATTTAGCGATGCCAGTTTTGACAAGATGCTCTCTGACAAATAGGAACTACGTCTATATTTTGTTTCATATTTTTACTATTTAAAACTAAGAATCTGCAGAAGTTGTGATGTGTTTGTAAATGAGTTTCTGAACTTTAGTGTGATTAGAAACAGATTAAAAAATCTTTATGTGGTCATAACCAGTATTATAATATATTTGTGTTCTATAGAAATTTGAGTGAATAGGTCCCTTAATGTTGCCCTAATAAATTCCTGCCCTGCAGAGAGAGACGTGTTGTTGTTGTTGACCTGCAGAGTTAAATCATGTTTACAGAACAGGTGACTGGATGATTATACATGGGGAAGATTAAAAAGAGGCACTGAAGCTCTTTTCCTTTAGATCTAAAGGACTAAAGCAGCAGATTCTTCAGGTCTTTTTATCCAGTCAGGATCCTTCTGAAGCATGAAGCGTATGTAGACCACAACCCAGGCGACCAACTTAAAACAGAGAATGACAAATTGCTAAAAGATAATGCTTGATTTCTTCTCTACCATCTTAGCATCTGTTTTTCCACATGGATGCTGAAAATTGAAGAACCCTCAGAGACTCAAGTGCATTTGAATGTTCATACCCTGAAGCAACAGGACCGGCGCCGGCTGGTTTTCACCCCACTGCCATCAAACAAAATGGATGAGCATGAATTCTGTCCACCGTGAGCGTTTCTATTCATATTCAAAAATTGGTGCACTTTTATTAGAAAAAGACAAATGGAAGCTTCTGATGGGTTTGGGGGGAAAAGACATATTGCTGAACTGTGGCTCATTTATCAGAAACCAGAGATCTCTCCAATAATATTTTAGTGATAAAAATGTTGTAATTAAATATAATTGTTCATTCCATTATTTAAATAATAAGCTGTCGGTCACATCAGTATTTACAGTAACATGGTAATCCATCTCCTTTTCATCAGCAGCATTAGCCTGATTTTTTTAAATCTATAGTTTGACAGTCATTTGAATACAAGATAATAGCCAATTAAAATGAATGTAATTATAAGACATTTTAGGCATTCCATGCAGCAGATCCAGATTGTTTAAAATGCATATTTGTTTGATTTCTGTCTATTTAACAGCTTTGTGAGATTGCATTTCTAATGAAACAGCTTCAGATTCTGTCAAACATCAAAGGTCAAAGTTATTAACTCAAAAAGTTACTGGAGAGCTGAACAAATTCAAGAGGGTTGAAATTCTTTCAAGTGTTTGACATTGAATTTATCTTTTTTTTATTTTGAATGAGAGCAAAGTAACACACAATCTCTGTTTTGATCAAAAGGAAACAGTTACTGCACTGAATGGAATAAACAAACCGTTTTCAGTCCCCTTTTAGTTCTCCATTTTATGTGGTTGGTTCATTTATCCATAGATTTAATTACTGTCATGGGTTTGTGTTTTCTTGGACAGTTTCAAACATATTCATCCAAAAATTTAAAGTAAAAGTCTAAACTTTTGACTAGTCGTGTAGGTTTTGGGGATATTTCATCAAACTGAGATTGGACAGTATTCAACAGGGACAAATCCGTCTGTCTTACTGCTGATAGCATGTATTTATAGCATGAAGGGAAATTGGGTCAACTGTCTTTAGGCCTTCAAGACAGGATTGTGTAAAAAAAAATACTGATTTAAGGACAGAGACGAGAAAATTGATGCTCAGATCTACTGAAGCATCCATCATGTCCACAGCATTCAACAGATGTTTGAAATCTGGCTGTCAAAGTGAGAAGTTACCAAAAAGGTGTGAGTAAGATGACCAATAAACCAAAGGTTAGTAAAATATTCAGGGTTCCTTTAAAAAGTATAAGAAAAGAATACCTAAGTATTACATCTTAATAAAAATACTCTCATACATTCTTACTCATCTTCACTATATTTGCATCTAACATATGCAGAATTTGTAATTTTCTAAACATAATTTGACGATTGATGGTTTAAAATACGTCCTGTTTTAATAACAAGCCAACTTTTGTCTGAAGGATTAAAGACGTGATCAACAGAAAAGATTAAGTGGAATAAAAACTAAATTATTAAACACAACAAGCGACTGAGTTGCAGTAAACTAAGTTGGACCGAACTGAACACCATAAAAAAGAACAAGTCTGAAAACAACTCTGAATACTTTTATCTTTAAATCCAGTTTATACACTCTTTCTCATCTTACATTCATGCAGAATTTAAAAAATGACATTAAAGTAAATAAATTCAATACCACTACTACTAAAAATAGCATGTCAAAATGCCTCCACAATGTATTTTGTCCCAGTTCACCTGCTGATTTCTGTAAAATTATACTGTAGATCAGAGCTGCCGTCTGATTTACATTTTGACATTGACGCAGTTGGAAACACACAGGTTGAATTATTAAAGCTTTAAGAGTCCCTGCAGGCTTTGACAGTTAAAAAGCTCATACAAAAGCTGATCTTCTCCCAGGTGGAATGTAATCATTATGAGCACACCAGTGCTTTCCTTTGATAAGTCAACACATCTGCTGTAATAATGTGATTTTCTATTGGAAAGGTTTTTAGTAAGTATTCACTGTTTTATCTGTTATTTCTCAGGATGCTTTGCAGTGTCTCTTGTAGGATTTCTGCTCTTTTCTTTCAGGCATATTGATGACGGCTGACTTATGTGTGAATCCCAGCCACCTCAGTATCTGATAGATATGCTGCTGCAGACAGCATTCAGTCAGGTGATATCTACTCTGCAAAGGGGTTAGAGTTAAAAGCACATGGATTTGGGTTTTAGAAGAAACTTTTTCCCGTCTCTTTAAAGCAGGAAGATTCTGATATAAAATACAATCAACACATTTTATGAAAATATGTGGATTTATATAGTTTCTCTTTACTTAAAATCTTAGAAAATTTATCCTTCCCTGGTTTTTATGGTCAGCCATAATAAGTAGCTTCATACCATTTAACTGAGGCTCAATGATATCTCCAAAATTTAATATTGATTTCCTCGACAGTAAAACCCACATGACCTTTCAGGAGAGAGGATCAGCCTCCCACCAGATGTTAACAGGAATGTAGCACCTACCCCTCCCTCCAAAGCCATGGCTGCAGGTACATACGCAGTAAATACTGCACCTAATACACACAGAACGGTTTATTGCTTTTCATATCAGCCAATCTTCTCATTTCAGAGAAATACTTTAGCACAGTCAAGAAATAATACGGATGGCCCCTGTGTTAATTGCATTTTTGGATTCAGAATTATAAACCGGTTGGTGTCTGAATTAAGTTATTTCCGAGTAGCTACTGTGAGGATTCCCCGTGAATAATAAGAGGTAGAGTTGGATGATGTGGTACACAAATACCATCAGCAGTGATGGGATGGGAGGATGTCTGTTTATGGAAATCAGATTTTTTTTCCTGTAATTAAGTAATTGGAATTAGCACATTAAAGTTTCAGCCCCAGTTAGAAACTTTCCAAGTAGAATATAGGATAAAATTCTTTTTTTGTTTTTTTCAAAAATAAACTTTGAATCATGAAAAATTTTAACAAACAAGTTGTCATATAGATTATTAGACACGGAACAGTTTTCTCTTCCATAAGCTGCTTTTCTTGTTTTTATAAAAAACAATTCTATTGGAATCAGAATGTGATGTTTGTTGCAGTGTTTACTGTTACAAGAGGTTGTTCCAAAAATTAATGCTCTGACAAGCAAAAAGGTTTCTAACATGCAGCTCTTGTTTCTTCAACAGTCTAAAAAATTATCCTAAATAGTTGGAAGTTTGCGAGAGCTGCTTTGTGATTTTTACAAATTTATGCTTCTATTTTTCTTGAGATATGACGTCTTCTTTATCATCCTGATTCACATCTGAGAAATATTTGGGACAATAAATACGTCTTTCTTGTAACACTGTGATGCAACTTATTGTTTTAAAATTATCACTGTTTAAAACTCCAAAATGTCTGAAAAGCACTTAAAGCTGAAAGACCATGTGAAGCTAATTATAACGAGCAGCTTGCAACAATGCTGTCTTTTTTCCTCATCCGAGCTACAGCATATAATTAATTCCATTCCAATGGAGACAGTGTCCATGTGGAGCTCAGCAGGTTCCAGCACAGCAGGAAAAACTATCACTTCATTGCACAACCAGCAAGAAAAGGAAGTCAAAGGTTCAAGTAGATTTCTGTTAGATGTCTCAGAACCAAAAGTTCTAGCTATTGGCCACATTGCTCCATGAGTAGTCAAGATATAATTTTAAAATGGCAATGAACTGAATTTGAGTGGAATTCAACTGAATTCTGAGTTTTATAGAACTGATTTTTTAAAGATTGTGGATTTTCTTAAACTTACACTCAAAAGATTGAACACAACTAATCTAGTCTTCACTAATCATACAGTCTCTCCCCACAGGACGTCTTTACTTTTTGAGTTAGAATATTTTACATTTTACTCAGGGCTGAATTCCATTTTTTTGGTTTTAGCCTTGTTCTTACTTAAACTATTCCACTGCAACATGGGAAACCCCTTCATAAAGCAATACATCATTAGTCATCAGACACATGTGCATGTGACTAATAACATGTAAAGGTTTATCATCGAGCCTGCAAGAGACACAAAACTAAACACAAAGACCACAAAACTAAACAAATTAAGAACAAAAGATTTGGTGAAACAGAATACAGACAGAATACAGGTGGCATGAAGAGAGATGACACATGACGACAGGCCATTTTCCAAAAGTCTTCACCTCACTGTGCAGATGTTCTCACACCTGCCTGCTGCTGTTCCTGAGCAGCTCTGCACTGGTGGCACTACAATCATGAATCATCTTTACGAGATGGTCCTGGTGCTTGCTGGACTTCCCCGAAGCTTCTTTGCAACAGTTTAACCTTTTTGTTGACGCTCTTGATGATCTGATAAATAGTGGATTTAGGTGCATCTTAGTAGCAACAACAACTCTTTTTATGTAACACAATGATGCTGCATGTGTTTCTTTGCAGGTAACCAGGATTAACAGGAAGAACAATGATTTCAAGCATTAACCTCCTTTTAACATCCAGTCTGCTGTTCTAACTCAATCAGCGTGACATAATGATCTCCAGCCTCGTACTCGTCAACATTCTCACCTGTGTTAGTAAGAAGAGGATTGAAATGGTCTCAGCAGGTCCTTTTATGGCAGCGATGACATGCAGTGGAAATGTTTTTTGGGGGAAATTAAGTTCATTTTCATGGCAAAGGAGGACTTTATAATTCATCTGAGTTTATGCAAATTGCAAACAAATATTTGTAAAAACTTTTGGCTATGACTACACCAGTATCTCACATTACACCGGTTGTATCATATAACATTTGCTTATGGAAAAAAAATATATATATACGCTTGCTAAAGACAAATCATAATGACATCATTTTTAAGCTGTTGCCAAAAAATATAATGAAAAAAAAATAGACATTTGTAAAGTTTTTGCAAGTGCAACACCAATTAATCAATAAAGAGTTTGTAAATATTTCTACATTTAACTAGTAATCAGCACATTCTTGTGCCTCTTTAGTAAAGTTTGACTTCTTATTCTATTAATTCACTAAATGATACATACGCTGATTGGACAACATGCAGGTTCTCGATGTATAAATTCATATTGACAAATTACATTCAGCTCATCACAGAGTTTAGGTGTATTATGCATAAGTGTGTTTTAAAATTTCTACATGAATTACATGTTGAACCAAACTGAGTGGTGCAAAACCAGCTCCTGCTGAGCAATCACTTCATGACTGCAAAGAAGAAAACAACTTGTTTTTAACAGGAAAACAAGCCCTGACTGAACCAGTTTCAGGCAGTTTCTGCATCTCATCCTTCTGTTTACTGCAGGAACAATAAGTGAGACTGTAACATAAGTGCAAAGTTCTTATCTGGGATGATATTGTGCTTTTCAAGTTGTTAATAGACAATTGGGCACGTGTATTAAAAGCTTTATGTATACAGAGAAAAGTGTTCAGGATTTTGAATTTACTTAGTAATTCTTCTCCCTCAGATTGTGACATAAAACACATTAGTATTGAATAAATAGAACTTTGAAAAAAATGTGCACCAGTATGGAATTAATTGGTCTCTATTCAAAGAATGATGAATACGTTTTCCAGACAGTTTATTACTCGTTATTTAACAGAAAATTGCTTGTTTTCTTCTTCCCATTATCACCAAAATTGATTTTTTTTTTTACATTTCTAAACACAGAAAAAAAATCAAACAACAAAACATTTAATACACCAAAGCTGTGTTAATAGAACTATAAATAAAATAAAGTTTTCTGTGAAGTAAACCATTTCTTTGGTGGTGTTTGAAGCAAAATAGAAATATGTTCTTTCTTCATATTTTACTGAGGAGTTGGCCTGAATGCTCGACATGCACATTAAGTTAACTGATGATTCTAAAATGGCCCAAGGTGGGACTCAATTACTCATAGACTTCTGTGTCAATCATGTCCATGTGGCCCTGTTACATACATGTGTGAAGTCTAGGATGTACTCTGCCTCATGACCTCTAGAGATAGGTATCGACTTCCTGTGACCCTAAACAGACACAAGCATTAAAATAGATGGAAAGAAGTCATGTAAATTGTTCAATTTTTTTAAGAAAAAATAAACCAATGAACACTCATGTTATTTGATGTCAAGCAAGCCAACATTTAGAAATGACTGACAGTCATTTAAGTGTTAAGAAATAACACCCCACACATTCATTGCATTTCAATGAGAAACTACACAGAGAAGCAATTTGCCTTCAGATGATTTTTCTTCTCTGAGTGTCCTCTCCCACTGAGTTCCTTTGGCATAAAAGCTCCATTACATTGATTTAGTCTGCTCAGAATGAGGATGCACTTTGCAAGAGTTCACACACACGTACACACACACACACTAACATCCACATGCATACACCCTCAGGCCAAGGGACCCATCAGATACAGTGGGTTCAGTCAAGTCACTATCTTCCTTTTATTTTCCTCCCTTCATGCAGAGAGAACAGGAGACTTGCTAATTCTGACCATGTTAGATCTGGAGCAGCTGCATAAGACTCCTTACTGAATGCAAGCACAACACCGGATCCTCCAGAGTGCAGAACACTTGAGGTGTAAAAATCCGAAGGTGTTTCAGGAAGCAAAGATTGATGGATTGATGTTGCAGCCATCAGACTGGGTTTGTACTTCCACTGACCAGGACACCAAAGCTACTGGGGTTTTTAGAGATTTACCTTGTGCTGTCAGATCAGGAGCATGTTGGACACATTATGCAGATACACTCAGCTCAGTTATACCTGTAGCAAAGGCTCTTTATTGTAGAATTTAGAGAGTTCTTTTAGCAGTTTGTATCACAACCTGTAAAATTAAATGCATTGGCTGATTTAATGCCCCAAAAGTATTTTAAGTGTTTGAAATGTGTCAGTATCCTTAAACCATGTGCTGGACTACCTTAAGATTAAGAAGTCTTTAATATTTTCTGCTGCAGAGACGGAGCAAGATTGAATTTAATGCAACACAAGCTCTTGCTCCCACAGCTGGCACATAACAGTGGGAGAAGCTGTTAGGGTCAAGATCAGGTGGGTGTGGCAGAGACATAAGACCCAAAGTGCAGGCCAGCAGCAGCAAAACAAATAAGATCATGCTTGGGGCTTATATGTAGCATGAGAATGAAAGCAGGGGAACTAGAACCTGCAAACTAGATATACAATGAAGGTTTATTGCTGATATAAGAACCAGGTGTGTGATTACAGATGATTAGCAGCTGTGAGTGATCAACAGGAAAAACTGAGGACAAGGTTAGCAGTGAAAAATCTACAACTAAGTCAAAATGAAAACACTAGAGAGAAACAGAAAAAAAATGAAACAACATAAATGATACAATTCAAAAAAAGATTCACAAAAGTAAAACTGAAAACAAGCACACAGGGAAACTCGGTAAAATAGGAAACAGCAATTTAACCACAGTACATGGTGTCATTATTTAGTTCAATGCGATTTATAAGTTGAGCAATTAGATGAGGAGTATTTTCTACACATGTTGTGTCTCTAATATTTTTGTAGAACATCAGTTTCTGCATGTAAGTTATAATTTGGCACCAGAGTCATGGTGGCCGAAGTTACTCTAATTTAACTAAAACAGGGTCTGATGCCTTAACTTTAGTTGCAACATTTCTTGATTCTCTGTATAAAAATAACCAATTCTAGTCATAAATCAGAGCTGGCAGCCATACAAAATCATAGATTTCTTTTTAAGAACAAGAAACAGCAGGAGAGCAAGGGCGTTATTTGTAGCTCCAGTGAAATATGCCATAAGAAATGAGAGGCGGCCATGTTTTCATCTACAGCTTAAATAGTTCAACCAGTTCAACAAATAAATAAGGTATTATTGAGAAGCTCCTGATCTCGTCTTCCAACACCAGGAAAGGACAAAGAATCATCAAATCTGCAGAGACTAACAACCTCATGATTTGTGAAGTAATTCCAGTTCAGACATTAATACCTGTGTGTGTTTTTATTGTTAAAGTTGCAGTCGTGAGTGGACGCTGATCTTTGCATCTCACAAATATTCAAATGTTTGCAAGTGACCTCAGAAAAAAGGAAGCACATTTTTGCACCATGTGGGTTGCTGTTAATTGGAACTTACTGCCAAAAAAACATGTTTTACACCTGACTTGGCTGTGAGTTGTTGCCATGAAGATGCAACAGTTTATGTAGAAAACCAAAATGGCAGCTTTTACTTTACCCCAGTTTTTAATTAAGGGACAATAATCATAAAACCACTTTGTTTTCTCTTGAAAATGTTTCACCTTTCATCCAAAAAACATGGTTTGGGAGTCCCATTATAAACCTCATTGTGACCTTATTATAAACTAGCTCGTTAGAATCACTTTTTCAATTTACTATGAAACAGTTGATTACAACACCTTGCATAAACAAGTCATGGTGGTCCATCTCCTGCTCCCCCTTTTTCACCTTTTTCCGGTTGGTCTCTGCTATTTATCTAATTATTTGTAAAAACAAAATTTGCTCAAAACATAGTCATGTCTTCAGGAGTATAAAAATGTTATTAAATCATACTTTTCATTGACAAGTTTTCACTTTCAAGTCTCCACAGAGGCCTATGTAAATATCCGATTCATTCATGAGAAGAGTTAAATTCTAAAAGTCAATTTTTGAATGTGGATGAAAGAAAATGGATTTGGTTTAAGTATTACTTCCTTTTAAATCCCTTTGTGTCTCATCAGACTCTGCAGCAGACATACAGACTGTAAAGTCCTTCTTTTAGTGACTCAGCACAGTTTGCATCAGAGAAGGTTTAAAATGGATGGGGAGGGTTGTGTGAAGGAGAAGCTGACCTGCACAGGACGAAGGGAAGAAGACAACATCTTGCCAAATTAAATCAAGATTCTCCATCAGGGTAAACAAACTGCAGGGTTTAGAGGACAAAGCAGCTGCCTACAGGAACAGAACTCATCTGTGGGGAGTGGGATACACAGAAATGGCAGTGAGATGTTACACAGAACCACAAAATTTCAGTTAATGCCGGGCGGACACTGTGCGATTTCAAGGGGATTTCGCCACGATTTTGCCATCACAGACCACGCTGCGTCATCGTGGAAACATCGTAGCGTCGGGATGTCGAGTCGGGAGGTCGTAAGCCGTACAGTGTGAGAACACTCACGAGGAAGGACTAATTGCTGCTACGTTCTAACGATAACGCTGCGACCTCCCGATCAAACTTCTGGCATGTCCGAAATTTTCGCTGTAGCTCGTACAGTGTGAGCGGAGTTACGTAACGATTCTACGTTCGCACCTGCGCAGAAGACACCGGTGGAGCAACATTGGCTGGCTAATGCTAACGTGAAACTATCATAGCTACTGTAAAACAATATATAGTTTAACATTAACGTTACCTCAAGCCCCTGATGAAGGATGGACATCCCATACCGACCACGTCTCCTCAGCCATTCACGTACCCAAATCCTTTTCTTTCTTTTTTTTAGTTTCAGCGCACAAGACGGCGCACACAACTGCAACAACTTTCTGCCTGCTCGCCACCTTGTTGTCAGGCACGCTGTGGTTGTCATAGGAACTAGCAACCTTTGTTTCTCGCTGTTCACACTCGAGCACGTTGTGCTGTCACACGCCGACTGACAAGACAAGTAGTCGTGGTTGTCAATAATCGTGGCTGACAGCAGTCGTACAGTATGAGTACACATGTCGTACGAGTGACGAGTACGAGTGACAAACCCGGTCGTGCAGTGGGAGCATTTCCCCGACAGTCAGATTTCTAAAATCGCACAGTGTCCGCCCGGCATTACAGTCACCTCAGAGAATTTTATCTAACAGGATGGAAGTAACGTCTTAAAGCTTAGCTATGAAATCTTAGCACAAAACCAGTAAGTCACTGTATCTACAGTGAAAACTGAGTTTTGGAGTTTTAAATGCTTTTTCTATCCTCAAATTTGTATTTGATCTTTTGTTAATTATTCTCCATTGTGTATTTGTTCTGATGGACTATCCCAGCAGCACAAAAAACGTTTGAAAAACCTTGCAAATGGGCCAGAAAGGTTTGAAACGTTTTATCAACCATATAAATGTTTATATGACATCTAAGAGCATTTTACAAATTTGTTTTCAAAAACGTCAGGAAAAAAACGTTGTTTAAATTTTCATTTTAAATGGGATATAAACATTATTTCAACATTTAAGAACATTTAAGAGCATTTAAAAAAAATGTTATTAAAATGTTTTGTGCTGCTGGATTTGAGTTTGTTTTTTTTGTTTTCATGTAGCCTTTTTACCAGGGATTTTCTGTGATTTTTTTTTTGTGCTTCAGCTTTTTTCCCGTCTTTCAAAGTTTTTTAATTCTTGTCAGTTTTTTTTTTGTTTGTTTGTTTCTTTTTTTCTTTTGATTTGTAATTTTCTCCAGCCTCCAGTGTTATTTTGGTTATGATCTCTTTCCTTCAGTTATATTTATTATTTATTTTATCATTTTATTCAGTTACTTTAGTGCATTTCAGTTCCTGAGTTTCTATTTCTATTTATTCATGTTATTTGCTGTTAGTCATAATGTTTTACTCATTTTGTTTCTTCTTTTCTTGGTTGTTCATTTGTCGTTCACTAATTACTT
This sequence comes from Pachypanchax playfairii, assembly GCA_006937955.1. Classification (NCBI taxonomy): domain Eukaryota; kingdom Metazoa; phylum Chordata; class Actinopteri; order Cyprinodontiformes; family Aplocheilidae; genus Pachypanchax; species Pachypanchax playfairii. Next base: position 4,191,065 of record SSNP01000034.1, read on the forward strand.
TAACTCAGTTCTCCCCTAGATTTATTATAATCAGTTACATTCCTTTATGAATTTATCCTCTTTATTCCTTTGATTTTATTCCTTCTCCTTTATTATTTCTGTTTAGGATTTTCCCTCACGTATGTTGGTTTTGTTTTACACCTTCTGTGTTTGTACTTTTAGTCCTTGTATAATTTAGTTTCAGTTCATTCTCTAATTCTTTGTATCTAGAAATCTTTTGCTCATCAGTTCACTCTGTTTGGTCACTTGTCACACCTTTTCTCCATCCTGCTGATTGTCTCTTTACCCTCCAGCTGTATTCACTCAGTAATCACCTGTCCTCAGTATATATACACCTATAGTTTTCTTTTACTTCCTTTGTTGGCTGCTACTATCACATTACTTGTTCTCCTCATGGTTCTATGTTGAATTGATCTGGACAGCTTGTTGTCTTGTAGTTCAGACACACACCTGCACATTCAGATTGTAAAATCTAATTTATTCCTGAAATATTTTATTTATCTTTAGGAATGACAAACATTGTTTTTAAATGTATACTTTTAAAAAAAGGTTCATGTGTAATTTGATGGAGAACATGTTTTGACAGTGAAACAAACCAAATGCACATCAGATGCCTATGTGCACCAAAAAAAAAATACAAATGTGCAAAAAATAAAAAGGTTTTGAATGCTGTAGTGACTATTGCATGAAGAAGGAAATTAGTTTCTTAATTTAACCTAAATTTGACAATATTACAGGTTAAAATTGGGGATGAAAGAATTATGAACCTTGTAACTTTCGACAACTCCTTTCAAAAAGAAGACTTACTGTAGCTGTCCTTAATGTCTGAACGCTCGTCTTCAAGCAATACAAGCAGTTGATTCCTCTTAAAGTAACGTGGAGACGGGTTTGCTGAAAGTGAAAATGAAAAAGAAATGAACAATTCTGTGAAAAGCTGATACTGCTGTTGGTTTTGAAAGAAAGTTGAAGGTTTGCTTTCCACTTTTTTTTCAACAGAGGCAGAACTGCACACAGACAACCCAACGGCTTTAGCTGGTAAAAAGAAAACACTTTTTTTTTTTTAACAATTTCCCATCTGTCTTCATGCTGAAAAGATTCACAACTTTACAAAAATCCATACAGACTGCTTTAATAACTGCAATTACTGCCAACTTGAGATCAAAACAATCAAGTTTCACCGAGAAGTTTTCTAGTTCCTTTAGCTTCTTTGAAAAAGTTCAGTTAATTTATGGTTGACTTTAGATAGACGTTGTTTTGCTGTATCAGACAACAAAGGATTACAGACGGACGATGCTTCAGTTGTAAATGGGCTTTATGGTGTTCATGATGCAGCTCAGTAATTATAGCAACTTTTGGCAGCGCGCTGATGTAACCTCGTTTATGCACAAAACATTACGTACCAATAAAAGTAAAGAGCCCAAAGCTATCTGGATGTTTATGAGGTTTTAGTATTATTTACTATCAATAAGTGCAATTCTGTCAATGAAAACTGTTCCTGTCTTTCCATAAATTGACATCCTGAATAACATCTCACGTCCTTCAGCTGAGCGCTCAGATAAAACATCTGTAGCAGATGCTCTTCATTAAAACAGTCAGTGGGAGGAAATCCAACTCACTGGCCTCCACACAATCATTTAATATTTAACTCAAAGGCTGAAATGGTTATTTTATATTCCTGACCATGAAGGAAACATTTTGTTTTCAACTGGACCGACTTGTTTTCTGCTTGAATTTGAAAAACCTTTTTGCTTCACGTTTTTATTCAAATTATACTGATGAAACTTCAAGTAGCATTTAAGTAGCTGGATGTGTTTTGTGGTATTTTTCAACATAACTAATCCTGATGTAATACTGAGTCATATCTCTTTGATAAAACAGAAGATTTTTCACACACACGTCTACAGCTTCTCACCAGGAGGAAATGTTATTCTCCGATAAACATTTCTGTACGATGTGTGAAAACTTTTGTCACGACATCTTGTTATCACACAAAAGTGTTTACAGGTCTTTTAGTCCTAATTTCACCAGTTAGAAAAAATTGTCACTCAGAGCACAATTGTTTCTGCAAACAGCATGTGTGAGGCAACATGTCAGCGCCAAATTGTCTGGAAAATGGAAAAAGTGTTTTTTGTTTTGTTGTTTTTTTTAACAAAGTTTATGCTAGCAGGAGAGCTACATTGGACACTTTCAATAGAGTGATAGACACATTTACCAGGGCATAAACTTTTCATTGGTTTTAGCTGTGTTTTGTACCCTCAGGTATTTCTTTAAATAACTTCATCTCAGCAGGTGTTTTTACAGCCAAGAGTTGAAAAGTTTAGCAAGACATCTTAATTTATCTCAAAATTCAGTAAACATTTACTAACAAACAAGCAAAGCTTTGTTATCCATTTTTTTCATGTAATAATGAACTATCAGCATTTTTAAAAAAATTGTCAGAAGTTGTTGTGTAAGAAATAAAACCTAATTTTTGTATGCTTTATTGTATACTCCTAGAACTTACGCTGAGTATTTTTTATAGAACAAAAATTATTTTAAAGTTTTTATTTTTTACTATAAAACAATTCCCAGTAACAGTTTGGTTTTTTTTAACATCAATCAGGACTTCAGTGGAACCACTTGTGGCTGCTTTTCCTACAAAACTTTCTAAAGATAAATAGGACAGACAGTTTATGTTTTTTAAGTCAAAGTTCATAACTGAATTAATGGAGTTGCTAGAAATTGAAAATCAATCTACACATTTTATGTTGCGCTTTGGGAGAGTGTTAGCAATAAGAGTGATTTGTTTCTTGATTAATTGTTAATGGCCTAAACAAGAAATCACACATCATAGATCAAGCACCTAATCAGAAAAGCTTTACAGAACTGTGAAGGAAGAATCTGTTTGACTGTTGCATGTGTAACAGCTGACTATTTTGCAGGAATTAGATTAAAGTTGCACTAAAACGTTTGTTAAAAATCTGTCAATCCTTCAGTTTTATGATCTGAGACTTTCTACACTGTGGGAGTTGGTGATCCATGGAAACCTCTTCCGTATTTATTCAGTCGGAATTGGAGACGTGGACATAGGCTACTACATCCTGGGGGACACTGCTTACCCACTGCAAGACTATAGCTTATAAAACCATTCTGTGACATGGGGCGACTGACAGCAGCAACTTGACTTCAACCAAAAGTTCAGCTGAGCCTGTGTTGTGGTTGAGAATGCTTTCGGCAGGCTGAAGAGACGGTGGCTCTGCCTTCGTAAATGGAATGACTATGACATCAGTCTGGTGCGATCCATGGTTCTGACCTGCTGTCCCCTATAATCTCTGAGAGCCATACAGAGACATAAGAAAACACATGGACTGACCCAGAGGCTGCTCACTAACCTGTTGCTGTACCAACACATCATGCAATGAATGGTGTGGAGGCTAAGCACGACGCACTGATGATGCATGTGTCTGACCAGTAGTTGGAAAATAAAGCTTGGATTTTTCTGATATGGTTTCTGGCTTGTCCTCCTCATTACCAATAACTGTGAAACTTTTCGTGAATTACCAGTATATGTTAGTTTTTAAAACATGCTTTCAAAGTTGGTTTCCAATAAAAACAAGTTAAAGAGATTTTACTGACACAAACCCCACGTAGCTTCCTAAAATCTGTTATGTAAGATATGAATTAAAGTTAATATGACAGACAACTGCCTCAGTTTGGATTAATGACACATTTTTGTAGCTCTGCACACTTTTATTGAAGATAAAATATGTATATTTATACAAATTAACAGGTAATTATTTGTTTCTGGTTACCAGCACCTGTTTGCGAAAAACCCCTAGAAAAGATTAGATGAAACTACATGCTTCCGCCGCTTCTGAGCTTGGATTCCATTTCCCTGGCAAGCCACATCTCTTCCACCAAATAACACGCGTTGGCCTCAAACACAGCGGCAAAGCGTTCATCTGCCTCTCGCATGTGTTCCAAGACCACCTCCAAGTCTGCGGTCTTCTGTTTTACTGGACACAAAAGAGTCCGAAAAATAATGTGAATAAATAAACAAACAGCCCAGAGAAATACATTTGTAGGTCACACCCTTAAAACATTAAATGGAAATGCGCCCCCATTCCATATCGTAGCTACCCTTGTGGAAGAGGGGCATAAGTGCTATGTTTGAGTATCAGGAGACTTTTCTTTAATCTAAATGGATATAATGTCGAGTAATTATAGTCAAACTTAGTGATTTGGGGGGTTTGTGAAGTTTATTTATTTATTTTTTGATTATTGCAGCTTTTCTTGTCATAAGTTTTTTTGATTGCCACATCTTCACTGTTTCACATGATAATCATCCACCTTCCTTTCATATGTAATCATACACCTGGTTCTCTTGTCAGGAGGAATCTATCTCCACAGTACATGTACCTCCATCATGCCTCATGCCTGTATTTACTTTTATTGTGCCTTTTTCATTAAAGACTGTCTGCTGCACCACAGCAGTATTGTTGAAGATGAGGAAGAACATTTAAAGTTTACCTCTGCATCAATAGAAAACACTGGGGACCCCCCTCCCATCTTCCAACCCTGTGGGGGTGGGGCTCTTTAAGTCATGTGATCCAACTGGTCCACACAGTCTTTTTGTCATGCTGATTTACTTAACTCTTTTGTCTGAAACTCTAATGGAGTCTGAATGAGTCAGACAAGAGGACAAGGAAAAAAAACGGATCTAGTTTCCAGTTTTCTCCACACTTCAGGCACAATGTTTTATAATTTATTATTTTATGCTGAAAATAGTTTCATGCACTAAGAATTTATCTACTTTTTGTTATTTTGTATCCTTTTGGTCACAAGCATCATCAATAAAAAACAACCTGATAAAGAATTGGCAGGAAGCCCATTAAACTACAGTCCAGTAATGTTAAGATGATGATAACTAAAACTAAAAGAGTCAGAGAAGTTGTGTGCACACACACACACACACACACACACACACGGTGGTGTCCCTTTTCCAGGGTCCAGCCCCCAGTTTTGACGTCACAGACACAGAAACAAAACGAGTCGTTCTCAGCTGAGCTCCTCACTTGAATAGATTCTCACACACTGACACACACACTCTTTACCTCACACTGAAATCTACCCTCAGACACGCTGCAACACTTGTCTCAGCACTCGCTCAGCTGAGCATGGGTGAACAATCTTCCTCATAGCAAAACACAACAAGAAGAAAACTACTCACTGACTCAAAGATGCTCCGTCTGTAGCGAAGGAAGACTTCATTCTTCATTCCCGACAGGGAAACAGAAGCTCCCGACCCAGACCCCTTCCCAAACAGCAGCAGATGTGACCGAGGAGGGGAGGTGGACAGAGAAACACAATCTCCCTCACCCCCCTCGTCCTCAGCAACAATACCCAGTCTCCAGCTGGAGAGGGTCAGCTTTTGTCCTTCTGCTCAAGTGAAGAGCAGACAGACGCGCTGACACGTTGACCCGCTGCAGGGAGAGAAGGAGACGAGGAGAAACAGCCCGCTGCACTCTGCTCGCTTTGATTCAGTACTTGGACAGTTCCTGAGCAGCAACGAGAGGGAGTGTGTTTTCATCAGCGTGTTGTCTGATGAGGGACTGAAACACATCTGGTTGGAAGAGCATCAAAATGCAACCAGTCCAGCTTGGCCACAGTGATCCCACTCAGTCGCTGGGATCACAGAGCAGCACCACCAGCCTCCAAAAACTGGGGGAGAAACAGCTGTTTGAGAAGTTTTGGGAAGGGACTTTCAAAGCTGTGGCCACCCCGAGACCAGAGAGTGTTATTGTGGCCAGTATTACCTCCCGTTGGAGAGTGACTGAGTGAGTTCTCTTTATTATAGTTTTTGTTTATTAGCTATTAAGCTTTTTTCTGTTAGTTGGAACTCAGTGACAAGTGATGAGGCGTGTTTTTATTGTTGAATATTTCAGGTTTTACTACCATTTACCAGTTTTCTCTTAATAATAAAAACATTCTAACATCACTTCCATAAAAATCTAATTATTTTCAACAATTTAATTCACACATCTATATTTTATATATTTGTAAACTTATTAAACATCATTTGGCTGAGATGTTTAGAGAATTTTAAGTGGGTAAATTTTAGTCAGACGTCTTGTGAAAAGGGAGATTTTTTTCTGCCTTCACCTGCTTGTGACATGTGGCTGGATCACAGATGGCCTGAAGAGAAGACTGTTCAGATATTTGTCCCTTTTAAAGGTCATGTGACGGCACCTTCCTGCCTCTAATGTCAGATGTGCCTGTTCGTCTCTTTTTAGCTCAGATTCGTGTCTGGGTCTCTGTCGAAGGAGCAACACGTTACATGTCTGTTCTGACACGTTCATCCATTTAGCTGAAGATTAGTTGTAGCACAGCAGCATTTAATGGGCAAGGAGGATTCTCTGAACGCCTTTCCCTGCTTATTATTTCTTGTTTTGTTTTTTTACGTGCTTTATTTCTGTCAGCACTGTCAAAAATAACCTGCTGGTTTGGACAGAAACAGTCAGTCTGTCGTGTGCTTCAATGCTCTGCAGCAGCTCAAAGAATAAATGAACGAAACAGAATAAAAACATTTAAACAACCTCTTTCACAGAGGCATGAGCATGTTTACATATCTGGTAAAAGGTATATTTTGGTTGAGTGACCTTTGAATGTTTTTGACACCCGCTATCAACTTTGTCTTATGTGAAATTAGCTATGTTAATGTGGATTAGAATGGCCCATTTCATCCAACAGGCACAGGCAGTGGAAAGACACAGTGAACCAAATAATGTGTCTTTAATTGCTTCTATTACTGCAGTTTCATAATGCTGCTCATGGGTCGTATAACAAATGAATTTATTAGCATGCTGGATATGACCCAAAATGACTTTATGTTCTAAGAAAATGACCAAACATGTCTTTGTGCTCTGGAATTTTAATCAAATAACTACAGATGATTAACTTCAGCCTGGCACAGATGATAGACTAAATCCTATTTAGGAAAGCTAGCAAAAAAAAAAGAACTAAATGGACCCAAGAAATAAAGAAACTTAACGTGGGTTGCTGCATGAACTGAGCAGCTTGTTAGAAAAAGATTTTGGAGTGGGGCCAAACTGTCTCTTCAACTTTAGCTTCTCTGAGAAGACTTCTCTCCTCAAGTGGCTTTGCCTCTCAGTGGGTACTGTTCGGGTGATGGTGATGATGGCAGCATGGCAGGCTAGAGCAAACATCCCCAGAGAGCACTTCAAATGTTGCTAACTCGCCTGGATGGTTTGGAAATGACAAAGCAGCTTTCAGGGTCAGGGTTATCTGGAAGATGGAGATGCTGGTAAATTTAAAAAGATTCACATTGTAAAGAATGCCTAAAACTAAATAAACAACATCCAAGGAAGGAGGATGCAGGAAGAGAGTTGGGTATCCCACTTCCTGCTCTACTGTTGATTTTGCCAAAGCAGAAAGTTACTCGAGAATGCTTAGACAATCAGAATTTATGGCCTTAGGCTTGCTCTTCTGCCTGTTTCTCTCAGAGGGGAAACATTATTATTCACTGTAGATAACTGAGGGGTGATGAACAAATGCAGTGAAAGCAAGAGGGCATTATGTACAACAAGAAGAGAGGAGACAGAGGGAGAGCCACAGGGAGATGTTTCATGTTCAATCAGCACAAGTTTTTTTTTTTCTCTCCACACTGTTCTCGTATTTTCTTTCCTCTCAGCTCCTTTACTTTGTCTCCCATTGCTTCTAAAAGAAATAGAAAGAGCTGGGGGGCCTGATGGCCACAAAGGATTAATTAGAGTTTTCTGTTGGGCCTCTATCCCCCTTGTCTTCTCCTCTTCATTCTCACATAGGAGGAGTCTGTTGGCTGCATGCAGCAGGTTGATGTTGCTCTCCGTTTCATTATCTCACTGTTTTTTTGTTCATGAGAAGGTGTCTTTTTAATTCTGCATTGACCAACTTCAGTGAGCTTAAACATCAGAATGTACGTTCATGTGGATCTGAATTGGGTTTTTATTGGTGGTGTTAGCTCATATATTTATGGTGAGATTGTGGCTGTTTTAGTGGTGGGTTCTTGTCCAACTCTGTGGCAGATGGTAAGCACGAGATTCTGGGAAGGAAGGGAGGGTGTGAAAGCATGTGGGTATGTGTGCATGGTGGGGGGTTTCAGGCCTCTTACCTCAGCAGATGCTGGTTTAATGAGGAAGAGGAGTTGGAGGTTGGAGGGGCTTGTACAATGACAGCACCAGAGGGAGTTTACAGTAGGCTGGACAAAAAGCTGGAACACTTCTGAATGGAGTGTAAAGAAATCCAGATGCTGCCTCAGAACTGACAACAAAACCGCTAAAATAACTGATCATTTAGTGGCATTAACATGGCTCCAACTTCTCACATGTTGTTCTTCAGGTTTGTCTCAGTTATTCAAATTTAAGCACTTTAAGAATTTAAAATGTTATTGAGTTGAAGGAATCTGATTTGAGACGTCTTCAGACTGGGTGTATGTGATGGGTATTTAATATATCACAGAAATATTCTGCAGATTAAACCTGCCCAGGAAGTGACCTGAAAGACTGGCACAAATTTTTTTTACCAACCTGTAGGTTGGTGTTCTAAATGTTACCAACAAATCCTACTTATAGTTAGTGTAACCAGACTTTGATTGAAGGTCTTCAGGGTTTGTTTCAAAAACTTTCATGGTACAGAAAAAGGTGCATTTCAGTATCAGAAAATCTGTTTTCAGGTAAGATGTTACTGTTTATAGACCAACCTACATTATTCCCAGCCTATCCCGAATGTTTCATCCAAATCTGTTAATTTAATTTTAAGTTATCTTATTAAAAAAACATATTGAAAATAGAAACTTCCTTGGTGGAGATTGTAATCTAAAATTAAATATTTTGTCTTGATGAGTTTTTGGTAAACACAGTTTATAGGTGGTTTAGGTAAAACATTATAGTTTATCTTTCTCCCTTAAATTGAGGGGTTGTTTGAGGTTTCTGGTTTTTTTTTTTTTATCAAATATTATTTTTTTGCCCATCAGAGTTCAGTGATTGATGGGTTGTTCTTCCTTCTGTAGTATTTTCATTTAACAGAATGCGGTGGTGTTTAACTGGGACAGCAGCCCTCTATTTGAAACATGCTATAACACACAAGCAAAATAAGGGGAAAGAAAGGTTCTTAGCATGGGGATAAATGAATACAGGAGATTGAGTTTGAAAACATCAAGCAGCAGCAGTCGCAGTTTCCCCAGAGACGAGGCTTCTTAGCCTTTCTAAATCTCTCTGCAAGAATGACAAACATGATTTAGTGACGGATGAGGGGTTTGTCTTCCGTTGTACATCTCTCTGCCTGTTTTTCTGCTCTCTCCATCACTAAGTGCCTTTAGCTGACTTGTCTCTCTCTGTGCCTCCTCCAGTATCTTTTCACTGTATGTTTGCTCGCCCTCTCTGTGTCTGTGTCATATTGGAATGTAGCTGTTGAAGCATGCTGACAAGAGAGCAGGAGATGATGCCGACTCCCAAGGCAGGAATTGGACTTATCAACAAAGTGGATTCATATTTGATATTGAATCCCATGGCCATTAGAATCCAAACATCATTATTCCCTTCAGGCCCCTTTTACATAGGAAGCAGCGAGCGCTGCGCTCACCGTGGGAGTTGAGTTCAGAACACGGGAGAGAGGGAGCAAACGTCTAAAGTGCGTGCAGCGCTATGGTGGAAGACAAAAAATACATACAGGAAGAAGCTACAGTATGTTTTCTAGAATAAAATTAGTAGCTATGTCTCTTAAATGTCTGAAATTAATTACATCTACCAAAAGGCTCAGTGTGAAAAAAACATGGAGGCTTTAATTTACATGCTTTTTAAGTTAAAGGAAAATGTTTTTACACTTTAAGTCTGTAGTTTGACTCAGCTTTAACAGCTTCTCTGGTTATAAGTTATAAGAATTTACCAAAAAATGAAACTGTTCTGCGCACGGAAGGTTGCAAAAAATCTAAAACAGAAAACCAAAATCAGAGGAAGAATAAAATTCTGTTAAATGAATGTGCTGCTGAATTTATGTTTCAGAACAGTTCAAGAGAACTTTTTTTAGATTAGTTTTTGGGCTAATTAAATACAATTGCACTTCAGCCATAAGTGATCATTACTGGATTATACTAGAAGTTATAAAGCAAAATTATATAACAGTGAGAAAACTGAGTAGGATGCCTGTAATCCTTGAGAAATAATTTATGATAAAGTTTGTAATATTTTAAATACTGTTGGATATCTGAATATTTGATTGTACACTAATTAGGCTTAAATTTACTGAGTGTTCTGCTAAGAGACTTCTTGCTTTTGTCCCAGTTATGTTTAATGAATAAAATAATCTCTTCTATCCAATACTTATGCATGAAACTTGCTCTTGGATGTCTCTAGATTTAAGTTTCTCATGTATTTGTGCAAGAAGGCTGTTGAAGGATTCCACAAAACTGACCTCCAGATTTAACAAACAAACTCAGCAGCCGTTTCTTTCTATCTGCACCATGACACATCAAATCCATCTAAAATACCGTGCAGTGTGGACCAAAGTTAAAATGCCAACGTTGTCCTAATCTATAAGAGATACATGTGACTTTTAAAAGTTTTGGTAGAAAATGTTTGCTTAATCATCAACAGTCCTTGAAAATGAAAAAAGAAACACATTAAAGGTGGACTAAGAAATCTAGAGAAATAAATCATGGGAGGAAGTTTAAACGAGTTATCGATGAATACAAACAACTCTTGACTCTCATTTCTACATCTGAAAGTTACCAGCTGTAAGAAAAGTGTTTGGCTTTACAGAAACTAATGTGATATTATGGTGGATGATGGGTTTAATATTGTATCTGTCACTTAAAACAGTGTCAGTTTTCAAAAACACACTCCCTAATATGATGTAAGGCCATCTTTTTGTTTGGGTTTATGAATCAGGAACTGAAACTGGGCACATAGGATTCTAATTGTTTACAGTGTGTTGGTGCATAAAAACTCCAATAAGGATGGACATGCCATGATGAGTAATGGCCTGTTTGAGATATTGCTCATTGTCTTACTCTCTGTGTCTGAAAGCTACACTGAATACAAATTCTTTTAAATAATCACATTCATGGGTAAATTTAAACATGAAATATTTCAGAAAAACTTGATAATCCAAACCTGTTTAAATTTGACTAATTCCAACAAAATAATCTCCATTAAAAGATCCTTTCAGATTTAACAGTGCCTCTGTTTGACTGATCTTTCTTGTGATTTTACTTTTCTCTAAACTGAAGCAGATATATGCACATTGCTGACAGTGGACTATCATTTGAGAACGTAAAGAGACTGACTCAAATTACAAGAGGGGGTGATTCAATGCCACAGTTCCTCCAGAGAACCGATGCAGCAGCAGTTCTGGAGATCAAAGTGAAGAGCAGAGTGATAACTGTTTTCTTCAAACATCAGCTCATAGCTGCAGTGACATTCCCCCTTCAGGGATCCAATTTTCCTGAGTGCAGTCCACCTTTCCATGAGAGGAAAACGCTTAACACACTGCCATCCATCTGCAGCTGGTGCCATCTGTGGACACTCATATCACCTTTTTGATCAAATATTTCAAGTAGTGCAGATGTGTTTCCTTTGATTTTTTTGGGGAAAAAAAGCTTTGTCTCAAATTCTAAATGTTATTTTTTACCTGACAGATACAGGTTTGATTTTGGTATTTTTTTTTAGACAAAAATCAATGGTGAAAAATAACCTTTTCCTCCCAATATAAGCATTTTTTACTCTTGACTAAGAATATAATCTCCTTTAAACATATAATTCTCATGAGAGGTTCAAATTAAATTAGACTGTATTAAAGTTTCTAATTTGTACAGGTGATTTATGATGTATGGAGGCAGTAAAGGAACAATCATACATCAAAATCTAATAAAAGCTCAAAAACTGAGCTATCATAAACAAGTGCCCAGAAATTAGCTGAACAACATCACTGGGATCATTTTCATATGTGAACTGTTCAATAAAGATCCCAATAAACTGATAACAACGGGTGTTTTTGATATTTAAGTTAATCATTTCTTCAGGCCTTGAAGGGTCTTTGTTTCCCTTTTTGGGCCAATTGGCCTTTATAATTGTAAAAACGTGCTATTGTTCCAACTGGAATTGAGGGGACATTAAATCCAATTATCTGACAATTATCACACCTTTTATAATATAATCCTTGCTTATAATTTTCAGAGTTTTTTTGCAGTCCGTGTAATCGTGGAAGACATTCACATTTTCACAGCACTGTGATCTTTAAACTTCAATCGACCTCCCCGAGAACCCAAAGCAAAGATATATTTTATCTACAATCTGTTCTCATTCAAATTGCAGCCACTTTGTCAAAACCTCTGGTGTCTCTAAAACAAGCACATTGTGTCCTTCAGTGTCACAGCCTTGAAACACAGGATGTGGCAATATTAAAGAATAAAAGTTGTTGATACAAACATCAGCAGAGTTTCTGCTTGTAATAAGGAAGAAAGTCTTCTCATGTGTTGGGGATTTATTTAAACCTTCAAATGTAAAATGTGGCTGATGGGTTAAGTGAAGAATAAAAAAATGTATTTTGAAAAACGTAACTTCAAGCAGTGGTTCCTCCATGGGGTTGTGGTGTTGGAGACCACAGCTGGGTCACAAGGATTTAAGGAGGAAACTTGAAACTAGTGCTTGATGCTTTCTGCATCCACTCCGCATGAGATATACTTTTTATCATCCTACCTTTCCTCGGGGGTCTTAAAGGCCCATCAGCTGAAGAGCGACACATCAACTGTGCACACTGCAGTACTCACTGAATACGAGAGTATCTGCTCTCAGACGGTTTGGGATTGGAGAGCATGTATATGAATAAAATCTAGACCTGAGAACAGACCATTGATGTTAACACTACCCCCCCCATAGTACTGTATATAAAACTGTTTTCCTGTTTACTTTTGTTCAATAAACACTTGAAGTGTTTTTGACAAGCTGTTTAAACCAGGCTACAGTCACATGGTTCTGCATCTGCTACACTTGCTGTGTGTTGAAATGCAGCACACTGACATTTGAAGGACTCATGGCATTTAACTCCATTAACATAGTAGATTGAGTTGTTAGATCACAATGGTGTGTGTGTGTGCGTGTGCGTGGGGAGGGAGGTTGTGATGGGGCAAGGGGGACTTGTTCTGTGGTTTGTTTGTTTAGTGCAGCTGCTGCAAAAATAATTAAAAACGAAGAACATATTACATAGAAGTTTAAATTTTCTGTATTTTCCTTTTTTGTTGCTTATTTTTTAGTTATACAAAAACTTTCACAACCAGCTGACTGTCGAATTCCAAACGTCTGTCAAAATTTGTTTTGGCGACTTTATGTAACATGTGGATGAGCATTGGCTCAAATACTCTGAAACAGAGTTTTGTGTCTTGGAACTGTAGCATTACCTCATTGCATTTTTTATTTCAAAAGAAAATATTGTATATGTTTGTAAAAAAAAAAAAAACCATCATGAACTCGTACACAACAAAATCTAATCTGAACCAACTAAAACAGCAGAAAGGATTAGTTTTCTTTTAAAGTGTTTACAGAAAACTTGGTAAGTTAATGTTAGTGGTACAGTATACCATAATATACAGGTGGCAGTAGCTCAGGAGGGAGAGCCGGATGTCCAGTAGCTGGAGAATTGCTGGTTCAAATCCCCACTTGGTCCAGAAAACACATGTCGTTGGACAAGACTTTTTACCCATCCTGGAGGTCTGGTGATCAGAAGGTCAGGTGATGTCTGGCAGCCTCACCTGCCAGTGTGTCCCGTGTGTGTAGTTTATCACCACCAAACGTGTGTGTGTGAAGCATTTTGTGTCATTTGACTCAAAAAGCTACAAGTACAAGCCATATCTATGGAAGACTGAAAAGAAAACTAATGCAGCTGTAACAGCTGGATATAACAGCTACAACAAAAATCAAAAATGAGAGAAGGAAAGGAAGAAGAATACACTCTGCAAAAAGAGATGGAGGAGAGGAATTATGGAAATAAAATCTGGGTTTTATGTGGGTGAGTTTGTAGTCAAGGTTATTCCATTTTACTGACTGTAATATTCTGGTCCAAGAATAGAAATCCTCTCCTGAGTTTTCACCCCAAAGAAGTTGAATCATTCTGTATGTAGAAATACCACAGTGAATAAAGCTTATTATAGATGAGAAAGGATGTGAAACCTTTTTGTCTGTAAGAAATCATCAGTAAATCTTACAGATAGACAGATATGGACGTTCTCCTGAGAGTTTCATTTGTAATGAGTGTGAGATTAGAGCATGTAAAATGTCATGTTATCGTTACATCCCTTATTTTAAGAATAAATAGGCCATAGTCAGTTTACAACTCTGTAAAATTTTTAAATATTGTTTTTATTATGTAATTTTAACCTACATATAGAATTAAAACTCTGAGCTCATCCTGCTACCACATGGTTGGTTGAACTTCCACCTCTAAGCTCAGGTCAGGAAGCCAGAAGGTTCTACATAATATCGTAGGCTACTACTAGGACTGAACTCTCCTGCACCTGTGATTTCCTCCTAGTTTGGGGATCTGACCTCCACAGTTAGGTGGCAGGATGGCTTGGTGGTGTTGTGTAAGATCAAGGATCCAAACCCCCAGCCCAAGCCAACCTCCAGTGACCTCAGCAAGAGACATAAGAATGAAACCATGCTGGCTCAGATGTTGCCCAGACAAGTTCTGTGTCAGTTGTCTGGAACTCGGAATATTCTGGTGAGAAATGGGTTATTGGACAAGGTTTGATATCTAGCAGAGATTGATATCTATACATATAAACCATTTTCTAAACACTTCATATGTGTGACAGGTGTTGAGAATTGTACCGCAGCAAAAAATGTCTTTTATAACATCAGTGGTATTTTAGGGAGTAGATGGCTCATTATTGTCATATACAGAAGGGATATACCTGGAATAATCACACATAATGACAGACAGCTGGAATCATTCTCACATTGAAGGGAAGATATGTTAAATATACATATACATCCCAAAGCTGACATGTTGAAAAACAAAAGAAAAAAAATCCTTGAATTCCTTTTATCCCAGTGAAACATTCAACTCTAATTTTTATATGGAAACAAATTATTTACAATTCAAGAGGTGCACAAGACATCTGCTTCATTTTCAGGCTTGTTGGTTTATTTTTTCTTTGTAACTAGACCCCTGGAGCTGTCATAGTATTCATTATTAAAATGAAAACTTATCAAAGTCAACTCTTCATCACTAAAATTAAATCATTTCAAGGCTGAGTGGCTCCCACGCCTCACCATCCTCTTCCATTTTTCATTTTCGCTTCTTGCCCATCCCCATTTAAGGAAGATGAGCTGCCATTCATTTGAGATTGCTCCTATTTGCATAACTGATGGTAAAGTTTGAGGGCTCAAACTGTAGCAGAGCTGGTGTGACAGATGCAGTCAAAGAGAGACCATCTTTGAACAGAGGAGGTCAACTCTCAAGAACTTATAATGCAGCTCTGAATCCATCAATTTACACCTTCAGTCATGTGAACAAAGCATCTCACGGCCAAACCAGTTAAACAAAAATCTCTAAGGAGGAAGGAGAGATGGGTGATCGATCTGCATGATGGCGCGTACTCACTACAGCTTAAAAGCTGTCGAGAAACAGAGAAAACAGACTGGTTCCTTTTTTTATATTTATGAAGATTGCTATGACTTTGATGATTGATAACCTCAGCATCTTGTTATCACATTATTGCAATGTTTAGACAATCTGTTTCCCAACTTTGCTTGTCAGAAAACAATTTCTTTCTGTCATGGGCAGGTTTTGGCTGAGTTCTTGTGTGCACAGATAAGGAGACAGAATAAAGATTTGTAGTGAAGTATTTTGAAAAGAATTGTAGAGAGTTGTAGAGAAAAAAACCCTCCAGATTGCTGCTTTAAAGGAAATCTGCAAGATGATAGGTCACCAAGGTGAACGGAAAAACTCCTGTTAGCGAGGTAAGACTGGAAGAACTTTAAAACAGTACCTTGTCTGTGGCAAATTAGAAAACTTCTATGTTGGATTTGGTTGAAATTTGAAATTCTTTTTGGAAACCATGAACATTGTATCCTGCAGACTAAAGTAGAGGGGGGGCATTCAGCTTGTTATCAGTGCAAGGTTCTGGAACCTGCATCACTGTCGTACGGGGTTGCATTAGTGCCTATGGTGTGGGCAGCTTGCACATCTGCAAAGGCTCCATCAATGCTGAAAACTGCATGAAGGTTGTAGAGCAACATCTGCTCCCATCTAGACATCTTTTAACATCTTTAATGAGACAATGTTAAATCACATTCTTCACAAGAGAAGAGCCCACATGCACACCTGAACTGCATGCAGACCATTCAGTCTTGTGTGCTGCTCTTTATGCAGATTTCTTTTAAGATCCTGCCAGAACATTTTAAATTAGATGAAGATCTGAGTTTTTACTTCAATATTGCAATAGATGTATTTTTCCAGCCGTTCTGTTGTAAATATGCTACTGTGCTTGGAACAGCAAGACCCAGATTGGACCAGCTTTATTTATAGGAGGGATTGCCAGATATTCTATTTAACACTCATTCAGAGAAGTTTGTGCTTAACTCAGTGACTGCAAGGCAGCCAAATAATCAACTCTCCATTATCATGCTTGTCATTTTTTTTGGACTTTTGTGTTGACACAGAATATTTGGCTTTTACAAAAAGTGTGCATTTTACACAACTATCTATGGTTTAGTTCCAAAAGAGTCTGTTGAGGTTTTTCTAAACAACTTGTAACTGAGTCGTACTCCAAACATCCTGTCATGAAGTTTAACAACTGACATGCAAATTCAGACCTAAATATTTAGAAACATATCACTTTCTTTTTCTATTTCAGTTAATGCAAATAGTAAGAGCAATAATTGAATTCCTATCAGCCTCAACTGCACTTTTTTAGAATAATTATGCTTCTCATCAACCCTTCAAATAAGAATGGGAATGTTGCAAACATCTGTATGCAACATGACTGTCGTTGTAGGGATTATACCATGCTGATGTCACGGTTGCCTTTACCATCAGCAGCTGTGAAGGCTCATTAACACACAATAACCTTTTCTTCTACTTTTTAAAATTTGGGATAAAGTTTTAAAGTTCTTCTTATTAATTCCCTTTTCAGCCTTCAAAGTCAGCCTTATTGTGCAGAGGTGATCTGTCATATATTCACAGGCTGCAATGAATAAGCCATAGGCAGCCTTTTTATATGAAACACAATCCCATTCAATGGATGACAGATTTGCTCTATCAAAGCAAAGTTAAGTTTTTGGGACACTTCAGGGAATTTTAAAGAAGCTATACAAGTAAATGAAGACACATAGTTGCCTGTTAAATGCTGGTACTGATTCGTTCTTGATTCGGAATAAATTCTGTTACTTTAAGAAGAGCCTGTCACTGAACTGAAATCGTCACAGTACAGCTTTGTTTTCTGACTTTGCAGGATTTGATCTTTGGTCAGTTTTTGACAGTGACTCATTTAAAAATGGTAATATGTATCATCTTAGAAGAGTGGCTTTATGAAGATACTGGGGACACGTGCAGCTGAATTTCTCCTCTAATTAACTTTATCACACAGGGATCAGGGTGATCTGAGGATATTCTAATTATGAGAAACGTAATTAGTGTCTCTGCTATATGAGCTAATTTCAGTGGCTTCCTATCACTTGTGATAGAAGCAGGGAGACATTCACATTTGCATCAGTGAAAGAATCAGTTATCATCCCCTCCCTGATTCATTTTGAAAACATGAAAGCCTCTCAGATAGCCACATAATTAAACTGCTATTTCAGGGCATTCCATTTAAATTTTGGTTTGGTTATGCCCTTGTAGGGAAACTGGAATTGCTTTGTCTCAGTGCTTTATTTGACTCTTTGAAGACAGTTTAAAGAAATCTAGCGGCAGCAGCAGTATAGTAGCTCTGACGACAATAAAAGCTCAGATTTAATGATTTGCCTTTGATCTGGCCAGGGCAATGCAGGAACACCTTTTGTCCTCATATAAATGAGTTCCACACCCTGTGGAAGATTGGTAAATTATTGAGCATGTGCCAGAAGTTTGACCTACTAATTTTACTTTTCTTGCATTGCAAGGAGGGAACACTTATCAAGAAGTACATTAGTTTAAAGTACAACAATTTCTGAGCCCTGGGTAAAATAATAATGATGCTTCAAAGAGGGAAATTTATACATGTACACATTTATATATATATATATATATTACTGTTTAGGACAACAGAATGCCGCTAGTGTTTTGCTCCACAAAGAAAAAGCAGATTCTTCGGATTCAGAGATGCCCGAGAGCAAAACATGGCTATTGGTTTGATTTTTCTTTCTCACCTTTCAAGAATAACCCTCAGAGCTTCAAGTGATTGACATATTTACTCCTTCCAAACACCCCTTTACCAAGCCTCTCCCTATCCACCATAGCCCTTTACGACACCTTATCCTTTTGAGAATGCATCTATAGAAACAGGAGATTAGGGTCATATAAAGTGTTGAAAATGACAAATATTCATACAGACATTGTATCTTTCTTTTCTCATAAACACTGAGGGAAGAGGACAGTTTGTCAACCTGACAGACTGACTTACTGATTAACAGCCACCAAGGTTATTACTGAAAGACTCTTAACACTTAAATACGAGTTTAGCAACAAATCATTTTAGTCCTCAGGTCATGATTGTGGATGATTCTCAGTGCTGTGAGGACTAATCCTGACCTGAAACACTATCCAGAATATTTTTATATTAAATATTTTTTGAAGATGTGAGTTTTGCAATATTTTTTCTACTTTGTGAAGCTGCAGTTTCAGTTTAATTCCTAATAAGATGATTAAGTTTTATTTTATTAATAAAATTGCTCATGTTATAAAGACCTTTTATCATTTTAATAAGGTTTTTATGTCTGTCTTGTTGCCTGCACACCACAAAGACGATCAGGGTCTCCTATTGGTGCTATAGGACAAAAATAAAGACAAACAAATATTCTGTATAAACATAAAGAATATACAGAGACGTTGTTAGGAAACATTAAGGACTTCGCTCAGCCAAGGAAATGTAATTGTTGGTTTTATAGTTTTATAAACTGGTTTTAGAAAATATAAGAATTCTGTAAACTTTGAAACACTGTAGGAGTTAAAATTTCTGCTACAATAACAAAAGAAACTCATTTTCTTCACTTCTTGTACTTCTGTTGTAGTACAGCAAGTTGGGTTGATTCTGTCTGTTATGTCTTTCTTCATCACCTCATGTTCTTTTGGTTAACACTTTCCTTCCTTTAGCTCTGTCATGTAGCTTTTGTTTCCTCTATCCTGTTCATGAAAGGGAAATTCTGACCATTTGTTTTCTTGATCACTTACGAGAGCAGAGAAGGATCAATCCTGCAAAAATGTTAGAGTTTCATTAAGAAGATTTTACAATATATTATCTTGTAAATTTAAGAAAATCACTTGTTTGAAAACTCTGAATGGAGAGAACAATTTGGAAAAAAAGGGATTTTTGAGCATGCTGAAGTGTTTTACAGATTTGATCATTTAAAAAATCTACAAAGTTTAAACAATTTGGAAATCTCAAGCAGCCCCAAATGTTCTTTTAGTGCTGAAAAAGACAGCAATGAAATTTGTTGAAAAAACTGACAGGTTGATCTGTCATGGCCAATTTAATCTGTAGTTTACGACTGATATTTAACTGCACCATCATGGGCAGCAACATATTGAGGAACAACAGTAAAAGCTCTGTAGAAACAATCATTACCAGCCTGAGGCAAAGTGATACTGACCAATTAAACTTGATGAAAGATGAGAATCGCTGGTTTTTGCTCCAAAATATCTTGTAAATTGAACAACTAAAGTATTTTACTGAAGGCAGAATCTCTTTGAGGATAGGAAAAAGGAAACTTTTCCTGATTTCCTGGATGTGTCACCTTGTCCCTGTCTTTGAATCGTACTGTCTCAGTAAATACAGTTTTCTTTAAGCAGCACAGGACTTGAGTTTTCATACTGAACTCATTCTAAACACCTCTGGGAACAGCTGGAAACACTGCTGTCTGTACTAACCCTCGGCAATGTGTTGTATCATAAGATACCCCGCATCCCGACTCGTTTCAGCAGCAAGTTGTCCATCTCATTAAGCACATGAACCACCATTCTATTGACTTCCCCAGTGTTTTTTCTTCTTAAATTCAAATTCAAACATACATTATTAATCCCCAAACGGAAATTAGATGTTGTAGTAACTCTTTGGCAGGAAGGATCTTTTGTGGCGGTGTGTGTTGCAGCAGATCTGAAGAAGCTTCTGATTGAAGACATTGTTGTTAAATCACAACGTCGTCACGAGGATGCAGAGAATTAGCTCCTTCTATCTTTGGCTGTTATTGTACCTTATTAAATTATTTATTTGATAACTATGTTGCTCCAGTTGTCATGCAGCTACAAGTTTCCTGAGATGATGCCAGACAGCAGGTGTGAAATCAGTCTTAAGTTTTGATTTTACCTGCCAATAATCTGATTGCCTTGATGTTTGTGGGTTTATTTATCTTATTAGTTCCCACCATTTCTAAAGGTGTTATGTGCTTCTGTTAAAAACACACCTTCTTTCAGATCCTGTCTCCTGTAGTTCCTCAGAGAATACAAAGTGGACTTCTTACTCATAGTCACTTTTACTTGATGCCTTTTTTTGCAGTTCTCTGCCTTGAAAATAAGCTTATAGGATTTCTGAGACAAAAAAGAGATTTAAGTTTACTTCTTCAGAAAAAGATCTCCTCAGTTACTCAGTGAAGAGTTGTTTGCAATAAAAACTATCTGCCAGAAAATGGCCAAAAACATTCTGTCAACATTTGAAACAGCTGACAGGCTTTGCATTAAATGCTGTGTGCATGCTATAGGAGATTAGTTCTGAGCACTTCTTATTTCCCAGACTAACCTACAAACAGTATGTGATTTATTATTGACAAGATATTAGTTGCTTGCATGCTTTATGAGGGATTCGTTTCATGTGACTGGAACAGTTTGTATTTGAGTTTGCTCAGTACTCCTGAAACTCTTACAGAATTTATCCGCAAGATATGTGAATGAAAACTTACTGCTAAAAGTAATTTGATTCAGAATGTTCTTTTTGAAAATTGTTTTTTTTTTTAATCATTCCACATCCCTCATGGACATAAAGTACAAACTACATTAGTTTTTATTCTTTTGAGGCTACATTTACATTTATACTCATTATATGCAAAAATAGTATAATGTGACATCTGGAACCGGATCAGTCCTTTCAAACAAGCTTTTGACCTTTTTGAAGCTTATAAGATTTACATGAAATATATATGGACAGTGTTCAGTTTTACTTTAGAGTTAAACGACTGAGACGTGTTTCATTACTATCTTTTGTCTCTCACACCCGCCTCCGACCTGGAGACAAAAATTAACAGAACAAAGCCCTCATGCTGTTCATCACATCAACCTGTTAGAACAGATTTCTGTTTATTTCATACTATTATGTTTAAGAGTTTTGTAAACTTTGCATTTTAACATATAGGATTATTTATGTGAACTGGTCTTGTTGTTTTTGCACAGGCACTATATAATCAAACTAAATTGAATTGTATGTTTTTAACCCAAATTAACCCTCATATATTTTCTTAATTTATAAAGTCATAATATTTTAAAACACTAACGTTAAATAAATTCAAATAAAATCAATTACACATAGAAGAGCTTTTTGGTCATTGTTTATTTACTCATTGTTTCTTCCTGCAGAAACAAAGGTACACGGTTAAATTCATTCCCCCAAGACCTTGACAGCTTTTTCCTTCCCACACATTACAGATAATGGAATAATTCACTTGCCCTTGAGCCCCCTTGCTGTCCATCCATACAGAACTTCTCATTGGGCTGCCAGTAAATTGAATGAACCTGCTTTCCATAAAAAGGTAATGGACTCCTTCAGATAGCCCTCTAAATAACTGGGACGAAAGGGGAGCTGAGATGAATCAATTTATTTTGTGACTTTGGAGAAGGTGGCCATGGAGGTTAAGGTCATTCCCTCATTGATCACCAGTTTCCCTGCAGGAAAGTGGACTGAGGTCACCTCCAGCCATCGCCAGGAGGGTTAGAAACCCCCCACGAAGTATCAAGGGTTCTGTTGTAGAACATCAAACTAGAAAATACCACACGTCTTTTCTTTCATTATCTTTTAAATAATGTTTTTTTATGTATGTTGGCTGTTTTAAAATCAAAGCATCTGGAATCGGTGGTGAAAATGACAAATGCATTTACTGGGCTGATTCTGATTCGGCTCTTGGTATAAATGGGCAAGGTTGTTGTCTTGGGCACCCCCTGCTGGAGAGGGCACCACTGCAAGCTCATAAAGAAGTACATAAATGTAATTAATACAATTTATCATATATTATCTTAGTTTGGTTGGGGTTGGGTGGTAAATAATCTTGTCTAGTTTGCGAGATTCGGCTCTGGGCTGACATACAAGAGAGATCGCATTATTTCACACTTACATGATTTTTCCAGTGGAAAACTGGAAAAAGGTGCAAAAAACTTGTGAGCTGAAATCTTTCACCTCAGTGGTTTTACTTCATCATGGAGTGAGCAAGATGCTTTTTGGAGAATCATTTGGCATATAATGTAAACTAGTGTTTTTATGCCATGGAAATCTGCAGTAAACATGTATTTGTTACCCAGTCACACCACAGAAATCATGATGTTGGGCTGCAACACAAATCTCAGCACTAATTGAGAAGAGAAACGGGTAATAAAGTTTCCATCTGGCACATATCTCTTCCTGCTGCCAGCTTTTTAAGCAGAGAAAAATCGTGTTATTTTACAAAGTGGGATGAGTGTAAATAAGCTTATAGCTCTGTATCTTTACTTTATTTATTTTGTGTGTGCACGTGATGAATTTGAGGATAAATTTATTGGCTATTTAAGAAATCTGAAAAAAAAAAAAAAAACTCCATTGCCTGAGTCTCCCTAGATTCAGTTGATCTCACAGCCGCCACTGATCCTTTGAAAAGAGGATTGGGGAGATGGAAGGGGTCGTACTTTAACTGTCAATTTAAACTGACATTTTAAGATATTATATCATAAAACCTGGACCTTTAAGCTCTTTGCAGTTTTCAAAGTTCATCAAGAACAGGATCAAATGGAACAACTTGGAAGCAAATAGACAAAACAGGAAAAAACAAACTGCAGTACAGTAAATGTTTTTATTGTGAGATTGCAGTTTTTTTTTTAAAGACATCTTTACTTTACTTCAATTAAAACTGTTATTATTTCTCATTTTATAGGCGCAGTAACTTTTCAGCTGCAGCAACATTTGCTGCAAATGTTTCAACCAAATTTTTATTAGACACCCTGTTCAGAGGTAATACAGATATTATCATTATTACCCATAAAGTTGAGTTTCAGACACTTTTCTCTTTTTATTCCCATTTATATTTCCAGGACGTATTTGGCCAGGTGTTGTGATTAGAGTCTCACCCAGGTGAAACAAAGAATAAATCACATTGAATCTGTCAGTTCATGAAGAGGTAAACATGTTTTATCACAAATATAATGGGAAAAAGTATTGAGATGATTTTGAATATATAGATTTGTGGATGAACATTTGTCTTCTAGTCCTTCACAAGGTAAAGGCTTTCCTGTCCCTAAATCAGATCCAGCATCAAGGCAGCCAGCAGCTCCCACACTGATTAGCGTCATGGGGGGGGGGTGTAGGAGGTGGGTGGAGGCAAGAAAAGTCAGCGGGTGTCTTGATTGCTCTCTCTGGCTGCCACATTCTGCCTGTTGTGCTCTTTTTTTTTTAGATGATCATGTTAGACGTGAATGCCTGGTTGAAAGCTTACACAAGTCTCCTTGAGAGCCCAAATTGATCTGTAACATTGTTACCAACTCCTCCACAAGCTTTCATGTACATACCCATACATTCACAGTCACACAGAGCGGTTAGAATGGAAATAAATGTTTCACAAATCACTGTTAGCTGTGAAAGCAATGATCTTTCTCTGTGTGTAAGTGTTTGAAACGGTTTCTCCAATAAGGCTGGATGGAAATGTGGTTATGAGAAAGAGAGATTAGTTTGAGGATAGGACACCCAAGGCATAACAAGGGGATGTGGGAGGAGGTCCTGACTCAAAACACTACATGCATGCAGCGTTCCAGAAATCTGGAATTCTACTCACAGATCTGAGAATCAGCGTCTGGGATAGAATTAAAATAAACTCCGAAACAAGGTCAAGCTAGTGCAGAAACAAAGTCAAACAAGCCCGGGGGTCTGATACAAGCATGCAAAGTGAGAGAAGATTCAGACGGCTGGCTAGTAATCCATCGAGGTACATTTATAGCATCAAAATGGTGGTAGATTTTCAGTATCTCTGCTGGATGCAGAGTCTCCATCTGCTTGTGCAGCACTCCCAGTAGGAGGTAAACACAAAGTAGTGATGAGAGCATAAGGAGCGATCATGGGGATAGCTCACCTGTTTGTGTTTTTTGTTGCAGAACAACATTGAAAACAGAGACCATGGTGTGAAAATTAAAACGAGCACAAGTGAGAAAAAAAGACACGTGCAAAATAATTCAAGTCTGAATTTGAAAAGATCTTTCAACACTATTTAAAACAAAACATGCGAGGTGTTTGTTTTTCTTTTTACACAGTACTATTATTAAATCTATTTCACAATTATAGATAAACAGTTCAATTCAAACAGACACAATTCTGAATTTATATTCGATAATGTATTATTGCCATGATTGAATATTGATCTCACTTTTTTTAAAGAACTTTATTCAAATGACCGGGTTTTTCTAAACGCTCCAGTCTTTCAGATCGCCGTGGTAACTTGAAGAATAAGGTTGATGATTTACAACCTTGACTTACTCATTTTAAGATTAAAGTTTCAAAATGTAATTTATCTTTAAACATCTGGAGAAAATCCTTTTTACTGTGTATCAAGTCAAACAATAAAAATGGTTTAAAGAGCATATTTAGTTTTGGGATTTCTCAGAAACTTATTCATGATTTTAAGCAGATTTAACCAAAATATTTTGATATCTTGTCACCAAATAATGTGAAACCCAAACTGCTTTTTATTATTATTATATTGAATATCATAAACTGGTAGAAAACAAATAATAAAACAGGTATTTGAAGAGGATTAACCATTAAATACATTAATTAACAGATTTATATCAAAGGACACGTTTCCACCAACATGCTTCTCCTGCTGTATTTACAGGGATATTCTTTTTAAACTATTTTTTCACAGCTCTCCAGTTTTATTACCTCTCCTTCTTGAATGAATATGCAGTCAGCCCATTTTACGGTGAAATGTTGTGTGAAAACAGAAAATGAAAAGAAAAGATGTTTGTGTCAATACGTCTATGAATCAGCATCAATCCACAGGGATGAATAAAGAAAACATTACGGTCCACTATTAATCCTTTTGACTAATTCTACTGAATATCTAACAGATCCAAATGTAACCATAAGAAGGACTTTGTGAATTATTTACATTACTGTTTTATTAACCAGAATGATTCACAGCTTAATCAGCCAGAAGAAAAACTGTCAAAAACAAACGGAAAGTGTTCTTTTTTCATTCAGAATGAGACGAATCCCAGTTTATTTTTTTTATTTTTTAGAATTACCAAACTATATCTAATGTTATCTGGAGTTTTCTCCCTTCCACTCCTACTCCAGTCCATTGATTGTCCCATTGAGATCTCTGCTACCTGTCAAGACTGGCTGCAAACTTTATATGTTTATTGACACAAATTAAGGTGGAACCCTGGCAGCTCATTAAGGCGGAAGGGGAAATTTGAAATGCCAAAGCATTGGGTCCCAATCTGTTTGCCCACTGAGGTCTCTGCATTCAGACAGGTGTGCAGGAAAAACCGTTTAGCTACTGCTAGAAATTATTCTCCCTGAACAACTACATGGAAATGTGATGGAGGATAATTGGAGGCTGGAGTGGGAAAAGGCAGCTCTGAAGGTCCTTAATGCACAGAGATGTGTCTGCTGGTCTGTCAAAGCAGATTTTAAATTAGCTTCAGCGTCATGGAAAGTTATTTACAGTTTATTTTGCAGTCCTTGGAAAATATTGTTTGCTTAATTGGCTGATTAAGTTGAAGGCAGGTGGCAGTTTTACTTTCTGTCTGTTTTTCCAATTAATTTGGGGGAATTGTGCTGCAAAAGTTGATGTAATTTGTTTAGATTTTCAAAGAAAAAAATCTCCCCTTTCAGTCCCACATTCCTATTACAATCTAACAGCTGAAGCATCTAATTGTGAACACATCTGTCAGCTGCCTGTTTGAAACAGGACATGAGACCGATCCTGTGAAATATGTTCCTTTTTTACTTGCTAAAACTTGCACACCCATTTCCCTGATCCGACTACGGATATCAGAAGTTTTTATCTTTTCGGTCTGCAGGAACTTTCTGCCAACCAACCAGAGACTTGTTCCTTAGACCCTCCTCCAGATGCAGTGCTCATCTCTGGTGTCAATGTTGTGCTAATTAAACACAGGGTGCACAATGATTACAGCTAGCAGCACTCCACATATATTAGCATCTGCAGTTGGCTCTTCATTTATCCCCTTCACACAGGAAGAAGTGTGATGTGGAAGTGTGGAAGTTAATTAAGCCAAACTACTTCCCTCTCACAGCTTTCACACAAAGAACCTTAATCACTTCAAACTCAATTTGGAGACAAATAACTGATGTATATGTAGGATTTCTGATGTGTGAAGAAAAGGAAAAAAGTCACATTTTAATGTTAACAGTCTTTAATAAATGGGTCGTTTGTTGCAGGTATTTTTACTCTAAAAGCTTCTTAAATAGTGTTTTTTGTTTTTTACTACAATGACAGGGTTACTGACAACATGATGATGAAAGCAGCACAGTGTTGGCATTAATATTTGGTTGCAGGCTAATCAGTTGTCAGGGAAGCTTTGTTTGTGCATGTCACTGTTTGCCGGTGATGTTAAAATTCTTGTTTTCTGCTACTGGAACTCATCTGCTGCTAATTTCTCTGTAGGCTGTGTCTCCGTGCTCCACATGGGAATCAACTTTGTCTTACGCTCTGCATCTCCTGACAAAACAGCTTGAGAAATCAATGAAACAAAAGCAACATCTACAGTAAATCGTGCCATCTCATTCAGAGCTCAAGCTGTGGCATCTAATTAATTTGCTGCAGCTCTATTTATGTATTTTATGCAGTATGTTGACATCCAATGAGCTTTTTTTTTTTACTTTTTTTTAACACAATTCCTGCTCAGCAGATAGATTTCATGTGAATATGTTTTTCACTTGTTAACATACATCATTATTCCTTCCTCCAAGTTTCCTCTCTGCTAAGCCTGTAGTGGCCCCTGTAATGAGACACTGCAAACAACCCTCGTGAATCTGAACACTCACACTGTGGCTGTAATTTGATTTTAGCTCTACAGAGACAAGGCAAACAGAAAGAGCTGTCGATAAAATCCAGCAGGTTTGTCTGGGTTAAGTGAAGCTCTTGGGTTGTAATTCACTGGCTAAAAACGGGGGATTTATTTTCTTGAAGAGTTCATTTTCCAGTTGATGTGTGCAGTTCTTATTGCAGTCGCTCCGGAGAGTTGAGATCGTCTTTATTACGAGATGTTAAAAGACACAGAAGGAAGTAAAGTAGGGAAATATTCATTGTCCAAATATTATTTTGACCATCTGAGAAAAATCCTCATTTATTGCTTAAATGTATTGAGTTTAATTGATTATTTGAATCCTATATAAACAGATGACAACTGATATTAAGCATGAGAGGAACAGTGAGCTCACATTTTTTTAAGGACTTTTGGATTTTTAAACTATTTAAACAGAAGTCAGTTTTTTATTGTTTTTTTTTAGTAGAAATATAATCTCTCTCAGATTCTCCCACCAAGATCCACTGATTTAAAATCCTGGACAGAAATAAAGTACCTCTGAGAGCTCTGGATAAGTATTAAACTATCGCTTTAATAGGCTCATTTTAGTCATTTTGTCTAAATATCAAACAGACTTTTTTGCTATTTCTTCAATTTCTTTTAAAATATGAATGCTTTAGTTTTTAGTCATCATCAGGTCTTTTAAACCAGTTGTGTTTATAAATATAATGCATATAATGTGAGCTGATTAAGTCATTTACTGAAAAAAGCATCAATTTGAGCATTTAATCAAAGCGGGTATGTACTCGTTTGTGTGGAACGTTGTCATGGATTCATGGATATGATGAGAGGTTATGTGATTGCTACAGTTTATTTATTTGTTGCCTTCGGATTTTTTTCTCACATTCCGTTTTCTCACCACTTTAATCCACCTGGTAGTCCAGATCGTTGAGTTCTAATGGTCACTTTCGCACTCAGCTTCTATACACGCACTTGAGTTGTGCAAACACAATGTCTAATAACATTTCCAACATATTCAGAGTTTAGTAATCAGCCTGAGTGACCTTTGCATGGAGGCAGAGTTCTTGAGTAAACACTAAGATGGCCGGAAGCAGAGGTCGGAGCCAATCGACATATTTGTTCTCTTTCAAAGTGATTGCTGCCAAGTGGAGACTGCTTTAATTTGATTGATGTGTGGTTCACCAAGCTGTGGATTTGGATGTAATTACACTTTGTGCTCACCACGATAAGGAAATTAATCAAGCCATTATGTTGCTCCCATTTTATCATCAGGACGCAATAATTGAATAAACTAACCTCACTTGTCTTCAATGTGACTGCAGCTTGCAGCGAACTTGACCAGTGGAAGGGTAAAAGGTTCACTGTCACTGATAGTGAGACAAAGACGTTGAACATATTTCACATTCAGACACAATATATTTATTTTGGATAAAGTAATCAAGATCTGCTGTAGTTCATTTAGACACAAAGCTGTTTTATCAGATGTGCACAAAGAACAACCAAATAATTCATTTGGTTTTCAGTAAAAGCCATTTTCTCTTTGTGGAAATAACAGAACTGATATCACATTATCTGCTAAATTAAAAAAAAAGATGGTAAAACTTTTTGGGAAACAGAACTTTTATTAGTTTATTCTTTATTTAACCAGATAATTAAGTCACATTTTTTAATCCAGTACCAGGATAAGATAAAAACTTTTCGAGTAGCAGTAACAGTGTTGCTGCTCTGCTTTCTAAAACAGATGGTTCTGTTGTTGCAGATAGTTGGTCACACAAATAGTTGCCTGAGCCAGAGTCAGCGACTAGGTGGTCTGATTTATGTGTTTGTCCAAAAATTATGCAAAAAGTATTTGATGAGTGTCCAGAGGAAGAACTTTGAAGTAGCAAAGTTTGAATTTCAGTCCTGATTTTTCTCCCAGTTTTGCCTAAAAATAGTGTTGTATGTACTTTGGGTCATACTTTGTATCATACTGCTGATGTGTGGTATCCTTCGGAGTTTTCCAAACCCACAAAAATCCCCAATTCGACAAGAGGTGGGGCTACACATAGATCTGGCAGAGCCTGGTTAGTACGATCTTGTTAGTTAGGGGAAACAGAAGAAAATGTATTATTATGACTTATGCGAGGGTTAGTAAATATTATAGGGTGTCTGCGGACTAAATGATATTAATGACACTGTCAATGTTTTGTCCTCAGTGTTGATCAGAATCAATGACTGAGCATTGAGACGGGAGTGAGTCTGTCTTACATGTGTTTGAGTGACCAGTGGTGAACGGTAGCTAATTGGCTGCAGGTGCCACGTGACGTCTTTCAGATTTAAAGTAAACTGGTGATTTGAAATATAATAAGATTTTACAATTTTGTCTGAGCCATAAATCTTTTATATTATTTTATCTCCCTCCTTCTTGTCCATGCATACAGAAGAGCCAAGGGACTATAATAACTTGGGGCTGATTTCAGCTGTCCAAAAGGATTTGCAGCTATCTTTGCAATTTATTCTTGAAGGCAGAAATCTATTGCCCATCAACACAGATTCAGGAAAATGAAATTTCCTCGCTTGCAAAGAGAACTATTGAGGTTCTGCTCTTGTTCATAATCTATAAACAGCAGTATAACTTGATCCAGGAGATGTGATAACACCTCATATTACTTTCAGAATAGCAGCAGTAGAAAGCAGATTATTTTCACGGCATCACAAGGGTTTTATCTACTGAAAAATGTGCATGGAATATTCAAACTCAGTCAAAGGGCTGGGTCCATTAAACTATTACCCAGAATTCTAAATGTCAAGTCATGATGCTAACGCTAATGGTGCTGACAGCTATTGAAATGTTCTGAAGGCAGTTTTAATAACTGTGTGTTTTACTCTTTTGCTCGTGTGCCTAATTGATTACTGCTGTTTAATTGCAGCCCTGTGTTTGTGTTTTTCTGCTGAGTGACTGCCTCAAAAATCTCTTAACATTTAATCAATATCACTTGATCTGCAAGGATCTGCTTCCATTTCACTGGGAAATACATTTCACTGGTTTTGAGTGCAAAGTGGTGCATGTTTTGTTTTTTTTTCACTTTGTGTGGGTTTAATTGCTTGCTTGTGTCCTTTGGGGTGGAGATGAAGTTGTACTTTACTCGAGTCTGAAATGTGGATAAACACACTGAGTGTAATTTAAAGCTAAGTGACTTGGGACCACCCTGTTCAGGTTTTAATTGTAGTCATATGTCATCTCTTTCCATGATAATTATCTCAACTATCATCACTCTCATACAGTAACAATGATCAATTATTCCTGGTCTGTCTGACAACATTAATGAAAAGTGTATTAGCTTCCCTGAACCTCACACAGGCGACTTAAACACATCTACAGAGGAAGTAGGAAGTAACATCAGCAAATTAATCAGTTCTTCACCTGTTGTTACTTTTTTTTTTTTGGTTTATTCTCTAGCAGCTGAAGTTCGTGTAAATCATTCTTTGGTCTCTTCCATATTCTTTTGTAACTAAAATAAGCTTATTTAATGTTCATTTG
Organism: Pachypanchax playfairii; assembly: GCA_006937955.1. Lineage (NCBI taxonomy): Eukaryota > Metazoa > Chordata > Actinopteri > Cyprinodontiformes > Aplocheilidae > Pachypanchax > Pachypanchax playfairii. Next base: position 4,222,047 of record SSNP01000034.1, read on the forward strand.
CCAACAAATTAGCAACCTTTCACTTTCAGTCAGGATTGTTTGCTTGTTAAACTGAACAGTGTTCCAATAATTGGACTATTTTTAAAATTTACCTCATGTAGAATAGTTGTGCCTTCAAGTTCTTGATTTTGTATTAACATGATTACTATCATCGCAGTATAACAAAAATCTGTATCAGTGTTTTTAACATAAATTATGTATATACTTTTAAATCAGCTGTTTTTGTTTTTGGTTTCGATGCTTCCAAGTTTTTCTTTGAAATTTTCCCCGTTTGTGTTTGGACGTCAACCATCGAGTGTCAGATGTTCTTTTCTCGTTGTTGCTTCAGCATTAGCTGCATCGATCCTTCCAGGTATGTCCCTTAACTTGTTTGGCACAGTTTGTTATTCACCTGCTCTCTTGGGCACAACTTGACTCACTTAATCAGTGGGATGGAACAGCTGTATGGTTGGCATGGCAACCAGAATGACACAGACATCAATCAGTATGGATTTTTCTCTGCTGAATCTCACAGCACGTCAGCGTTTTGTACACGCTACATCAGTTTGTTCTTGGCTCAGTAGAAAAGACACTAAAACGTCAGTGACAACAATATGAAAACAAAACAGTGAGATGAGCATGAATAAAACAGAACAATGAAAGATTTTTACTTTGGGTTGTTACATCCTGAAATAAAGGACATGTTTTTTTTTATTATTATTTCCTATATTCATCTCTCGTGGGGATATTTGTCTCTGCATTTGACCCATCCTCACCATAAGGGGAGGAGCAGAGGGCAGCCGTGTTTTGTTATTTAAACTTAATGTATTATTCATGCATTTTAAAGTGTTTACACTTTGTTTCTATTTTCATATTTCTTCATTTAAAAAAATTACTATTTAAGATGCTTAAGGTCCAGAATGAGTTGATTTCTATTTACATTAAAGATTTACCAATACAGGACATTGTTCTTTATTTCATTGTGTTTTTAATCCCATTAAGATTCTCCAATAAGCTTGATTATTTGATTTAGCAAAAAAAAAGAAAAAAAAAAGAATTAATTTTAACTAAATTTCATTAAGAGCAAGTGAATTCTCTAGTGAACACTTGAACGCTACATGTGTAAACAACTACTCGGACCACATAAACTGAAATCTGGGGGTAAATGTATCAAAAAGAACAAGAGCAGTTTAGAATGAGAAGATTTGCACTAAATAAGAATAGAAAATACACCAATGTTCTTTTTGTGCAAGTTAATTCAATCTTGTAAGATCTCCTTCTATCACAGTGGCGTTTCTTCACACAATAGAGTTTTAAAGAACAAGATTTTATTCAGATGCTGTGTGTTTGGTTGTGTCGCCATAGACCTTCATCCACAGGTTCACGCTTTCAAACTGTCCCAGAAGACCAGCTGAAGCAGAGCGCTGGGCAATTTACTTCACACACTTTAAGCAAACACTTGATTCAAAGTGATTCAGTGGAGATTTGAACAGAAAACATGTTGCAGATTTTAATTTGGTCATCTGAGTATGTGATCTGCAGTGATTCCCAGTCGGCTTTATGGCACGTTTTCAACAGTGATACTGTGTTGTGTTGTTTTCCATGTTATTTTAATGGCTGCCTTGCATGCTTCATGCACCTGCACAGTGTCGGCTGATGTTGTGAGCCTGAGTCCTCAGAGAGTAAACTGCAGCTGCCAGGTTACAGAGCAGCTCCTCTTAGATATTGAAGCAGTTTATCAAATTTACATTATAAATCGAGTGTGCAAAATGAAACTGAACACAAATTGAGGATCCTCCAGGGACTCTGGAAGTCAATCCTTTCTCATATGTCAATACAGATGGAAAAGATTAATAATTTATAGAACATGGCTAAAAAAGATTTTTACTCTTTTTTTTCTTTTCCTGCTTTCAAGGCACTAAATTTATTTGTAATCTTTTAAAAGATGCTGGATCAATGCTCTTGTTTCCTCCTGATCTGGAAAAAAGTCATTTACATCTCCAGCTCTAAAAGAGACACTGGAGTGTAACTTTAAAATTTTCAAAAAATCATAATGGTTCAAGACTTTGATATACATCTTCCATCATCTGCACGTTGCATACACTCATTTCTTCCATTGCAATCAGTTCTACCTTACCTTTTTTCAAGGTGATTATATCATACTTTCTCACACAGGTTTACCGACACGGCACAGTTATTCTTTGTTTGATGTGCACTCAACTATCCACAAGGAAGTCATTATGCAGATGTGTTTTGTGGTGATATCGGCGGGTAAAGAAGATGAATGAAGTGCTGGGCTGCTCTGAAACACTGTCTTTTGTGCCAGAGTTTCCATCATTGTTCTTTGTTCTGAAGTTTGAAATTGCACTTTTAAAAAAGATTGATGAAAACCACAAAAATGATTTTCTGATTGTTTTGTAAGAAACATTTTTGCACTCAACAGAAAATAGGATTCTCATTCAACTGATTGCTGATCCTTCGTGCAATCAGTAAAGTTAAAGTAGAGTTCAGGTTTCAGTCCTGTGGAGAGGCTGTGAGAAGTAAATATCTTACCTGCAGCTGTCTAACAGCTGGGCTGTCGAGCTGGTGAGTCGCAGCGGGGCCGAGATCAAAACATGTTACTACCATCTAAACACAACTTCTATCTCAAAGATTCAAGTTTTCACAGCATCATTTTAGTATCAGGAGACTGACAGGAGACAGTGTTTGAGTTTGATATTTTCTTTATTTAATTTTCATTGTTGTTGAGCAACAGGCTTAAACACACAAGGCAGTGAAAGTTTTTGATTATGTTCTTGTGTAGCTTCCATGTGGCTGCTGACAACATTCAATATTCTATATATAATAAATCTGTCAGTGAAAATTATATTCATGTGCGACTTCTGTGACGTTTTATTTTATAGAAAGTTTGCTTCAAATTTCTTTCAAATTTAAATAGAAATAAAACTCTTCAGTCCCTTTGCAGAGCATCTGAAGGACTCCTACTTTTGCTCTTTGTTTTAATGAACAAAAACTCTTATAACTCACTAAAAAAGAGAAAAATATCCACAAAAACAGCCTCAATGTTCATTTTAGGAAGAAATTAAACTGATTTAATTTGGTAATTACAGCAACAGAAACACTTTCACAACTTTTTTATGGAAAAATATCCAATCATATTTGGTAAAACTGATAATAAATAAGCTCATTTTGTTTGAAAAGGGATGATCACGTATTAAAGTGAAAAATGATCATGGTCTTGTTTGCTGCATGTTTTGTCTCCATCTGTTACCATCAGGATCAGTTGTAAGAGGAAGCAGAGAAGCCTCCTGTTGAAAGGAGGAAATCTCTCCCCTCATGACAAAGACTGGAACAAATGGTGGTGACAGTCTGGTCACAGAACTTGTCAACACTAAAGGAGCTGTGCTAAACACACATGTACAGCGTGACTCATCTCACTAGAGAAAGAGGTCAAAAAGTCCTGAAGTGTAAAGCTTTCTGTGTCTGTAGTTTATAAGAAAGGATGTCAGTCATGCTGTGTTTCTGCTGCAGACTGATCTCTGCCCGAGTCTCAGATTTACCTGCTTCCTGATTTTTCTTGGTAAACAAATCCTGCCCGGATTGTGGAGGATTAGTGTTTGCATAATTCTTCCTCATCAAAGCGCTGTCATTTAATCCCTTCAGTTTTCACAATAATTCAATGACCTTTGCCAGTTTGAAGCTTTGCACGTAGCCTCTTCGATCCCTTCAGCTGGAAAAGGAAGATGATTGCTGCAATGAACAAAAATCACTGAGAGAAGAATTCAGATGTTTGTGACTTGAAAAGGTTTTTGCCACAAACTGCAGAGGTCAGTTCAGGAGAGTATTTGTGTTAGTAAACCTGAAGCTGCTGACAGCAAATAAACAAAGGAACAGAAAAGGACCAAATAAAAGAAGAAAGCATCAGGTCACTTTCCATTCCAGCTTTATTCAGGAACACAAAACGAAGGTTTCAGAGCAACTTTTAATCCTTTTCTTCTTCTTTGCTTTCTTAATCGGGACTATATTGTTTGAATGTTCACCGGCAGCAAAGCACATTAAGTTCCACTGGCTGGAACATAATTAATGCTTTCATGCTAAAGATCTATTTGATTAAAATTAGGTCACCATTACAAGAAGTAGCTAAGACAAAATGATGTGAAATAAAATTTGATATTTCAGAAATTGTTACAGATTTATAAACTACTTTACACAAGAATTCTGATAACTTCAGTCATATATATATTTTTTTTTTACAACAAGAAGTATTTTATGAAACTTCACATTTTTAAACTACTGAAAATGTAAATTTTTAGAATAGTATAACATGATTTGTACAGTATTATAATGCACATACAGTACATTCAGTTGGAGTGAGACATTTGAGTCTGATGTGGGGGGCTTACGGGCAGATAAACCAAAAATACCTAAACATGCAGAAGTAAACAGCTTTGTATTTTGATGTCAACAGTGTGCATGAAAGAATCAAGTTTTGTAAAGAAACTGTCAGAATTTGATCAAGTTGCTTCATTTGGTTTCTTGTTTGCTTTTTATATACCAGAATCTCAGATTTATGCTGACAATATAGATAAATGTATATGTTTGTTATATTTAAATAGTAATGTCGTATAAGAGGAAGCAAAAATTGTGAAGCTGATCATATTTCCCAGATCAGCCTGTAATCCTGTAAAAACCTGTGCTGTTGTTTATTGAGGCCTGATAGAGAATCATATTGTATTATTGGACCTGTTGGTTCAGTGTAACATTGATTAAGCACAATAATTTGTATTTAATCTTATACTGATGAATTATTTGATATTTAATTAGTTATTTGAAAGAAATTCCTTTTTCATTGAAATAACAGTATAAATGGATTTATTTTGTTCTACATCTACACAATGAAAAGATGTATCCAATCACCAGTTTATTCAAAGGTTGCTCTCGCATCAGCCTCCTTGATCAGACTAATCATCCTTCTGGTAGCCGTCTTTATCTCCCCTAACACCTTTTCCACTCCTGATCATGTCGACACATGCAGTTTGCTGTTTGACATTATTAGATCCCTGTCAGGGCCACTTCCTTTTACTCCGAAAAGCCATTGAAAATGAAGGTGAGGAAGATGGGAAGAGACGGCTCCTGCGTGCTCGTTGCAGGAGAAAGAGGAGGAGACTGTGCTGATGGACTAATCTCTTGCTCTGATTATCTTCTCATTGCAATCAGATGGGAGACATTCGATGAAGAGGAGAATTTGTAATTACCCTCAAATCTCTTGTGACTAAAACAGAGAATATTTATCAGGACTTTGACTGTATGCCCACAATAAATCATCTAATTTATCAAACATGGCTGGAGATTCTTGTAAGATTCAAAGGAAGGAGTTTACATTGATTTACAAAATGATGGCAGTTGAAACTAGACTGTGTATAAGAATTTTGACTGCTTTTTTAAACATGGGAATGAAAAATAAGGGGGCGGCATGGATAATTTCAGCTATTGTTATGACCAGCGTCTTCTCAGCATGCAATGGAAAGCAACATTTACTCAAATGCCAAGGCAGCTGAAGCATGTAAATGCCTACATTTCAATCCACACAACAGTTTGAATTGTTAATCACTGACCTCTGTTTTTCCTAGAGGAGATGGTGTGGAATAAAACCCATAACCAGTGCACCAGAGGGAAAACGACTAACCGAGCATGTTAAAAACCCCCATTCACTGTTGTATGATGGAGCTGTGTGGACAGCTAGAAAAATCAAATGTTGAATTCTTTCTCAGGAGCAAAAAGCTAAATGTATTTTTTTTTTTTTTATTCTGCTTCTTTCGCAGTTTGGAAACAACAACCTGCTCTCCTCTAAAGACTGATGAGAGGAAAGAAGCTGACACTCGTGTGGACAGCACGGAGAGGAATGGCTGCATCAAAGGAAATGGACACAAACACCACGTCCATCGCAGGACCAGGACGTGAGTTACTCCTCAAGCTCAAACTTAAATACTTAAGCAATCATTTTAAAACTCTAAACTCAGAGAGAACAGGTGCTCAGGGAAAGATGAGCGAGCTTAGAAATCAATATGTGAGTGGGGGGGTGATCAGTGTGACATTCTTCTGATGATAAATGGTTTGTTTTTGCTTTTTGGGGCTCTTTGCTATTTTAGATCACAGAGCTGATGATGAAGTGTTTCAGGAGTTTCACCAGAATTCCTTCAGGACCTAAAACTCTTAGTGAGAAAACTAAGCTAATGTGTTTTCATGTGCTTGTTGCACCTCCAGGATGCGTTCAGACTAAAAACAAAGTGAAGAAGAGAATCTGAGTGAGAGAAGTTCTCTGGTATTACTCGGGAAAAGAAAAGAAAATCCCGTTTAAGTACCGTTCCATGAATTTTAAAGGTTATCAATGCCAAAACACACCATAGCTGTGTGTAATCTAATGAGCTCCGGCTTTACAGAGATCGATTCAGTTGTTAGAGATGACAAACAAAACCAGGCTCAATTTTTATGGCTTTTTTTTTTAAAAATAATTTATTTCTAAAAATGACATGTTTTCCATTTACAATTGCACCTGAATATTTTATTTTTTTCAACTTACGGGCCTGACGTCTTGATGAGTCTAATAGTTGTTTTAAACACTGCTGAGTCTGTCATAAAGCCCAAGAAAGGGGGTCACATCAATCACATCTTCACACTTATTATAAAAAGAGGCAAAGTGCTCGTGCGCATCTCTAAAACAAAAATCCACTGATCAGGTCTGTGTTGTTCCCAGATGGAAAACCAAAAGATAAAGTTATGACATTCCTTGTCTGATTGTTTTGGCCATTGAGGACAGTGTCGTCATTTCAACATATTGCAAACCGAGTTTTACTCTCCTGCTCTATTTTTATCTAAAATATTATTCTACTGTTTCTAACTTACACAAACCTTCTTTGTGAAATTAATTCTATAAACTTGAGACTTTCTGGCTAAGACCTGTTTCATATTCTTCTCTCAAGAACTCAGTCCACCATAAAGAAACCAACCATTTCAGGATCTTTGCGAGGTACAGATTAAGAACACGGTGGGCCCCTCGTTGTGTGAGAGAGGGTGTGAAACATCCTTCTCAGTAAATCTGAACAATTAAAAGTTTGTATTTTGTCTTTAACCCTGTAAGACCCAACTTATTAAAAAATAGCCAGAAAATTCTGATTATTTGGAACTGAGACTTTTACGAAGCCTTAGAACAAAATTCACAAACGTTTTTTGCTGTATCATGTTATTTATAATAGATTTTTTGTATCACATTTATTACATTGGCCGTCTTTACGTTTTAATTGTAGTATAAAAAATGAGTTACTAATAATGCATTCATCCATATAATAATGATGATTTAACCTGAAAAAAAAGGCAAGTGTATCATTTACTGGGAGCAACCATGTTAGAAATGATCAAAACTATGTAGCAAATATGATACAAGGGACATTATAGGGTTAATGAGTCACCATGTATATACAGTATATTCCACATAAGGAGAAACCTGTTCTGTATCTTAATTAGGTGGTTAAAACTATATTATTATCTAATATATCATGTTTATGACACGCCAAAAGAAATAAAACTTGCAGTTTCACCTCTTTTAGCAATTTCATGGTTAACATCAGACACTGTTACATCTGTGAAGATCATGTGGATTCATCACACATATTAAAACAGCTTCTACAAGCAGCAAGTGAAAAATATCATGCTTTTGGTTATTTCTTTAGGTTTTCTAAATGGCTTATGAGCTGCAAGAATTTCTAAATAGTTTGTCTAAATAATAATGTGCTGCCTGCAGGAAGTTTCCTCTGTTAAAGGGGGCATTTTTCTACAGCTTTCTGTTTTCCTAATTGGCCAGCAACAGCAGAGAAATAAAGCATACTAGTACAAAATACTGACTCTGGATTTTTTCTAAGGACAGTGTGTTGGCAAAGAAGTTTGGATGATCACAACTGTAAAAAAAATGGTGTTAAATTACACTTTGAGCATGTTCTCATTAGATGTCCACAAGTCCCAGTCTCATTTCTGATTGTTTCACTATATCACAAATCCCAGCGTAGATGGAAAATCTCTCCCTTTCATCCCCTCTGTTTCATCATGAGAAACCTTTTTTCTGCTGGCAAGAAGAAATGCAAATGTCCTTTAAGGACCGAATGCTAGAAGTGTTAATGAGAGACAAAGCAGTCTCATTATCAGGGAAGGGGACTTGGATTTGGTCTAACTAATCAGCTCTAATGCCTTTCAGTTCCTAATGCTCCCAAACTGCCACTAACACCAAGCAGGGTCGTTTATTATAACAGGACACTCGTGCAGCAAATGAAACTGGCACAAAGTGCTTTATGGGTGCAGATTAGCCATTAAAAGTTCAGCGTGTCTTCCTCACACCTGGTCAAGCTCACCTGTTTGGATTCATTTCTGTTTATGAAACACAAAGATCCATTTCTTTGAATTTGATGTTTAAAAGGTAGTGAATGGAGTGGTACACATCAGCAATTTGAGGATTTAATACAGAAGACAATCTGTTTTTAACGTTTAAAGTCTTGAAAAAGTTGCACAATTATAATTGAAACATTTTTCTTGTAAATTATTTTTGTCCAAGTGATTTTAACTTTTAAAACCAAGTAGAAAAAATATTTCAGTTTCTCTGCTGAACTGTTTGGATTCGAAACAAGTTGTTGTTGATTTTTTGCTGCTGAAATATAACATCTTTTATCCATACATGTGATTGACAACAAAGTCTCTTCTCCTCTTTGTCTCTTCCTGCAGCCACTTCTTTGATGATGCTTTCCCACCTCGGACAAAGAGGAAGAAGAAGAAGAGAAAGTCTGAGAGGAGGAGGAAAAGAAAAAGGTGTGTTCTTAAAGTTTGATGATTCTGCAGAGAAATTCTGGATTCCTTTATGGAATAAATAAACAGAAGTGTGACTTCTTCCATCAGACTGCAACAAAGTAATTTTACACAGGTTATATAATAAAGTTATTAATTGGTTTTATTGGACTTTACTGTATTGGAGTTATCTAACATAACAAATACTGTGTATTTAGAACAAAATGAACTGAGCTGGATTATAAAAGACTGGACAGTATTTTTTTAATTAAATGTGACTGTTCTTGGAATAAATTGTGTTCATTTGGCTTAAAAAGATATTTATTTGTTTGGTATTAATTAGATTGAATTAGGATGAAAAGAATAATATTTATTTTGAAGAACTAGATTGAGTTTGACAATATTTAATTGGACTCTGATTTGATTAACTGCTCTGTAAAGAGCTTCAAAATGACCTTTGTTGAGAATTAGCCACATTAAATTAAATTAAATTCAAGTAAGACTTCTAATAAATCCAGATTTTCTTGTTTTAGGTCTCCTTCTCCCAGTTTGTCCCCACTGAGGAAGAAGAAAAAGAAGAAGAAGAAGAGCTCTAAGAAAAGCAGAGAAAAGCACAGGTAGTTGTCACTCATTAACACAATTATCAAACACTACATTGTAATTAAATAAAGGTAACCAAATCTCTTTTTTATTCTTTTTTTACATATTCAAGATATACCTCCAAGAAATCAAAACACAGGTATGTCAAGAAATGTATTTCCCAGCATGCTTTGTGGTGGCTAACTTTGGAAAAATGTAAATTTTTTAATAAAAGAGAGTAACATAAAGCGCTTCTTGCGGTTGTAAATGTGGTGAAACACTTTGTCTCTGCTAACAGTAGGATTAGTGGATTTTCCCTTTAGAAGCTGATTCCTTTGTGTAGCAGTATGAAGGCAGGCTGTATGTGTGCAGGCTTGTAACAGACACCTCCGGCTCATAAATGTGCTCTCTTTCATCCCCGCAGCTCTAGAAGTTTAAAACATAAGAGGAAATATGAACGCAAGCACAAGAAAAGGTCAGTCTGGGATTGTTGCATCATGAATCATGTACAAAATGTGTCCCCCTTAATTTCATTTTAGATTTTGAAGCCAATCCATCCCTTTGAGATCATTCACTGAGGACGAATGTACAGAGTGTCAAACGTCTCACACTGGAAAGACATAATGACTGAACACAGAAGTTTGTAGCTTCTAATTTTGTTTTTTTTTTAGCTATAGACAATAAAAAAAGGACAACAACTAAAGAGAGAGAAATCAGCATCATGAATTTCACAATCTTCACTGTTTGAAAGCTTAATCCAGGGCCTTAATCTGGAGATCATGCGTGAGTGTACAAGAGTATTAAATGATGAGGGGCCAATATTATGTTTTTTCTTATAGCAACACATTTTAATACACTGTAGAAACTCACAAAATACACACATTTGTGACAGGGTTATCAGGGCTGCGGCAGGATCGATCTGACGTGTCTGATCCCTCTGAAATGTGTCTGAACGTAGAGCATCTCTCAAGAAGTTAAAATAAAACTGAAAATAACCCTTTAACTGGATGTGGACTGTCAACACACGTCTAGAAAGACGGGATCAAAATCAAGACATAAGAGGTTATAAAAGTATTCTGGTCCAACGGCCGAGTTCAGAGACTTTATAATTTCAAACAGAAGCCATTCAGATAACTGGCAGTTCTGAAACTTTTGCACAAACAAAAATGATGCAACTGTTTCACAGTTTCTAACATGCACACAATATAGTTTAACCCCAATTTCTCACATGGCATTGTTTTGAAAATGTCCATAAACTAAAATCACTTAGTGTTTATATGGAGCAGAGTGAAGAAGTTACCTCTGACTTACTTCCTACAGTCGACTAATGACACAACTATCAGCTCCTTTTCCACCTGCGTCTTCTCTTCTTTGCTCTTTTCCAGTTCACGGACTCACTCTCGTCGAAAACGGCGCTATCGGAGGTCAGAGTCACACTGTTCCTCCTGCAGATCCTTCACAGAGGACAGGTAGGATCCTCCTCCGTCCACCACCTGCTCCCTCTCTTATCAGCACGAGGTGTCTGTTGAGTTCTCAGTCGCACTGCAGCAGTAACTGATAAGGCAGAGGTGACTTCCTCAACCTGCAGCTCAACCACCTCTTATCACAGCCTCACAGGAAATGGCCACAAATTCACTCCACCAATCAATGCACTCAGCTATAATGACACAGAGGGAAACGTTTGGCATGTGATGATATGAGAGATGTTTTGACAATTTGTTTTGAATTACTCTTTGATGATTGCTGGTGGAGCAACTGGATGATAGTGATAATTATTGGTCTTTTTCTGCAGCTGAATGCAGATTATTGCACTGGGAGCAGGAATGGAAAATTAAGTAGATCCTCAGTGTCTTCTCAGGTGTAAATTGGCTTTTAATAAAGGCAAAGTAGTCGAAGCTGGTAGTGGAGAATTAAATAACAGCAAATCTTAAAAACAAAAGACTCTGCAAGAAGCAAATCCATAATCCAAAATTGTAAAGGCAAATAAAATCTGTCCTGACATGCAATGAAGACAAAAAATAAGAATCCTTAACGGCAGCATATAAAATATCTGTACTGAATTACATAATGAATGATGAAATGTACTTTTAGGCATTTGAAACTAGGACTGAGTTTGTTGCAGAGCAGAAAGGAAGACAGGAAAGTGGTATCATTCCTGTGTAATACAACACGGTTCAAAGAAAAGACTGAGCACAAACCACAGGATTCCAGCTACCCCAAAAGGAAAACCAAAATATCCTGTTTGCAGAAGCCGTCATGTTTATTCCAAGCGTCAGAGTTAAAGACATGAGGCTGAGAGTCCCGCCGACACACCTGCACACAGTCACGGTGTTTTCAGCATCAAAAAACGAATTAAACGTTGTAAGAATGAATATTTAAACATGCAGTAACATGATCTAGAACAGATGAGATCACATGACATCAGAAAAATGTCTCATTTGTTACACGAAAAGGAAAAAAAAAAAACGATTGACAAACTGATATGAGTAAGAAAATACACATACAGTACAAAACCTAACAAGTCATGAAAACTAAAGCCATGAATTTTGGGAAAACCTTGACACATATTAGGGAGTTTTAATGATAGAATAATTTAATCTTTATATTCTTTATAAAACAATTATGACAGTATTTTACAACTCAAATCAGAACTTTTACTTACCTGAGTAAATACTGAATGACTAAATAAAACGTAATTTTCATGATGTAAATTGTCCTTCTCAGGACGGAAAACACCACAGTAAGTATTTTTATATACTTGTGATGAAACACAAGTATCATGTTATGAAAACTGAATCATGTGTCCTCCCACAGACACCATCTGCACAAGTCTGATGTCCATCAGGCTTTAGGAGACCTCAGAGCTGCTGGACACAAGGACACGAAGTGGAAACGTAAAACCAAATCTGTGTGTAAAATGGCTCCAAAATATCGCTCCATCCTCTCATCCTGCACCGTAAGTTCTCTTTCTTACTTTCACAATGGCTAAATTAAACTTCCCAGTTATGGAGAATCAATTTACTTTTTAAGATTCTGGTCATAATTAGAAGAAAACTAACTGATTATTCTTTTAATTTATACTAAATCTTACCATCTGAGCTCGAGTTATGAACAGCAATTAAATCAGTTCTTATTGAGTTTTAAGATAATGGGTGGAAAAGTAAATTCTAACAAGGCGTTTCTCATTTTATCTATGTTACATTCTAAATGTGTACCTCAGCATAAATTTAGTTTTGTGAAAAAGGTTTCCATGGTATCATCAGACTAAGAACACACAGAACCTAAACAGGTGGAAAGAAACAATGATTTTAGCGATGAATCACCTGCATCATCCGTAAAAGCTGTTTGCTTTTCTTTGGAAAAGCTTTTTAACATGTCTGTGAAACCAAACTGCTCCAGAGGACAATAAAGACATGTTTATGTTCACTATTGTTCTAAATCTCAGTCTGTCATCGAGAACAACACAGCAACATCAACTTGAACAGAGATCAACACATACATGTATTTTTATTTAAAGGATTAGAATTTGCACACTAACTATGATCTGAGGTCTAAAAAGCCTTCACACACCATGTGAACATCTGAATCTGATGCTTTTTGTTAATCAAGATGTTGCAGTTACTGCTTGAACGCATTGACGTTGGTGTAAGTATGACTGACATAATCTAAAATAGATCATGTGAAATGAGCCTCAGAGGTCACAGACAAGTTCACATCTGCTGACATCTGTGCGATTGTGCAGCATTTCCCCATTTGCATTTTCTTTGAGTTTTATCACATGGTTGTCTGACAAGTTAAATATAAATATATTCTACAGTTGATTCATTCTATAATTTTTTTTATTTGCAGTCAGCTGTTTTCTTGTTTTTTGAAGCTCCAGCTCATTTTCAGACACTTTGTGTTAAAAGCTACTCAGGTCAGATTTAGACATTATAGTTGGATTATATTTACTGTGATTTAAGAGTTAATTTAAATATAATCACCATAGCTGTTCAAAAATATTCCTATAGGAATTTTAATTGGCATCACAGGAAATGAGTAAACCAAACAAACAATAAAAAAACAAGTTAATCCTTCTTTGTCTCCTTCGTTTTCTGCTAAACTCCTGCGTCTCACATATATATTCTAAAAAGACCAAATCAAAGGAGAAAATATTTGAAAACTAGTCTGTTGGTTGTAGGTTCACTTTCTATCTTTATTATTCTCCAGAACCGCATCAGCATGTTCTCAGACTCATTGTCTCCTGCTTGTTAGAGCAGAAAATATATTTAATTTCTCTCCAGCAATCATTAAATTATGCTAATTGCAAAGATGAATGTTTTTAATTACACACCACATGATTTTGTTTGAAATTAAATGAATTATTTCATTCATCAAAATGTGATTTTAAAATGTTTAAATCAAAAGGAAATACCAAGGCAGTCATTCAGTACTAGAACTACACAGAAGTACTTTTATTTATGGTGTTTAATTTGGTGGATACAGGCTCATGAGTTAAAATATGTGGGGTGAATTTTGATTCATAAAAGTCCAAAACAAAAAAGGAGGCGGGAAAAGAAAAGAGTGTGTTATTAGGACGAGTTCTGTTAATGATCCACATATCAACATTTTTCTGAAGATTTTAATTTCTGAATCACATTTGAAGACTCACTCCATGAATCTTAAAGGAATAAATGTTCACTCAAAGGAAACCTTGTGGATAAATCTTGACACTGTGAAACCTTTTTAACCCTGAGTGTGAAAACGCAGCATTCAATGAGAGATGTTAACAGATTTATTTAAATGTCCCCGATGGTCGCTTTGCTGCATGACTAAATAATAGAAAAACTTCTTGACAAAAAGCTTTAGTAGATTCTAAAATTAAAATAATCTTATTTTATTTACATTAAAGACAAACGATACAACAGTTCAATAAATTTACTCCCCAAAAACTCCAGAACACCAAAACTACTAAAACATGGCTGTGTAAGTCTTACTGGCTCTTGGTTTCAATAGAGGGTTAATGTTTTTTTTATGCAATTTACGACTCTAATGATGCACTTATGTTGCCCGCTCTTCCCTTTTTTTTTACACCTTACCTACTTAAGGAGGAAATCTTGATTGGTAAGTTGCTGCTATCTGCAGATTTAGGGATTTGCTCTTAGGTCGGTGCAGGTTAATTATTAATCTGACAGGAGAGAGCACAGTCATCTGTCCTTTTCTGAGGGCTTTCATAGTTAGAATGATGGAAATTCTCTTTGTCTGCAATCCTTTTCATTTCTACATAAAAGCCACTTATGTGATGTTTGTTCACTGTTCATTAAATGATGCTTCTCAACGGGGGCTATTGTTTACTCTTTTTCTTCAAACTCAAGTTAGTTCTGGTACATTTTTCCACTTGTAGAAATTTCTTTCTGTTCTTGCTCTTTTATTTTTTCTTTCTGTTTCTTTCTTTAAAAAATGTTTTCTTGTTGATTTCTTTGACTTTAGTTGAGTTCAGCCTTTCTTTCGAGGTTAATCGCATGCTTCTTCAGGTTGCATGATGTCTTTATCTTCCAAAGCTTTCTGTCTCAAGAAAAACTATTTAAAAAATAAATCTCTTCACTACGTTTTCAGTGGGCCTGTAATAGTGTATTCACGGTACATCAGAGCAGGTAACAGGTTCTCTTTCATGCAGGACTGTTTTATTAACATTTTTTTTCTGTCTGTTTGCAGATTTTGCCCTTAAAGCCTGGAAGCAAGCTTTTAAATGGGGGTGGATCTCAGGATTTGTCAGGCCATGCTAAAGGTCCTCGTGATTATGACTCTGGTAATGACACATCTTCACCCCCGTCAAGCAAAACTGGTGTATCTCGAACAAGTGCCAGTGAGAAGAAGAGGAACCTTGTTCAACATCTGGCCTCTCCGCCAGAGAAACAGAAATTTTCCTACAAAGATAACGGTTCCGATTCAGGAAACTCTGTGACAAGCTACGCTTTTTCATGCAAACCTTACGAGGAGGATGGATTGTCTGCAACACTTTTTAGAGGAAACAGCAAGAGGTAAATGTTTCCTTCAGAACATTATATCAATGTCCAAGTGCTTTGTTTTGTTTCTCTTCTATTTCCACACAGAAAACAAACTGGAAACTGTTAATACTTCAATACCTTGATGTATTTTTTTTTTGCAGTGAGCAGATAACCTTGGGATGTCAGGTAGAGGTTGCGAGATCCCCAAAGAAGAGGAGCCGATCATGTCGAAGGCGGCTGAAAACCCACTCATCCAGCAGCAGGAGCAGATCATCAGGGAGTTTCAGATCCTCTCGAAGTCCTTCATTTTACTCCTGCAGGTACATTAACTAATAATGCAAATGTGCTGCACATTCAGCATGTACTAATTATGACTTCTTCTGTCATAATGTCACTGTTTCGTTGCAGTTCGTACTCTCGTTCTCTGAGTTACTCATCAGATCTGAGGAGAAGAGGTAGCTTGGTCAGTCTGAGCTCCAGAGGAAGCTGTTCCAGATTCAGTGTTGACAGGTGAACTTTACAAACTGTTTCAGCCGCTGATTTATCCTCATTAGTGATGTGTGAGAACAAAGCTATACTGACAATGTTTGGTTAATTAAATTTTCACGCTGTTATGTCTGCTTCCTCAGATTACAAGACAGGAAGAGACCATCAAGCTCCAGACAAACAGATGTGAAGCACAAGCATAGTAGGAAGAGACGAAGACGCAGATCTTACTCTCCTATGAAGAAGAGGAGGAGAGATTCTCCCAGCCATCTGGAAGCTCGCCGCATCACAAGGTGCAACCCCCGTCTCCTGGTTATTTGTTGAGACTTTGCACGTTTTTTTTTCTAAAGACAGCAAAAACTGCAGGTTTCACCTTCCTCCCACTCACACGGATGAGACTTGTGTTGATATGAACTTTGAAATGGCGTTCAGCCAAATGATGAGATAACTGTCAGCTCCTAAGTACTTACAGGGGTCAAAGACACAGATGGTGATGAATAGGAAGAAAATTCTGATTGTACTTTTTAACAGATGTGGCCTGTATGAACCTTCTTTCATTTCAAGCTGTAAATGTAGAGACACATTTTCTACTTTCAATCCAAAACATTAAAACACATGGTAGCTATGCAAGATTACAAATTACCAAATTGGTTTAAGTCTTCCCTTTAATATGAATAAATAAATATTCTTAAATAAGCCTTTCATAATTTAACATTTTGAAAACTTCTTATGACGTTAATCAACTAAAACTAACCTGGTTACTTATTAACATACTTTTACTGACCAGAGGTTTGACTTGTTTTTTAAACTTTGGTTTAAACCTCCATTAAAAACGGTTTTTCTGAGGTTTCTGTTGAATATTTTAGCTCCACAGGTGTTCTTACCTTCATAGTGGGTGTGAAAACAGGTCAACAACTTCTCTTTCAGTTTTAATCACTCAAACTACGCAGATGGTGATAAAACCCGAGTTCTCCTGAGTTCGAACGGTCTGTATCTGTTTCATCACAACTCCTTTGTTCGTTAGTATTCGGCAGCTCCTGCAGTTGAAACCACACCTAGCATGCTGCTGGCTAAAAGCTGTTAGCATAAGACGTAGCAAACAGGAAGAGAGAACGTCTGATGTTGCCATGTGCAGCGGGGCAGGAAACAGTATAACTTGCTCTCATAGACTAGTTTGTTAGCCAATCAGAGTCCAGAAAATTTGAATAATGAATATGAACGAGCTGCTGCTCGAGGCCTGATGAAAGGAGCTGGAATCACCGGAATTTTAATGCAGACAGATTGAAAAGTCTGTTAATCAGTGTTTCCAAACATTTTTTAGATCTAAAATGTTTCATATTACTGGTTAATACTTAAAAAATAACCACAAAGTCCTGAAATTTGTATGAAATGGCCTGTTTAAAAAGAAACTCCTGAAAGTCTTTCTAGTTGGTATCCGTAGTGTTTTACCTTGAACTGATAACTGCCCACTCTCAGGAGACAAACCTGTGAACTGCAACAACATGAAGAAATTATTTTCACTTTATCTTTCATTTTCTAAGGAGGATGTCTCTGTAAAATTAGTAATCCATCGTTTCTGAATAAACCAAAAAATTCTGGCTCACACAACAGAATTGAAAGTCTCATCGAATCTCATTTTATCTGCAAAAACAGCTAGCTTCATCCTGTCAGCCATGTAATGTGTTCCGATCAGAACGAGCCAAGTACCCCCCCAGAATTTTACAGTTATTTGATGTTAGGCTGAAAACTAGTCAGAAACACCTATTGCAATTTTAGAAAGGGCAAAAGGTACTAAACAAGTTTCTGTTGTCAGTATTTTTATGTTGTAAGCACTTTACCTCAGTTAGTGGTCTGAAAATAATGCTAAGAGAAGCGTAAGTAGGTCCTAAAAGTAAAAATTGGATTTAGATTCACAGACAGTGTAGTATGTCACGGTGGAGGAAGCAACCTGAGAGCTGGTGATGGTGCAGAATCAGGGCTATAAATGCAGACTGGGACACGGGAAGCAGCAGCAAACTGACTTTACTAAAAAATACTGTCTGCAAAGTATGCTGAACAAAACTGACAGGAAATAAATAATAATTCAAACACAACAAAATTGATGCCAGAACTTGAACAAATTAGTTTCAGACAGCAAATAAAACAAAGAATCGAACATTTAACACAAAGGAAACTGAGGCAGTTAAATACTGAGTAACTTTCCTGCAAAACAGGCTTTTCAAAATAAGTCAGGAAGTAAAAATTAAATGTAGAACAAAAAAATTACATTTGACTGAAGTAGAAAACAAGGAAACCCATCAGATGAAGTCACATTAAAATGAAGAACATAAAGTCTGAAAAACAGCCCAAACCCACGAAAGCGTGACACAGTAATGATGAAGCTGTTCAGATTTTCAGTTTTCCACCAGCTGCTGCTCAAACAGATCCAACTCAGAAACAACCAGCTGGTTTCTTTGACATCGTGGAAACAAGAAACGGTTCACATTTTTCACACAAACAACAAAAAACAAAGTTGACATTTTAAGATAAAATACAGTAGATTCAATTAAAATCTTTGTCGTATAAGAGAAATACAGCCAAAGCTAAATTTTTCCAGTATATATTAATTCAAAGTGGCTTTATATTATTACTTTTGATCAAATAAAATGGTTATGTTGTGAACATTAATTAATAACATCTTTGCTGCCTTGTTTATTCCTCCTCGTGTCTTTTAAATCTCCACAGTGCCAGAAAGCGACCCATCCCTTACTTCCGACCCAGCCCATCCTCCAGCAGTCGCTCCACCAGCGTGTCATCGTGGAGCAGCCTCTTCACACGCAGCCGCAGCCCCATCCACAGCATCAGCCGCAGTCGCAGCCGCAGCTACTCTTCCTACAGGAGCTACAGCCGCAGCTCATCCTGGAACTCCATTTTTAGGTCACACAGTCGCAGCCGGAGCAGCAGTTCTTTAAGAAAACGAAAGAAAAACAGACATTAATAATTCCTTCAGAAGAAAAACTACTACAACATTTGCTTTTTTAGCAGAGATTGAGGACAGCAGCTGTTGGAGCAGTTCAGTGTGTATCTGTGTGATCCACCTTGATGCTTGGGTGGAAATGTCCCAGCAGTGATTCGACCACATCTCTCATCCAGACAGTCCTGTTCTGTTGACCTACACAGGAAGACTGAATGTTGTTTTGTTTGTTTGCTCTTGTCCTTGCACTGCATCCTCTAACATCAGGCCTTCACATCAGGATCGGACTGTTTATCCCTTAAAGCTTCTCATTGAAACAGTATTTGTGTGTTCAAACAACTAGCATGCTTGTTTTACAATATTCATCCCAAATGCTTACATAATTCCCTCAGTGCTTCACAGGAAATCAGAGATTTACTGTCCTGCATGTCCCAGATTTTACACCAAAACATGAAGCTTGGGTCACATGTTCAGACCTTTTGATGTGAGTGTTTGCAGACGGCTGCAGGATTTCTTATCAGGAATCAGGAAAAGACTGTTTGCTTTGATTTCAGCTCTTCACAAGGTGGAGAACAAACATGTTTCACTGATGTAAGTGGCCTGACGGTGAGTAAACGCCCTACAAGCTTAAATGTCACAATCATTTTTCCTCTGATCAACTGAGAAACATTTATAAAATGTTTGTCTGTGACATAATAGAAGATGATTAAAACAACATTTTCATGGTCTCAGAGGAGGTTTTTTTTTAAAATGTTACTGAGTGAGCCTTGAATTTGATTGATCTGTTTTAGAAAAATATGTTTTAAAGTACTTAAGAAATATTAAACTGCTTAGAAACTTCTATTGCTATTTTATGGAATAAATCTCTCATTTTTAGTTATTTTAAAATCTAGATAGGCTGTGCTCATTTTAACTTAAAGAATGACGCTTGAATGAATAAGTAAATATGTTTTTCTGTCCAGAAAACTGGAGCCAAACCTATAAACAGTTTTTGAAATGCACATCAGCATACATATTTATGATTTATTTAATATTTATTGGTTTGACTTTCTTCTCAGCTGAGGTCGGCCTTTCTATGCAACTTTGTCAGTTAATAGTTTAAATGATATGCTGTTAATTCTGTTTCTTGTAAAATATTCTGGGGGTTTGCTAGCATGTTGTTCAAACAAAGCTAATTGTTCCTTTCAGATTTTGGGTCCTTTTGACTTATTTGTTTTCTTTTGTTGCCAATTAAGTGTTCGAACATGACTTCTTTTATTTTGAAAAGATCAGGGTCATTGATGGATGTAAATCAGATTCCCTTTGGATTCAGCTGACGGATGATAAGAAGCAGCAGGACATGAGATGACAGCATGTTTGTGGTAGTGTGTAAAAGACTGAACATCCATTGGTCCGTACTGGACTAACAGAAGATCAGCCAATCTGATGATTGTAAACTTTTTTCAAGCTTCTAGTTCAGCAGGAAAGTTTTCTTGATATTTTCTAAAGAAGCATTTGAAAGCACAAATATTTGCAAACTTTTTTTCTGGAGTGTTGAGTTTAGCAGAAAACTCCTATAAGTCTAAGTGACTTATAGCATGTGATGCGTTCATGTGAGTTTGTATTGAGATTCTCATGCACACACAGGTATCATCAGAAAACCTGTATTTCTATTTAAACTCTATTTAAGATCTCATTACGACCTCTTTTTCAAGGGAGACATGTTCAAGTCAACGAGAAAGTACATATAAAAAGTTTATTTTAATTAAAGACAGTCTAAAATTACAAGTAATTTAAGTGAAAGAAGTAATAGAAGAAGATATGGAGTCAGCATAAAGATCTCAGTTTGGATTTAAAGTGCTCAAAAATTCAACCTTGATAATTTGCAGTCATCCTGCAACATATTCCAGGTCAAAGATTTAAATTAACTCAGAGAAACTTAATGAATAGTGCAGATATTGATCAGAAACATTCATATTTAAAATACCTCCATAATCCAGCAAAAGTAAAAATGTTGCAGTAAAGAGACGTTTTTTAATATTGAAACTTATTCCGACACTAAAAACTTAATTTCAAGCTCGTCTTCTTCTTGAGTTTCTGTATATGTGGCTTGAAGGTGAGGGACTCAATAATCCAAACACCCAAGTGTTTATACATGTGAACTATCTGTGTTTCATTACCCATAGTGAATTAAATCCTTTATTGAACACGTCCTTGTATTGGAAAACAACATAAGGTCTTAATTGCACTGAGAACAAGCTTCAGCTGAAGTAACGAGTGACGGACAGTAACAGGATTTAGTTGAATCGCAGCAGGTGACCCGGGTCATTGGGATAAATTACAAATAAAAAAAAACATATTCAAAATATTGACCATTATATTTAACACACTGTGTACTGAGGTTACTTGCAAACAAGATGACTGATTTTGTTTTTTAAATGTCAACAGTGTCAAAAAAGTGAAAAGTGATGCACAATGTCATCTATTGTCAAATGCAACAACAATATTATTTACAACCTTCATTGCAACTGTGAAGGTGTTACATGACGGTTAATTGCTCACTCACATGAACTCTGAAAATCTGAGCCCGTGCTGACGGGTTGGATATCAGTCTTTAATTAGTTAAAACTGCTTTTTTCCACTTAGGCAAAATAAGTCTAACGGTGATAAATATGGAACAGCAAAGCACATTTTACATTAAAAAGTTTGGTTTAAACAACAAACCAAACATGTTATCTGGTGAGTTTTACTGCTTCTAGTTGAATTTAATGTCATATTGAACCAAGTTGTTGTTTTCTGCTGACCAGCTGTTGATTCCACCACCATCTTTAGGCAATGAAGAAAATAAGTGTTTTTGCCCCCAAATGCCATGCTGTTCATTCAAAGTTAATTTAGAGGCTGCTTCAATTTTGAAACAGCCATCGCTGATAATTAAGAGTCATATTTCTTAATGATTTCAGATCTTTCACCCTGTCTGTGGTGCCGCTCCGGGCTTGACAGACTGCTCTCTCTATGCACTCAACACTCTCAGCTTATTTCCCTAAATGTCAACTAGATTGGACAAATTAGGGAACTATGATGCTGGAAGAGGAGCGAAAGTCATCTGTAAACCACAAACTGATGATGGTTGGTGTAAACAGTGCATTTTTTTATTAATTTTTTTGCTGGAGGGTGTATTGCAGCTGTGATGGTCACTGTGACCCTCACCCCAGTTGTTTACATCAGTTCTTGTGAAAAAGGGATTTTAAACATGTAAATTACTGATTTGTAAATAAGCATCAACATTGTATAAATTCAACAAACTCATGGCAATAGTTACCCTGTGTTTCATTGTTACATTTCTAAACCTGTTTTAAATACGAACAAGCATAATTCAAATACATATATTTTTCATATTGCATGTGTACCAAGACGCTGTGTGTTTTCAGAAGAAGCTGTATAAAGTCATGCTCTGTATGAAGTGCCACCGCGGCCTCATTCCATGCTCTGATTGGTCAGAGTCAACCGGTCTTCACAAAGTTGACTCAATCTGTTTGTTTGATTTGTGGTGTGACATCAGTGCGTTTGACCTGAAGCTCTACGTTATTTTCTATTAAAATCCTGTGAGTCACCAAGAGGAGGGGCTCCAACTCTGACATGTGGACTCTATGCAACTTAGTTTGGTAAAAGGTAGGCTGGTCCTCTGTCAGCTGTTGCTCCTCCGCTGTAAAAGATATCCTCAAAGACAAGTCCTTTAATATCCATTTAAAGATCTGTAAATAATTGTATTCAAATAAAATGATTTGGAGTTTGACTTGTTTCAGAAGATGTTCCTGTTTTTCATTGAACTGTTGACTGTGATGTTTGATATTAGTCCTGATCCTGGTATCTTTTACAGCGTGAAGGATCTCCAGATCCTCCCAGCACTTTCTCGTCACTTGCACCATACAGGCTCATCAGCCCAGTATAAAACCCAGAGGACATTGAATCAGCTCATTGGGAAGTTTCAGAAACTCGACCTATTAGAAGTTTACGGCTCAGACGACGCATGATGGTGACACGCGCACACCAAAACGCATAAAAGTTTATTTAAACATAAATATATAAATGCTTAAAGTTTCGTGCAGGAAGATTAATTTACAAGGTTTAACTTATCTTTTAAACTGCGAACTTTTTTAGCTCTGAGATGGCAGAGGGAGACTTTTACACGATGGGAAACCGTCAGCGGTTTCCCAGAGATCCATTTGGAGATTCGCCGTTCCGGGATCAGTCTCCGTTCGGGGATCAGCTCGCATCTCGGTTTATGGACGATGACTTTGGTATGCCACCTTTCCCCGAGGATCTGGCGTTGATTGGCCCCGATAACTGGCCCGGATGGGCTCGGCCAGGCCGGCTTAGCACACGCATCGGAGCGTCACCATTTGGTGGCGGTTTACGCACAGGTTTCCCTGCGCGTCATTCCACAGGAGGCCCCGCGCTGTACACCAGCAGGTACGGCGAGCCGCCGTCCCGGAGCCCCCCCACGACCACCGGCAGGGAACCCTGGAAGGTTTGCGTGAATGTCCACAGCTTCCAGCCAGAAGAGTTACACGTCAAGACGAGAGATGGATTTGTCGAGGTGTCAGGTGAGTTCAGACAACAACATGGAGAGACTTTGTGAGCTTGTGCTCGAGGTCAAAGTTCATCAAAGTGCTTTTCTTATTTTGTTTCAACCATCAATTTAAATTAAATTTTATACCCGTTTTATTTCTGTGTAGAAGACACTTAAACGCAACTATTGATATCTGGAGTTTGTTTTGTAAATGATGTATAGGATAGTATTTTTTGACAATTTTCATCAAAAAACATGGTACAAAATATAAACATTCATTCTGAGGAATCATTATCTTCAGCATCACTCTGAGATCTTCTGTTCTGTTTGGTAAAAAACAGAATATAAAACAATGTAGAAATAATATTCAGAATACAGTTTCTCATTCAGATGACTGAGACTGTAAAAAAATCTGGAGGTAAACTTTAAAACAAAATGTAATTCAGGGTTTATTGTATAAAAGGCAAAGCAAAAACAAAGACTGATTTTTTTTTTTTCCAGGATATCCAGAGCTGTAGGGGCACAGAGGATAAATTCCTCCTCCATCCATTTAACTCTTGAGTATTTTTATAATTGTTATTTAAAACACCAGTTAAAACTCATCAACTTTTATAAGACTCCAATCTTAACCACAATGTTTTGCCTTATCTCAGAATGTCCATTGCAGCTCCTTCAGTGCTCTGAAAATAGCCTCTCCATTTTGATCTCAGCATCAGTCTTGAGTCTTGGTATGAAAGAGGATGCCAGATTTTTGTAAACAGGGACTTTGGCAGATCCTCAAGCTCAGACACCTGTTTCAGATTCTTGGAGAATCACTCCCTCGGCCGCTCATGAGCTCAATTTAGATTTAAGGCAAGGTCCGTGACAACAGTCTCTGTTTATAATAAGACAAGCAGCTTGATGTCACGCAGAATGTTCTGGAAACAGGACTTCGCTGGAGCCAAGCAGTGCTGCTCCTGCTGGTTTTGTCTCAGCTGTTGTTGTTGATAACGGGAGTAAGTTGTGGAAACTTCCTCCTCCCATCAACACTTTAAAAGACAGACAAATTCCAGGGATACCCAGATCTGAGGAGGGCACAGAGGACAGCTGCCTTCCCCCACATTCAGCTCTGAGTTTTTTATAAACACATTGTCTGCAAGCCATTTGGGTTATTCAATCAGCACCATGTTGGGCCTGACCCCCCCACTGCTCAGCCTGTTCTAAAAGTGTGTCAGGAAAAGCAATAAAACTTGTTTGATGTGTCCATGAAGGAACAAATCCTTAATAAAACACGTTTGAAGCTACTCAGCGAGGGCAATGATAAGCTAAAGGTTTTTAACGGTTAACTCGACTCAGAAAAAACACACACACACACACACAGGACGCTGCTGCATGTCACATGACGTGCTCTTTGAGCCTGAGACTGGTGCTGCATATTTCCCAGTAAATTAATGAATTAGTACAGAATCAGCTGAAACAAAAATATGCTTCTGAAATGGCTTATAAGCAATTAATCTCAAAGTAGTGATTGTATTCAAGTAATGCTTCACGGCTGTGTGAATTTATGAGACTTTCGTTTAGAAAATTAAACATGTACATTGAGCCTGATATCTGCCTTCAAAGCATCTATTTTTAACTGTTATTATTCTTTCTATCACAGCTCTTTTTTTATTTCTGACACATTTTGGTGCATTTTTAATCAATTAATCGTTAAAAACACTGATTATCTGAATAATGAATCCTGTGTAGCAACACTATGAGGTGGAGACCTTCAGAAAACCGTCACCAAACTGGGAATAAGTTTCTTTAAACTGTCTTTATTTACATGCAAACAAAAGTTTTGATACCATGGAAACAAATCATTTTTAAACATGTAATCCAGCGTGAGATTTTCAGAAGTTCCAGAATGCAGCGTGGACGTGTTCACACTGAAAACCAGTTCTGGTTTGAGACAAGAGACAGAATTCAAGTCCATTTTCTACCTGCTTGTTCTTGTGCAGATGAACTCCTTCTGTGTAGAAATAAAATAAACATAGTTAGGTTTAGTGGATCCTTTTCAGTCAATGTTTGAGAAATGATTTCTTAATTGAAACAAACATAATCTGAACTTTGAGGAAAAGAGCTTTGGAACAAATAGTTTTAATTGTATCATCTTTTAAATGCAAACCAAATCCAAGACCTTGTGTCTGTGCAGACCACTAGTCTTATATGGTGAAATGAGTTACCACCTTCCTCCATTACATAAAGAAGAAACATCTGGAATTTTGTATCTGTGTTTTTAAGAGCCTCGGAAAAAAAGAGGGAGGCGGTTCCTTGTTGGATTAGTTTCTCTGGGGATGAGTTTTACTTCTGAAGTCATGCTGGGATCTTCATGATATTCTCGTGACCTCACCGGTGATCATAATTCTCTCCTCTGCAGACCGCCAGGCTCAATAGCTGCCAGAGTTCAGCACTTTCAGCTGGTGGACGCGTCATGGGAGCTATTGGGTTGCACATATCTGAGCATGGAGTGTACAAGGGGGTTGAGTGGGGCGGTAGGCTGCGCTCCTGGCAGCGGCATTGACATTTAGCCTTCCAGGAGCAGCTGCTACCCAGTAAAACCAACATGCTGCTCATAAACAGGGAGGGAAAAGGTGGAGGGGATATGGGGGAGGGGCTTTTCAGGACTGCATGTTCCTTACAGCTCCAGAACTGTACGTCTCTGCAAAGGAGTCATTATCCGAATTAATTAAATAAATGGAAACAATGTTGTTCACTTAAAGCCAAAGTACAGCAGCTACATCCAAACCTCTTTCACCAGACTCCAAATCCAAGATATACACATGTTGGGTTTTACTGGATTCACAATAATTGTATAATATTAAACTTCAAATCATTTTAGTCATGTAAGATTGTTCACCTGCTTGGTTTATTTTTTCAAAATAGGGAAACATGAAGAAAAACAAGAGGAAGGAGGAATTGTGACGAAGAACTTCACCAAAAAGATCCAGTGAGTTTTATTTTAATAGAATCTTTTTTGTCTGTTTTTGAACAAAACGAGTGCTTGATTTTATCAACGCATATTTCAAACCTAATAAATTATTATAATTAGGCTCAGATTTTTTTTTTCCTTCATCACAGTAATGGCTTCATTTAATGGAGAGTTTTTTTATTGAGCCGTTATGACCTTAAGAGCATCTTTGTTTAATGGAAAGCAGGAATGTTGCCAGAGTTTGGATTATGCTGATTAGATAAAACTCAGCAAGTAGTTTGTGTGTAATAGCAGTTATTTAAGCCAAAATTTAAAAACAAAAAACATGTTTCAGCTTTTTGTGTCTTAACATTAAACTAAACCTTGAAAAGAGTGATTATATGTGCAGAAGATGAAAGTATTTAATTTTAATGAAGACAATGATCGCTTTCTCTAAAATTGCAATTTATTACACTGACCTTGGACAGAATTATGACCTCAGCTGTCCTTCTAGTTGCATATATAAATTCACATTGTTAATATTACTGACTGAATTACAAATTTTATGTGAACATAAATACACAGAGAGAGTTTCTTTAAACTAATAACCCCGAAGTAAAAAGAAAAAACAAATCCCTTTGACTTTTAGGGATTTACTTTAAATGTACTGTTGACGTGATATAATCAACCCTTTATCAGACTATTAAACCAGAGATAATCAGTATTTGTCTCATTCATGTCCAGCAACATTTGCTAACCAAAGTCAAATTAAACGTCTGGTTCTTTCCAGGCTGATACGTTTCAGGTGAACACTGATGGTTACAGAGACTGAGATCCTGATGAACAACATTCCTTTAAGGGCTTTTTAGTTCAGTTGCATTTGGACTGTTGATGGTAGAATATAACAAGGACTCTCAATCCCACTGCAGTTCTTTCATTGGATGCAGGCTCAATAAACTTCACTGTGGGTTCATTCTGCCTCAGAATGTATTTGCTGAAAGGGAAATGTAAATGTTAAAAGCCTGCGGTCACAGATTGCTGCCAAAAAGCATCAAGGTGTTCCTTTAGAAATGGAGCATTTGTTCAGCTGTTGTCAGATTAATGGATGATTGTTCCTTCCTTCTGTTGCACATGATTTTAAAGATTATATTTTAAAATGTAATACGTAGCCCTTTGTATTTTTTAAGTAAAACAAGACATCCTGCTTGTTCCCTGATGAAAGCAGCACGTAGACTGTTCTGATCCAGAGTGGAACTAAATCTATTTTTCAGCAGTCGTCTATGCTTAAATGGGCATTACATTGAGGTTAATGTCACAAACTGCACTCGTGTGCAAAATCCATCTGAAACTTGTCTCTACTGTTCTCTGCCTCTCAGTTTACAACATTTATTTATTTATGTTCAGGCAAACAGTCAAGCAGGTACACGACAAGATGGAGAAGCTTCACTGCAAATTCCACAGAGATTTTATCAAATAATAACATTAATAATATTTTTCTATACCTAAAGACCCTGTCTAGAGTCTTTCACCCACTGATTGCTGGAGATGGACACCAGCCTTTTATAACACTGAGCAGGAAGTGGGTATGCAAAAATAACTAACCCTGAAACATTAACTAGCCAAATTATTAGTAGTATTGATATTAATTTATTCTTTGCATGTGTATTAGGTTTAAAAATGTGTTCTTTCAACCAGTCTGAAACAATTATTCATGAATTAATGCTTTTTTTCGCACTGCAGCAACAACTTTATTCATGAATCTCTTTTTTTAAATCAGGAAAAATGTTTTAAATAAGAAGTAATAATGATCCTTATTGTAACTTAAAAAAAACTGATTTTAAATATTTTAGTGAAGAGGAATTGGTTTGACTGTTTGCTGCATGCAAAAATAACCTCCCAAAGTAAAAAAGCAAAAGTATAATCTGAACATTTTTAATCATAAGTAAAGTTACACCATAAAATAACACTTTCTTAAGTTAACATTATGTAATTTAATCATTGTAAGTATAATTAATAAACAGGTTTGTGTTATTTTCAGTACTTTAAATGAAACGCAACATGTGAAGGACAGTAGAGTTAAGAACTGGACCTGTGTGTGAATATTTGTCTTAAACAAGTCAGAAATATTCATTATAAACTACAGATGTCCTGATCAGGTTTTTTTTCCCTTGAGTCCAAGTCTGAGTCATTTGATTTTTAGTATCTACCGATACCGAATCGATCTGTTACTTGTATAATACATTTAAAAAAAGAATAAAAAAAAGCAAATAAACAGGTTCAGGATGTTCCTTATTTTTGTTTAATTCACCTTATTTTGACATTTAATTACTCTGTAAACGAACAGCACTTCTGTGAGGTAACATTAACATTCAATTCTTATATAATAACAGTCCTGATCAGGAGGTACGTCCGATTCCAATCAAGTCTAAAACCAAGTGACCGGGCCCAATTTCCGATCACGTGATTGTATCTGGACATCCCTTTTATAAACCAAAAGTGTCCAATGCTGAGGTCAAAGGTCACATTTAAACCTCCAGATGTGTTTTTTCTCTGTGTTTCACAGTTTCTGCAAAGGTAAAAGCACATTGGACAGTTTTGTGGCAGCAGTACAAAATCAATACCTGAGATAAAGTGAACGCTCGTCAAAGTTAAATAAACTCCTCGTACTGAGCTGATAAAATGCTCAAGGCCAGAAAAATGAACCCGTCTGATTTCACTCTGTCAAAAGTTGAAGTTGTTTCGCATTAATTAGCTTTCTGATTAAAAATGAAGGTGCTGTTTATTTTTAAATGATATTGACTCACACAAATATTAATTCTTTCACTGATCTATGGATGTTCAGTCTCTGAGTGAGCTGAATTAGTCTAGAACAACATATTTTAGTGTCTATTTGACTGTTTTTCACACATCAGAAAACCTGTCGTTTTAGGTTAAGGCTTACAAAAATATTTAGTTATTAAATTTACATGCAATGAAAAGGTTCCAGACAGTAAAGCTGCTTTTAATCGTAGTTTTCAGGTAATTATTTCCATGGATTTGTAGCATTTGGTTGCTGGTTGTATATTATTTGACCTTGTCTCAGTTTATTTATTTAATGAATATTATTCAGTTCTAATTTCACCCAGAACGTTTTAAGTGTTTGACATAATTTCTGGATGTTATTTTCTTTACGCTTTTGGGCTTCCATTTATCTACACACTTGAGTGTACAATACATTTGGCCTTGCACTTTTTATAACTAGAACTTTGGAGATGTTGTACTTGTCAGTGTCTGTCTACATTAGAGATTCTATAACTGAACTTTTGGAGAAAATATTGTGTATCATATAATATTAGTACTTGTTCTGCTCATTGTCTCTAAGTACCACAGATTTTTTTTGTATATTATTTTTGTCAGTAATCTTGAAGTGGAGAACTGTTGTTGAGATGGACCTTTATGTGATGTCTGATTACAGAAATAGACGTGACGTTATGTCTCTGTCTCTGAGCTTCTTCACTTCACTTTGACTTTTATTTCATCGGGGAGCTGAAAGCAAGTCGAGGGTCCTCTCTAATTAAATGGAGAGAAGACCAGCTGCCTCCTCCTCTGAATGTCCTGATGGCAGCCTGGTGTTTATATTAACTCCCTAAAACACTTGGCTGCTCACATAGAAAACCTACAATGCCCATATTTGGCCACATTGTTTGACAAAGAACAGGTCAGGTCTGTGTGTGCAACCACAGACTCCTTTACACAAGTTTTACTAGAAATTAGTATGAAAACAGTTTTTGTTGTCCTCAAACAAGGATGGTTCATTCATTAGAAACACTATTCAGTTTCCTGGATTTTTTTTCTTGTACTTTGTGTTTGTGGAGAATTTTATTGTTTATAAAACCAGAAAAATCTCTCCAATATGTTTCTTTTGAGTCTAAATTCAGTATTAGCCAAAAAGGACAAGGATCGTTTCATTTTCAGTGGTTTTCTGCAGACTTACAGCAAGAAAATTATCCAACTGGAGGTTGTTTATTGACTACATTTCAATGAAGACTCTCAGCTTTAGGCAATGTTTGCACAGCCGTTCTATAAGAGAATAAAATAACTCAAGAGTTTTTTGTCTGACCTCCGTGAACTGAACTGTTTCTCTCGGCTATGTTGTTCTACTTCTGTGGTTATTTTGTGCCGCCTACATGTTTAAAACATTCAGACTTTCTGCCATTTAAACTTTTTGGAAAGCTTGAAAGATTCACACTTTTCTTTCATCTGTTTCATTAGGATCCCCACCGACGTCGACCCCCTGACAGTTTTCGCCTCCTTGTCACCTGAGGGCGTCCTGATCATCGAGGCTCGGCAAACGCCTCCGTACTATCTTTTTAGCAGTGAGATCTCCCAGGGAGGTGAAACTCAGGAGGCGGAGTCCCCCAAGGCCCCAGAGGCCGACATGGTCTGAACCAGCACCTCATGCCCAACAAAACCATCATCCCTTACATGTTCAATAGGAAACGTGTCTTGCTGAATTTCTGGAATTAAAAATATGTAAATTATTTTAGAATTTTGATGATAAATTTGCACAAGGTATTTCTTTGATACAGAAAAGCCTCATCCTACCACTAATATGTACTTCAGCACTACGTTCTGCTTCTCTATCGATTAATACATTTATCATTTTATGGGGTTTTTTTGTGGATAAAATTTTAAAAAATGTAAAAGACGTCATCAACATATAGCAAAATTTCACAATAAGGTTTTGGCATTTTAGTAAATGAAACATATACAAAATGACTAATATATAATACACCTATAATACTGATCAAGGGCAAATTGGAATTATAAAGTTAAAGATTTGTCAAATTTCTCACTAGTTACTATTATTTTTAAAATTAGGATTTTAAGGCTTAAATGGCTTTAAATAAGGCAGTTCATTATGACAAAATTTAATAATTATACAGTAACAAATATATAATAATCCCTACATGTATTTTCGTACTCACATGTTGCTGTTTAGTGTTGAGGTCACAACCAAACACAGAAACACACACTTAGGGCCAATTTAGAGTCAACAAATAACATGTATGGTTTTGTTCCATGGGAGGAAATTGGATTCCCTGGAGAAAAGCTATGAATGTACTGGAAGAACATGTGAACTGCATGCAGAGCTTCCCGGCCAAGTTTCCAACCCTGCAAATTAATGGTGCGTTCACACCGGCCCAACCATCAACGTCAGAAACTTCAAGTTTACATGTAAAGTCTATGGTGGAGTCCGTCAGAGGAGCATCAGAGTCTCCGCGTCGCTTTGTGAGCGTTAGCAGCATCAACTTTCAAAGCTTTTCAAGCTGAACTTTTGATGCTCTTGAAGCGGTATGTCAACCAATCAGAGCGTCTCATCGTAGTGACGTTACTGCACGTAACCTGAATGAAGCAGGAAGTCGTCAAACAGGGCGCGGAACAGACGGAAGTAGCGCTGGAAGCGAACCTCATCCATATGTAGCTCCTGGAGCAAATGGTTTAACTCCTCAAACCCTAACGCATCTGAAGAATGGGGTGTATCCACAAACGGAGTAAATAAAGCCAAGCCACTCTCTCTATATGATCCGCCATAGCTCAGAACATCCGATAACAAAGGAAGCCCCGCCTACTCACTCTTTTTAATGGTCAGGCGTTAGAAGCTTCAACTTTCAAGCTTCAAACTTGAAGCGTTGTGAAACGTTGCTTGACGTTGACAAAGCGGCCGGTGTGAACGCACCATAACACTGTTACCAACCGCAGCACTGTGTCACAAAATGCAACTTATTTAACTCCCATTTTGCATTTGCAAGCAAAACACTGTTATTAATCAGCTGCATCCTTAAAACACTTCAAAATCATAATGAACTAATTTAATCATGTGATCTGAGGGTTAATTCTACATTGTATACAACTTTATGAACTTGTGTTTATTATATTTGCTGATAGTCTCATAGAACAAACATCAAGTTATTAATTTAATTAAACATGTTACCAGAAATACCACAAGGCTATAATTATAAACTTTAGTATCACATCATTATGAAACTGTTCTATGTTACGACATGACAGTTTGTCTGATTTGGATCAGGTTGCTTCCTTTTAACTATTCAGCTCTAATCAGTCATGATTGTATAAACAGCTTACTGATGATGTTGTTTACAAATGCAAAAGAGGAGAGGTGTTTAAATCAGGTTTATGTCTTGTACAGCTTGATGTATTAGAAGTCATTAAGCAGCATGTTAGAGCATACATTTTATTAAAAAGAGATTCATTTAGCGGAACAGTAAAATAACAAATAAGCCTTTTGTTTGTGTTCTTTAACGTCACAATAAAAGAGGGTTCATCCTTGTGTGCGTTCATACTGTAATGTAAATATACTTTAATATGTGCCAAATTATTAGACATTTTCATTTGAAGTGTTCCACGTTGTTGCAATTATGGCTTCTTTTTTTCTTTTTTTTAATTTAAGCTTTATGAAAGGTCTTTGCATGTTTGCTGGAACAGACAGTTAACTTGTTGTCGGCCATAATTTCTGTCAATGTTTTTGTATTGATATTTCAATAAAAATGTCCAGCCAATTTTACAATGTCTCTGTGTTTTTGTTTATTTTTTTTCCTCTAAGAAAATGGTTCCACTCACAGACCTGGTTCCAGAGATCCTGAGCGCCCGTTGTGTTGCTGTTGTGTAACAGAAAGGACTGGACGGCAGCTTAGTGGGTTTATTCCTGGCTGTGAAAGGCACCGCTGTGTGCTGGCTGGCTGCAGGATGGTCTGAACTCACTGAGATACTCCAGCCACAGCTTTGAATGCAAAAAAAAAAAATTAAATTGGGCCTTTTCCACTGCCGATTGTCTGATGTAAAAACAACATAATCTTCTCTGTGTCCTGGAACTGAGAAGAAGAATCAGCAGGAATTTAAGAAGTTTCCAAAAGAACTACACTGTTAAAAGGAGGATGCAAAAACTGTGTCACGCTGCACGCTCATGAACAGCTTCATTTATCGCTATTAGATTATATGTGCAGACTTTACTTATGCTGTTACCATGGTAACAGCTGTATTGGAATTAAAATTGTTTCTCCTTGGGCGATGTAGTCATGTAGACGTAATAAAGGCACAGCTGTGCAAACATATAGCATCTCAATGACAGTAAATTACTTTAATTTGGCATTTCTGTTGTTTTTAAAGGTCAAATAAGGATGATCATCATAAACTGTAGGACATTTACTCATGAGTAATCTGCAATTGAATTCAAGATTGGAAAGAAACAAGGAAGAGAATATACTTTTTATATGCTGTTTATTTAATGGAGCTTCTAAGACAGATCTAGAAACTACTGCTGAAAATGCATCTGCAGAACTGGTGCAAGGCAAGTAACACAAGCTAATGTGCTTCTGTTTACTCAGTGTGCTGTTGCTTTATGTCAGCAGCCTCCAGCTCTTGGCTCTGGACTTCGAGCAGTGGACTTGTGCCCAGCTCCTGCTCCTCGGGCTGAGTGAGCTCCTCGACTCCCTCCTCTTTTACCTGGATCTCTCCATCCATGGATGGTTCTTTGTGTTCTAGCTGGTTGGATGTGACTGGACTATCTTGGCTTTCTATGGTTTTATGATCCCCAGCAGACTGTTGCAGACTCTCAAGGATTTTATCATCAGCAGGCACTGAGGGGTGGGTCTCTCCAGCTGGCTTTTCTTGAGTTTCATCATCTTTTTGCTCGAGTCCAGTTGTTGTGCTGCTGGGCTGGTCCTGATCACTTTGGACCTCTGATTGAGACTCTTCCCCTTTATCTCCTATTTTCACTTCCTGTTCTTCAGTTTCTTCAGTCTCCACCTGTATTTTTCATAAAATAAACAAAAAAACAAAATTTTTACTGTCTTTTCTAAATGATATTATAAAATGTGTTTGTTTCCAGATAGAAAGACGAGTATCTGTCGTCTGGTTATTTGGTTACAGTTGTGTGCCTCAGCATTTATTTGCATATTGGACCCATCTTTTAGTAAATAAATAAACAAACAACCTTTTATGGGATTATACATGTTTTATATCTGACCCAAATTTTTGTGTGTTTGCTGTGGGAGAATATTTCTGGCCTGTTTTTGTTTGTAAATGCATCTGTTAAACCCTGCAAGGTAGTTGTGAGGCCCTTCTTATCCGTAACCCAGACAGGAATTCCACCATGTTGGTCCTACTTTATCTACGTAAAGGGCCCCAGATAAGACGCTCATGTTTGACTCATCTCACTTGGTACCAACTACAAACTAGATAAAGCTGATTTTGTATGTGTGTATAATCACAAACTGATCTTTTTCTTTAATTCATGGTTATTCAAGGATAAATTCAGTGAATTCATCCTGAGAGTAGATCACCTTTATGGGAATGATAATGACAGAAGGGGCAGAGGTTTCAGGAACTGGAGCTTCAACAGTCAGAATCCCATCAACAGAAAGTGTGGACGTGAGTTTAGTGGCATCCATCTCATCTGGAAGTCTAAAAATCAGACAGTGTCATTATATTAAAACAAATCTACCATTTAATTTGTCCTTTGATCATTTTAAAAGATGGAGACTATAAAACAAAAATTACTTATTCCTCTATTCTTATCTGCTTGACTTGTGTTTGTGATAAATTGTGCTGTCAGCAGGTTACATCAGTGTTTTCTCTGCCTACCTGTATTTTCTTGTAAAACATCTGGCCATAAATCCGTACTCATCTGGCCTCTCCTCGTGTTTCCCTGGGGAAAGATTACCATTTATTAGAAAGAATGTGAGGACACGGAGAAATCACTCAACTCCGAAATTAATTCATGTCACAGAGCTGTGGTTTTAATTTCCCAAAGCACATTATTTAAACAGTTTTCTAATTTAGTAACATTCACCTGTTATTTTTATACACCAGTGTTTCTTTTTATGGGATATATAAGAGAAAATATTTTTGAAAAAGGTTTTAATTTCTGAGACAATAAAATTTTTATTGCTTTTTCAAGAAAGAGTTATTTGTGTGTAAAAACCATCACTGTGTTTATTCATACAACAGTACCTTTAACTTCCAGAAATCTGTCTCGGACACTCAGCAAAATCTCGGAGGGGAAGAAATGAGCCACGTCCATGCTGACCCTCCATATGCTAATCTTCTGACCGGGATGAGGCATCGACTCAGAGATGTAGGGGACAGACAGCGGAGCTGGTGTGTAACAAGCTGCTGGACTCCTCCTGAACCAGTCCACATCCGTCCACCGAGTGTCTCCCTGTGCCAGCAGAGGTGGCAGTCCAACACCCGGAACAAAAATACGATTAAACTGCCACCAATTTCTTAGTGGTTGCCAAGGTGCACTTATGTTCTCCTCACAAGATTTCACCATTTTAGCAGACTCAGTCATGTTTAAAGAAAAATAAAGACAATAAACACAACTGCTCTCTTAAAAAGTTAATCTGAGTAAATCTCAAGGATTTTTTTTATCTGATTCTCTGATATTCTAGCAATAGAAATCTCTCTAATGAACAAGAAGTTGGTAAATAAAACTTCCCAAAACAAAAAGGTCTCAGAGAATCTCTGACTGGCTTTATATAGTGCTCCAGTTTGCTGCAGCAGTAAATAAACACTGATCCCATGAGAAGGCATGTGGTGATGGGTGTGAGGAGGAGGCTGCTAGCTCTCGCTGTCCTGAGGATGACCGCAAGCTAATTATTTGTATTTATAACTTTTAAAGATGTGATGGCAAATAGCAAGGAGTTGACAGTTGATGTTTTCCGATTGAACTTCTGCATCTGCTGCTTGAAGATCATACTTCTCACACCCAGGTGAACTCCATTCAGTCAGTGATGACTTGGCGTCTCGTTCTTGTCATGAGCCAGGCATTCAGCCTCTTTCTCTCTGTTTAACCCCACAAAGGACTGTGAGGCAGCAATTTGTCTGGAGCAGAAAATACCTCAGAGGCTGAAAAGCACAGTGGCAGTGTCAGTAGCACGTGTGCATTGAGTGCAGAAAGCTGCCTTCCACTCCATCTTTCTTTTGCTGGGCAGTTTCAACAGGATTATTATAGTTCACTCCTTTATCGAGTGTGACAGACTTGTCAGTGATTCATTTTTGGAGCTGCGTGCCTTGATATCTTGGCATACTGTCCATTGGAGCACAAAACAGATTGAACAGATGTTTCTAACACTTTGTGTGAGGCCTAACACACAGATTGTGTCTGTAGGATGAGCTGAGAGGTTAAACTGAACTGAAAAATGGTTTCTGGGTTTAAATCTTTAACAAAGACTTTGTTTGCTACTAAAAGGATTGAGTTGTAAAGAAGATGTTTGGAGGGTGTGAAAAAAGGAGGAAACCATGTTTGAAGGGAAAAAAATTCACATTTTTTCTGAGTGACTGTGATTGTAAGAGATCGATGTATATTTTTGTCTTAGTTTTTGTTTCTTTGTCAGGAATAAAAAACAATTCATATGAATCTTAATAAATACATTTACATTCCTTTTACTTCACCCCCCAAAAATGAGAGCTGGTATTTGTAAAAACATGAACTCTTCTCTGTCCTATAAACTTTCTGATATCCCGACTGCTCAGATATGCTTCACAGTCAGAGTGTAGAATGATAATTTCGAGAAAGCAACATTATCTTCTTTTCAGTATATCGAATTGTTAATGTACCAATTTGTATTCCAAAATCTGATTGTCATCTTGAACTTTTCTCTCTTATCTCTCTGCTTAGTGAGATTATTTTTCATGAATAAATGTGGTGAATGTGTGGGCTTACAGCTGTATGTTACAGAAGAAAACAGGCCAACGCTTGCTGGCAAATGCATATGTAAGGCACAAGCTGCTGATTGCACTGATTACTTCCTCTTTTCTTCTTCCTCTAGTTGTTAATTAGTAGCAAGGGGTCGGGTCGATGCAGCTCAGCAGGATAAACTCTGGTATCTGAGTTTCTTTGTCTTCATTGCAAAGTAAATAATTGGAGACTCTAATTAAAAGCTTGAGTTTTGATGTCAGACCCACATGGACAGAATGGTGATAAAGAGATGGAGCATGAATTGATAGATTAATAAACCAACTGTACTGAAATGGAACATTTGGAGTTATATGTTTATTATCGTGTTTATTAATTCTGACTGATTTATTACCTTATAATTAACATTCGGCATCGTGATCACACTTTTCTGAGTCCAGCAAACTTTATAAAAACAACCGAGATTTAAACAAATTCTCCATCCGGTCGTCACAGTAATAAAGGACACAGATGACTGCTGACTGTATTTACATGTAGTTGGGGGCGGGGCTTGTGCAAGGCGCTTCAGGTGCTATTTGGGAAACAGACTGATGAGAATTTTAAGATCAGGTTTTTCTGCTTATCTCATATATCCAGAAATTCCTATAGACTCTCTAAATATTTTATTTCTTCTATATAGTTTATGATTCCACTAAATGTTATTAGAAATGTAGGTGAAGAAGCACTGAGGAACATAAAGATTTAAAATTATAATATTATAATATAAGATTTTCTCACTCATCATGAGATTTATGTCTGACAGTAATTGTGTTGTTATTTTGCATCCAGCCCATAATATATAATAGTAACACTCAAATATTAAACAAGTAACGGAGTACTAAACCAGGGACATGATGAAACGAGATGCAAACAAACCGATTAGCTGGCTGAAAGTCAGAAACAGGAAGTGGAACAAATGTACAGAACAGGAAGTCACCTGCAGAATCACAGAATCAAATCAGCGTAACAGAGAAGCACCTGATTGTAACTGTTCAAACTGTTTCCTGTTTCGTGGATTTAATTTTGTTACTGACTGTTTGTGACATGAAAAAAGACTTTTTCTCTCAGATGAATTTCTCACTCTGCATAACAACGTCATCATCAAATCTGTTTAATGTCTCCCATCAGGAGGAACTTTAAAGATGTCTGACAGTTTATTTATCTCACTACAAATAAAATGCTTCTCTTCAGTAGGAACTAAAACTCAATCTTTCCTCTTCCCTGCTCTTTTTTCTTATCTCCGCTTCTTCTCATTCCATCTGATGGCTGTTAAGTAAAAGAAAGTTTTGATGGTCACTCGTGTTTTTTTTTACCTCTCTTGAACTGTGAATACTCCTCTCTGGTGATATTTTTATATCTCTCTGTGTCTGTCATCCCTTTCAGTCATGGCAGCACTTCTATCCCTCAGTCATCAGTCGATCCCACTTTCCACAGGCTTCACAGAGTGGTTTCATCCAGACCTGTCACTTCGGCTCTTTTTATGGGACACAGAACATCTCTCAAAGCTCAAGCACATCAACGATGTTGCAAAATAATATTTTTTTTGCTTGTATAGAAAAAAAGATATTTTTGACTTGCAATGAAAGGATGTAAAACACACACTCAAGACCTGATTTAACAGCTTCCCTGTGATCTGAGTTAAAGAGGATCTTGAAGATGTCTTTGAAAGTCCTCCTGGCAGACTCCGTTTTCCTAATCAGTATAAAAGATGCGGTCTCTGATCTCCTAAAGTCTGCTCACACTAACAAAATATATTTGAAGTCAGACATTTGTGATATGATTACAGTCACTCCTGTTCAGAGGAGGACTCGGCAGAGGCCAGTCACACCAATTCAGACAGCTTCAGACAACCTGCCATGGATCTGTGGGATACCAGCTGATAATGCATCAAGGGGATGAAGTGTCAAATGGCTGGTTTGTTCCTGTGGACACTGCATTCATCACAGTTATTGTGAAGCTGGCTCAGCTGCAGAAGCGTGCTGTCTGGCCAGAGAACAAAGAGAAGTGGTCTATATCATAAATGACACATTGGAATGAGGAAGCTTGTATGGAAATGTATTTTTGGAAATCTGTTTTACTGCAGCTAAAATGATTCCAGTGACAAAGTGACATTTTGATCAAACATAAAATAAAGTTGCTGAAAGAAATTTATACACATGAACTGATTTAATAATTCCTTTTATCAAACTATTGTGTTTATTATTAGGGAGAACAATAACAGTAAATCACCAAAGAGGAGAAAAAAACATCTTATGTCCTGCTCGGTGTTATTGCATTTATAAAGCTTTTGATTCAGCCTCTATGCTGCAGCTGCATGACAGCTTCTTCCAGTGTGCGGCTGACAAAAGAGCTGCTGAAAATACACCAAGAACCACTCAGTAAAACATTTCTGAAAGAACCATTCTTCAACACATTTGTACAGAAACCTACATTTTCTCTGTTCATCCATGTGCACGTACAGTTTTCATATGCTGAGATCTTTATTCCCACTGAAGTGGCGGAGAGGCAGCATCGGCGTTCCGCTTTGACTGGAAAGAGATTTGCAGCAAATGAGCTCATCCATCAGAAGGCGCGTGCGGGGACAAGGGGATGATGATGATGAGCAGGGGGGTGAGGAGGAAGATGAAGAGAGACAGTAGGCCGGAGGGGCGACGAATAGAGAGAACAGTTCAAAGAGAAGCTGCACAGTAAAATGTGATGGCTGTGGCATTTCTACACCCCGAAACACGACATGTTCTTTTTTCTTTGGATGTTTCATTTTGAAGACTTCAGTTCTGATTGTTTCCTGTTGAGGTCATCTGAAGACACGTATCTAAAGAACTCAGACATTTAGAGGAGAAACAATTCAAACAAATACATTTTAGTTTTCTCATGTTTTCGTAAAGGCATGTGGATTTTATCTAGTTTGAATACAAGAAAACTGTCAAATTGAATTAAGTTACTTATATCACACAGAAAAATGCAATGAACTGGAAGATGTTTGTTACAACAAATGATTGTGAACTCAATTAAAAAAAAATATATTAATAAAAATGATCACAAAACCAAAATTTAAAGTGAAAACTAAACATTTTCTGTCAAATTATTGATTTTAAGAATTGATTAATGGTATTAACTATAGCAGATACCAATACAAGTACATTAGAATGTTATCAGCCCTGATACCCGATACCAGTATCGGTATCAGTGCATCCCTAATGCAAATAACTGAAAAGTTCAAACTTAGAATTAGGAATTTGTGAAATGGGATGTTTTAACGTAAATCCAAAGTTTGAACGACACCTCAGTTTGATGAGAGGAAACATGTTTTTCAAGTTGTAAGGTCCAGAGCTGTCAGAACAACAGTAACAGAATTCCAAATAGAATATCTTTTTTATTAATATGTAGAATTAAACTCTGCAGGTTCAGTACAATAAGTAAATACTCAAACTAGGATCTGCTGATCTGCCCCTTGACCCTTGAGATGATCTCTGAGTCTCTGGAACCGACCGATCATCCACAGTCTGCCCACGCAGTCCACAGTCACCTGAATCAGATTTGACTTCTGTTATAACTGAAACGTTTGATAAATTTGTCTTTCAACAAAAGACTTTTATAATTTGTCAAGATTTCCAAAGTTTCTCTTTGATTTAAAAACAGAAGTTTGTCTCAAACCTTTAGTTAATTCCATGAACACGAGGCTTTGATGCTAATAATGTCATGATATAGCAGAAGTAATAATTCTGTTCATTTAACAGTTTGACATTTTTAACTCCATTTCTTCTTGGTAAAATATTAATTAAAATAAAACTCTTCTAACTGAACTGCTGTTTCATTAACGTCATCTTGGTTTTTTCAAATGTAGCTGAAATAAAAGCTGTTTATCTGACTCAGATGCTGGAGTCATTTCAAGTGCACACATGCTTTTTTTAGTCATTGTTTGTCTTTTAATACATAAGAACAAGTTTTCATCTTTTACTTTTAACAAGAACTTCATGTTACAAATTCTCTCCTTATGATTCACCTTCCACCCTCAAGTTTTTTCGATTTTTGGTTTTCTGTTTTTGTATGAATCTTCTTCTGCTTGGTCTTTGGTCTGTTTTTAATTAGCTTTCTTATTTTCTTAATTTGTCAGTCCCTACGCGCATTTTAAGGTTAAACTCTAGCTTGCAAAAAACGTAATTCTGTGTTTTTATTCTGATGTGTTGTTTGCTGGTGTTTTTATTTTAAATGGGTTAACATGATAATAACTGCAGCAGATATTTAAAACAAACATAAGAATGTTACTTTTGCAGGTTTTCCTTCTAAGTTTGTAAATTCAACATTGTAAGTTGAAGCATTTGTTTGCGTCAGTGGAGAATCGGTTCAGGAAGTTTGATTTACGGTAAAGTGGATAATTTCATTTCATGTTGAATTTGTGTTGAAATCATTCACATTTTTTTATTTTTTACAGTATTTCTTTATTTCTAAAACTATTTATTTTAATTAAACAACATTGTAAATGTTTTCCTGTATGTTTTGCACTCCAGTAAAAGGTTTTGTCCCTTTGACTTTAGTCCTCAGATCTTTTCATAGACATTCATATCCGACCATCCCATTAGCAGCAACCCTTCAGATTCCACACATGGGAGGAAGCTGCACTATTTATCATTAAGCCAGTACATTTAGTCTCTTCTCACTCTCTAATAAAACATTTGTAATGTAGAAAACACATTATCTTTCACAGGATGTAACTCTTATACTTTTATATTGACTATTTACCTGATCATCTCCTCCTTATGTTTTATTCTAACAATTGACCCGCTGCTTGATTGGAGAATGGAGAGGTCACATGAGAATACAGCTCAGCATTGACCTCCAAAACGACGCACTGTTTCTCCTTTTTTTAATCTTATTAGGTCATCTTAAATATTAGCATATTTTATAGTTTGACATGTTTTTATTTTTTGTTCAAAGACTAGAAAAGAATTAAGATTTCTTTGAGAAAGAATCAAATTCAGATTATTTTTAAGTTAAAGCTGCATATTTTGGAGTGTAGTCGTGGCCTTTATAGAATAATATAAAGTTTAACCACATGAAATAAGCTTCAACAGTTTCAGTAGTGCTGAGCTCTCAGCCCTTCTTCATCCTACTTTTGGGAAGCTCCTATCAGTGGAAAAGCTTTGGCATTTAGTCAAGTGTGTGTGCGTGTGTGTGTGTGTGTGTGTGTGTGTGTGTGTCCGACCCTGTAATCCAACCAAAAGGTGTAGAGACAACATCTTCTGGGGGCAGCCAAGGGTACTTCTGATTGGCTGACATTTCTGACAGCCTCTGATGGAGCCCAGAGAGCTGAATTATTCATACAGGTGT
Organism: Pachypanchax playfairii; assembly: GCA_006937955.1. Lineage (NCBI taxonomy): Eukaryota > Metazoa > Chordata > Actinopteri > Cyprinodontiformes > Aplocheilidae > Pachypanchax > Pachypanchax playfairii. Next base: position 4,264,401 of record SSNP01000034.1, read on the forward strand.
TACAGGAAAAAGCTGCCATTTTCACCAGAGGAACTAACCCTCAGCTGAATAGTGACTGTTTATCCTGGCAGGTGAATGCAGTAGTAATGATTTTGGGCTGTGATAACTTTTGGGTGAAACGGCAGCCTGTTCTCTGTCAGCTCACAGGTTGAAAGCTCTGCCTCTTCATCATACCTGCGTTCCTTTTCTGTTTGCATAATTAGATGCAAATATTTTACATGTTATTGTTCTTTTGTTTTAATAAATGCGTCATTCTGAACAAATTAATCTCACCTCTGTTTTCTTAAAAAAAACAATACAAAGGATCAAAACAAAAGCAATATTTTTAATAGAAATGTAGTACTTACTGAATCTAACGGTGGTAAGTACTGATAATGGTTTTCTTTTAAAAATGCTCAAAACAACAAAACTGTTTTGTTTGTTTTTGTGTTATGGTGGACTAAAATCTAGAGGATTTATCTGTAATGTTTTCTAAGAGTGAGCTGAGTCACAGATTTAAAGCCAGAAGGCAGGAAACTCAGCTTTGCATGAAAAACAGGCTACAAAATGGTTCTGCACAAGTTTTGAGATAATTTTAAAGTTTGAGCTAATGCATATTTTTACCACAGGTTGTTTATCCTTTCCAGCCCATAACAGGCAAAAACATGCATAAAGTGTTTTCAGCATGAGTGACATGATTTGCCTTTTGGAGATACTCTGTATAATCTGCCAGTCAGTCACAGGATAAATCCCAAAAAAGTCATCTTGTACGTGCACTGAGGGGACATGCGACTCATTATGTGAAGGCTGCCACATTTAATGTGAGTTTGCAAAGGGAACAACATTCCAGTAAATCCTGGCCTCATATATTTAAGTTTAGTTTAACAAGTCAAAAACAACAACAGAAAAAAAAATCTTTCATTTTTGTTTTCTTAAGTCACTGATGACATAAAAAGTAAATAGTTGTGGTGCAAACAGTTTGATGTGGAACCTCATATTTTGTTGTTTTGTCTCATTAAAAGAGCCTAATGAGAGTTTCCTCTCCGATCCTTAGCTGCACGTCGTTTGTCATGTCATGACGTCTGTAATTTATTACCGGTGATGTTGACATAAAACATTCCATGATGTGATGTCAACACAACTAAATACTTGTTCTCTTCATATCTTAGTGCCACTGACAGATGTTTCTGCCGAACTACATTCATCTGGTTGATTTTCGAGTAGAATTTAATTCTAAAATGTTTCCGAACTTGTAAATGTCAAACACTTCTTCATCATCGTGTTTCATTACAAACTGAGTTTCAAACTTAATCAGACAGACATTTATTGAGGATGTAGAACTAGAAGGAATGAGAAGAGTTTCGCCACAGCGCCCAGTTGGCTTAATCACTGTAAAGATTCTTCGCCTACCACAAGCTCTATCTATTTGTTGCCTGGCAACAAGCTGCAATTCAAATGCTTCTTTGATCGGATCTGTCTAAAAACTGTCTGTTTTTATCAGCACCACCCAACCATGTTTTTATCCCGCCCTGTGTCAGTCACTTTTTTAGAAAGTTCTCCAAAAAATGTTCTGATCTTGGTTTTGAAATACACACATGTTGTTTTTTTCTCCTTTTGGTGCTTTTTTCTTTTCTTGTCACTCAATTACTGCAGCTTTATTCAGTCTCCTCAGCTAGCTAACCTCCCCCTCTCCTTAAAGCATGTAATTGTTCTGCCTTCATGTTGGACTAAAACACATCTGTTTTTGTTGTCGTGTGTATGTTGCACATCAAACATGTGTAAAATCCTGCATGCTTGCCTGGCAGTTTGAAGATATTACCCCAAAAATAACAACACTCTGTGAACTACAGACTCTCTTTAGCTAACAAATCCTAAGCAAAGCAGGGTCACTGAGCCACCTCAGCAGGCAGCCACTCCAGGGAAAAAACTTCTTGCACATTTCAAGCTACGGGTCATTAACGATACTGATAGAAACACACTTTAATTAAGACTGTTGCATTTTGGACTTCATCTAAAGATTAATAAGTAATATCAAAGATGTGGTGGAATGCAAATGGAACAGACAAGCCTCCAAGCTAAACTATCTCAACTGAGAGCTGAATTAGCATGTTAAAACACAAGCGTTTGGCGGCCTCTGCCCAGGCTGAAGAGCTTGGCTCACCTTGTAGATGAAATGTTAGCAGCCAGCTGTTCAGGAAATAATAAATTACTGGAGTTACTGGAGCAGGTTAGAAAGAAATGTACATTTTCTTTCCAGGTTTCATCCTTGGAGATGAAAAAAAAATCCTGAAAATAAAGGTTATAAGCAGGTGACTGTGGCCTTGAATCTAACCCTTTATGAGGGGTTCCCTAAACACACACTTGGATTTTTTCATGTGTGAGTTCATGATTTAAACGCTGGAGTCCTTCCTGTGCCGAGCTTTATGAAGGAATACTGTGTGTGTTATGGGATGTAACATTTAGAGTCATCTGCTGGTAGAATTGTGCTATTTATTTAATGTTTTTGTCAGTGTATTATAGGGTAAAAAATATCTTTGTGTTTGAATTTTATTTAGATAATTCATGAACTAATAGTTTTGCAGCACATTATTTCTACAGAAGCCCATAAAGGACAAAAGCACAGTGTAAAAAGTTTTATCTGCGACAGTGGAAACACTCATCGTTCTTCCTCCAGTCATTTATTTCAACAAAATGTTGTCTTACGTTTTTTATTTTTTGCCTTTTTATTTGACGTCTGCTCCAGACTCAAATCCCTGTTGGCTCCCGAAGTTACACCCACAATCTTAATTACAGTTTTCATTTCACTTTAAAAACCCTGCAGCCTTTTAAATTCTTTGTTAAAAGTCACCTGATTCCAGAGGTAAATACAGTGTACAAGGTGATCCCCCCCCAGCCTGCACTTTGACCTGCTTCTATTAGCTTCTTTCACCAACAAGAAATCAAAATACTCCTGAAATTACTTTGAAACACCGAGCTGTGCAACCTCAGCGGATCTCCCGGCAAAGTCACCTCAACAGTTGCTTCAGTGTCCTTAAATTTCCCTCTGCAGCATTAACACAAAGGCAATTACACGTGCATTATGAAGAAAAACAAGCTAACAGCATTTGAGGAAAGGTTATGGTTTGAAGCAAAAATACCATAATGAAGTCATTAATCTGGTCAGACATTACAAGTTTCTCCCATAATGCTCTAGTTGGGAGCGTTTTGCATCTGCCTGTTCTGGTTTTAGTGATTTATGGTTTGACTTTATGTGTGTTTTGATGTTAGCATCCATGTTTATAAAGGAACTGTTTAAAGTACAAGTGCAGACTCTTGATCATGATTGATTGGCTTTTACGTCACTTTTATGAATCAATTTATTTTGATGTATGTTTGACATTTAGGATTTATGTAAAATACTTAAACAGTAAATATCAGTAGCTCAAAAGTAAGAGGGGGTTTTGTTTACCTCTTCAGCAGAGTCGATAATGCTCTGCTGTATTTAACTAGAGTTTGTGTGTGTAGCAATAGCTGAAATATTATGACTTATTTGACATTTGCTAGTCTTTGATCTACTTAATCATTTTTATATAAGAAAATAAAAATCAACATTTAAACATCAGATCTTATACACATCATTGGAACGTAAGCTTACTGTTAACACATGCTTGTTTATCATTTGATTATGGTTCAGATGTTTGTATTTATCAGAGGAATCCTGTATCAAACTGGTGGGACGTTTAAAAGTCTTTTGTCAGAATAAAAATCAGTAAATAAAAATAAAATTGGATTCTTGACAGTTCATGTTCCTACAGCTCAACAAACATGACAAAACAGATCGACACACAGCTAAATATTTTATGTGAAATGTCTGACAATGACATGCTTTTATTTTGTATTTCTTTTGATGCTTCATGAACTGGAGCAAGGTTTTGTAAAAATCCTGTCACGGAGAGTTTTCTTTGACAAATCTATCTTGTTACACACTCAAGTTACGACTGATGATAAACACAAGCAGAGCCGATATTCACTGAAACTGAAGGGGCATTTTGTTCTTCCCGCTTTGCAAGTCGCGTGGCTGCTTTGATCTTATTTGAAATGTTTTGATGGTGTAAAATATCCAGTCAAACGGTTTTATAAGCAGGAGAAATACAGTTTGCATCCCACACTGTTAGTATGACATGGCTAATGTAAACATTATGAATAGCTTCTTGCTGCAGTTCGTCAGAGTCTCTGTGACACTAACAGGCTGAGGTCAGAACTCCTGTGGACTGTGAGCGTGCTCCTTTAATGATGTAGTGAAGAACTGGAGGAGCCTGAAGGTCGTTATACTGATAGACTAATTAACACTCAGTCTTTTGGATCAGCTGAGAGGAAATCTGCACTTTGTTTATTATTTTAAAACCTACTGACACCAAAACTTCAGACATGTCTGAAGACTTTATGACTTTGGTATTTTAACTAATGTCATTTAAAGTATTTTCATGATGATTATTTTTTAAATGTAATTTGCACTTTAATTGGTTTATAAACGGGTTCTAAACATAGTTTCTAAACACAGTAACTCAACAACAGAGTGTCTTCAGTCAGAAACTTCTTCATAATCCGCTGCAGCACAGAACGTTACAGGAGATCCTTCCTGTCCAGAGCTAGAACCCTCTACAGGAGATCCTTCCTGTCCACAGCTAGAACCCTCTACAGGAGATCCTTCCTGTCCACAGCTAGAACCCTCTACAGGAGATCCTTCCTGTCCACAGCTAGAACCCTCTACAGGAGATCCTTCCTGTCCACAGCTAGAACCCTCTACAGGAGATCCTTCCTGTCCACAGCTAGAACCCTCTACAGGAGATCCTTCCTATCCACAGCTAGAACCCTCTACAGGAGATCCTTCCTGTCCACAGCTAGAACCCTCTACAATGACTCCCTGAAAAAGAACTGAGCTACAACAACACTTAATTTCCCTTTGGGGATTAATAAAGTATTTTTGATTTGATTGATTGATTGATTGATTGATTGATTGATTGATTGATTGATTGATTGATTGATTGATTGATTGATTGATTGATTGATTGATTGATTGATTGATTGATTGATTGATTGATTGATTGATTGATTTTAAAAGTTTCTATTTCAATTCTATTTCACACAATATTAATTAAATTCCAATTCGAATGTACTTTATTAATACTTTAATACTAATTTAATTCAATTATTAATTTAATTCATATTTTATTAGTCTCCAAAGGGAAATTAGATGTTGTAATAATGACGTTTATCATCAATGAATCACTGCAGAGGGTTTTAGCTGTGGACAGTTTGTGTTGCAGCAAATCTGAAAAAGCCTCTTTGTTCACCTTCTTTATATCACCTGGTCTGATGCTCCGCCCCCAACATGATGGAAATGGGTTAAGCCATGTTGCTGCTCTTCATGAAATCCTCAATCACCTCTTTTGCTATTTGCATGATGTCATCTAGCTAAACACATTTTCAGGAACATTTTTTATTTGTTCAGAATGAAATTTCATGAGAAATGTTTAAATAGAATCAACATGTTGTCCACCACCATGTAGTTAATATACATGTCCTGTTTACAGCTCCATCCGAGTGTAATGGGCAGATTTACAGGATATATAAGCTGCAACATGTTTAACAGACGTGCAACTGCAGAAAAATACAATGTTCATAAATCCTAAAGTTTATAAGTTTAAAAGAGCAGCAGAGATCAAAAAATGACTTTATCAGATGTGGAATTAAACTTTTAGAGAAAGAAAAGGCAGTTTAAGGCATGTTGAGCAGAGTTATCTAAAATAAATTAATAACAAATAAAACAAGTTGAAAATGTTTCATCTTCATCTGCTTTCATGTCTTTGTTAGTCAGTTTGTTTTCTGCTTTCTGTTTGTTTGTTTTAATTTAAACTTTTTCATTGTTGATGATTTTTTTTGTAGTTTTTTATCAGATTACTTAACAGATTCAGTTAAAATAAGTTTTCTCTCAAAACAATCTTTCTTGTTAAATTACATACTATTTTAAATTTTAAGACACATTTACTGTAATTTATGGGTGATTATTTTTTTACCACTCCATAATATTAATTATATATTCATCATCTAAATTAACAAAAAACAAATAGTTCCCAAGTTTTTTTTTTTTTTTTTATCAAAACACTGTGTTTATGACGCACCACAAAACATTCCTCTCCTGTTGTGGGTCAGAACATTGGCCTTGTTTTCATATAAGACCAGTGGAAAATGAAAACCCTGTCCGAACATGGTTTCCTGACCAGATCTGGATTTGGTGACAGACGAACACGCAGCATGTTGACAGAGCGGGACGTTCAGACACCAAACAGACAGAGAGGCAGAGCTCGTGTTATGTTTGATGTATTAGGAGTCATCAGGGGAATGGATGTGGCCATGAAGCTTAGCAGCATAAAACTGTCACATTGATGGACAGCAGCCATCGACTGCAGGTGACATTGTAACAGAGCTTTTAAAGAAACGCCACATTTTGCATTTGTCACCTAAACAGCACCGTCTGTGTTTCTCAGCTGTTTATGAATGACTTGAATTAGCTGTGATTAATATTAGACCTTGAAGGAGGCGTCACATCATCAGAAGATGGAGGCAATCAGTTTGAAATCAAATCAGCCAAATTCAAAAACCAATAAGAATAAAAGTATTTAAACAGCTCAAATAGTTTAAATAATATATCTGATGTTGTTGGTAAGATAGTAAATGTGTGACTATTTTAATCTATCAAACAAAAAAAAGGCAAAAAATCTGACAGATCAAATCTCTTCATGATCCACCTGTTAGTTCCAGAACACGACAAAGTAGAACTGGAAGCAGGTGATTTAGTTGTGAAACCAGCTCAGTATGTAAACAGATGGAGAGAAACAAACTGATGTAAATAAGCTGGAAGCATGATGATGAAATAAACTGATGCATGATGTCATAAGCTAATAACTTTAAGAAGATTGTCACATGAAATAATGTAAATGACTATAAAACTTCCCATTTTAGGAATTTAGATTTTAGTTTGCAAATGTTAGATATAAAAATGAATATTATACAATAATATAATAAAGTATTTTATTATTTTGTAGGTTTAAGAGCTGATGAGTGAACATAACACTGTTTGTATTGCACCTGATTTTACCTGAACATCTGGTTTAGAAGGATTTGTTCAAACTGCATAAAACACTGTTTTTTAGATGGAAATGATCTTGTTGCACCTGCTGTGAGATTTTTTACAGATGTCACACTTTATTAAGTTTCTCCTTAAGACCTCAAAATTACATTAAAAAAACTGTGGATGTTTGTAGAGTTTCAGTTAAGGTTTGTTTAGTTTTATTAAAACTCTGAATTATCAGTATTGTGACCTTTTATTATTGGTGATTATTTTTGAAAGGATGAGGCACGGCGTCAGAATGAGACGCCATCATGGCACCACATGCCGCCATATCAGTAACACCTGTGAAGATTTTGCATCGGAGCTACAGAGGACCTGAAATGAAGAGTGGTGGTGATCAGGAGCTGCAGGCACAACCTGACAGTGCAGGATGAAATGGAAAGTCCAAATCTCCAGAGGGGGTCCAGGCTTAGCAAAGAGATTACATTCTTCCATCTTTGCCCCCCCCCCACCAGCTCCCAACAGGCTCCTGTGACACTGGCCTTCTGCATTCTGCAGGCGGTTGAAAGTCATGAAAAAGCCTTGAAATTACAGAAGTATTTGTTGTGTGGTATCCAAACACCTGTTATTTCACATCTTTATTCCCTTATATGTCCTCCCAAGGTTACCTTTTACATCTAATTTTATTATTTCTTTTCTTGCGCGTTATTGATCTATAATAATCTTTATGATCTACCCCTACACTTATTCTGTCATCCTACTTTTTCTATTGCTTTTGAGAGTAATAAAACCTGAGACAGACAGTCTTATAATTTGAATGCTGCAGCTTCCTGCAGAGTCAGAGGAGACCTGTGCAGGGAGAATAAATGAATTCATAAAGTTTAAAAGTGATTGAATCTTGTACTGCGACAGCAGCTCTTTGTAAGATGTAGTGCAGGAATATTATCACACTGCACTTGTAAGACATGAATAATTGATAGAAACATAAAAAAAACAAATACAGAATAAAAAGAAAGAGGGAAATTTTGCCCAAACATTATCACAATACATCCCCCAAGGCACTCACTCTGTTTCAAATCTAATTTCCAAAAAGTCTTAAGCTTTATGATCCAGCTGAGGTTCAGCAGTACAGGACGACGATGAAGATGAACTGAAACATTATCACAAAGTTCCAACGCTGCAGGGCTCGTCACCAAGCAAGCAGCGTCCATGTTGGATGTAAATCTAAAACATTGTGCAGTTTTTTTATGATGAAGTGAATCATGATTTTGACAACGTTCAGAGCATCTCGCAGGCTGCATCATCCTCCAAGGCCAATGTCTTCTGATCGTGAATGACAACAGACTGATGACTATTACATCATCAACTGTTGCTTCTTTTTTGTAAAAAATGCTGAACTTCAATAAATGTGCTGAAAATGGATCTATTAATAATTTAATTTTCTTTCAATCAGACCTTATTATGTAACTATCCACCCTTTTATTGTTTAAACTTATCCTCCAAAGATTTCAGCCATCAAAGATTCACTCCTGATTTCCCCGTGTAAGAGCAGGATCTAAAGGAATCCTTTCTGAAATGAGCCAATTAAGGTCATTGTTTTATTTTCTGTGTTTATTTCTAAAGGAGAGAACAACAGGTAAGAGTAACTGTGTGATTCTAATAACACTTTTTAATGTCAGTTATGTTTCTTTTAGCCAACTTGAAGTCAGGATCTTTTTGGTTTATATTAATAGTTTGGTTGCTTGAACTGAAACAAACACATGCTACATTGTCCTCCCGTCCGTCGTCCACAACTCAGTCCAGACTCTCCTACGATTTGACTCTCTTTAGACAAGTAAATGTTTAGTTTCCTCCACCAGGAAGTGATGTCGTTACCAGGGTCTGTTCGTTTGTTTGTCTGTCTAAAACTTATGGATGCATTTTGATGACGTTTTCAGACAAGATCAGAAATAGTCAAAGGAAGTGGGTAGATTTGAGGAGGATCTGGATCAGGAATGTTTTTAATGATTCTTCCTCATTGTGATTTAGAGCTGTTTTAAACATATCTGCATGTTACTCCACAATAAATGATCCAGGTGCTTGTAATGAGTTCTCAACAGGTTCTACATGATGCCATGGGTTGATCTGGATCATGGATTGATCTGGATCATGGATTGATCTGGATCATGGATTGATCTGGATCATGGATTGATCTGGATCAAGGACTGTTGAAGTTTGTTAATGGATTTGATGTTCCCTCAAAAGTTCTGCCATTCTGAAAAAGTTAAATATTTCATTTCCTGTTTGCAGTTCATTTGTAACCAAACACACATGCTACTATCTAGCAACACAAACAGTCCAGTACATTTGCTGCAAATCACTGACTGTACGGAAATACTAAGAAAAATAACCCGACACGAGTTGTGAATCTAAAAAGGTTCAACTTCTCCTTTGAACTATTTGTTCAATTATTTTTTTCACACTAATCTGTATGCTGTCATTTGTTTCTCCAGATCAATATGTTGTTTCTGAAAATTATTCCATAATTTTCAAACTATCTAACATCAAAGAAATAGATTTTATTCTAGTCAGGATGTTTGAAGTATCACACTTAAATTATCACATTGATTGTGGAGGAAAGTTGTCAACACAGCACTAAAACTCCAAACTGCAGTGAAACTGCTAAATCTGAAAGAAAACCTTCCCCCCGAGACTCAGACAGTTAAAGCAGCAAACTGACGTCCAGCTCTTGCATCGTTGATTGTTGGAGAGGTTCAGCACTCGGTTGGAAGTTAGAATTTTAGCCTTGAAGCTTTCCATTCCCTCTGTCACCCATCCTGACACCTCAGATATCTGGACACGCTCTGATCTCAGCAGGAGGCGGAGTTTCTCCTCAACTCATCAAAGTTAAGGTCAAAGAAGGAAAAGAAAAAATTAAACTCTGTGAAACGACAGAAACCAAATATTTGAGTTCATGTACAGTTTTATCCAACAAATTCTGAGCCCTGAGTTTAAAGTAAAAAGGTCCAAATCAAAAATGTGTTCTAACTTTACTGATTTACTCAGACAAAAAATAATAAAAGCATCTTTGCACACAGTGGATGTTGACAGCAGAGGACGTCTGGAGAGCTGCTGCTGTCGCTGAAGTGTCGTTCTTCCATCTACCCTGATAATTAAGCTGATGGAGGTCACACACAATAAACGACTGGATGTTTTCTGACAGAAGGACAGGAGAGGGAAGGACAGGAGAGGGAAGGACACCAGAGAGACGAACGCCAGACTCTTTATCTGTTGGTCATGCCGCGTGTGTGAGACTGTGGGTCTCCAGAACAACATATTTAATTTATATTATTATATTGTTTCGCTGGTTTGGGACTTTTTATTTTGATTTGTAATTCTTCATCTTTTCAAACGCAGCAGTTATCATAGAGTCATTTAAATGAGATCATAATGAGACCAAAAACAATTGTTGGATTCTCTGGAAATTATTTCTTTAATGATGATCATTTCAAGACTTTTCATCCGATCCCCCTTGTGATACGATTAAAGTTTTCCCTCTACAGCTGCTCCTGTTCTAAGAGTGCAGGCTGACATTCTGCTGTGCATCCACAGCAGTTTACTTCAAAGACATCTGAAAGTGTTCCTCCTTGAACTTGACCTCACTAATCAGCCTCACTTCCTCCCTGCAGGGTTACATCGTTACAGGACTTGATGGACACACTGAATGAATTGTCATGATTTTAGTATTTTGTCTTATACGCAAGCTGCTTTAGCCACAGGTAAAAATTACAACTTATTTTAAAGCAAAAGAATAAAAAAGATTAAAAACACTAAGGCAGCTTCATTTCTTGCCCAGATATAGAACATTCTTGGGTTTGATCAGCTGATCCCCCCCCGTAGATTACAGGTTTCATATCATTACCTCCTGGTGAAAGACTCCACAGCTGGCCGCTGCTGCCCGAGTCCCTGTCACATTGTTTGTTTCCTCTCTTTCCCCTCCATTACTCTCTCTATCTTGCATTGTTTCACTCGCTTCCCTCCCTCTCTCCTCATAAAAAGAGTCCAAAAATCAAAGGATTAATTCAGCATCATTGGTTTAAAGCAATTAACTGCTGTTCCAGCTAATCCCAGGGGTTTTGCCTCAAATCCATAAACTGGCCCCTGAAGATGTGCAGCTCTACCCGCGTTACGATGTTTTGCCTGGTGAATGAAGTTGAAAGAAGTCGTATTTACTTTGAGAAAAAAGATGCAGTCTTTGAAACTCTTTGATGAACAAAAGAATTGTAAAACTTTATATAATTAGGAGGTTTATCTTTGCACTTCAATGCCTCCCACATTATTTTTTTAGCAGCTCTGATAGTTAATCCGCCACATTCATTTGGCATAATTAAAATAAGAACTCCATTTATTCAATCTAAAGCCAGCTAATTTGCAAAAGTTATTGGCTATTACAAATTTGGCTTCAGGTTTTTATAGCTTCTCCTCATGAGAAATCATGCTGTACGTTTTAATAAGCACCCCATATCCAGGATTTTCCACACTGTGATTAATTTAGTCACAGCTCATAGAGAAGTTGAATCATTCAGGTTGGTTTTTAACATTTTAATGAATGCTTTATACTCTGGGGGAGATTTATTATGGCATTGCAGCATATGGCATTCGTGTAAAAAGTGGCACAGGCTGCTGCTTCAGACGGATTACACGTCAGGATTAACTTTTCTCTGATTCGTGGTGCAGTAATTAATATCTACCACCAGGGGGAGCAAAAGCATAACACTTCAAACATCTCTCAGACAAGAACATGTGCATGTTTAAACTATAAGGACTAGTTTGGAGTAAAATTATATTTCTATAAATTCTTGTAAGTAGTTGTCCTGCTTTTTTTTCATCAGATTGACAAGAAGTGATGACGTTTCTGGGACTGGATTGAAACAGCAGAGTTAAAAATAAAAGTAGGGAGTTTCAGTGCAGAGATTATTTTCATGGTTTGACACAAATACAAAACTAAAATGGACTAATGTTTTCTAATAATTCAAAATGTAAGAATCTATTCTAAACAACTGTAGTCTGAAACTTCCTCCTGTAATAAATGAATGACTCGACTCTCTGGATTTTGTTGTATTCAATAAAAAATTCTTAGCTTTTTAGGTTAATTTGCTGAAATGTGATAAGGAGAAAAGTTGAGAGCCTTTTGAGCTCAGAGGCACATTCCTGTGACCTTGAAGAGACTTTATGAAGAACAGAAACATTCCTGAAGTTGTAGCTCAAACTGTCGCCCTCTCATTTGTTCTGTGGTGACAGCCCTTCAATTAGCAGCTCTATTTCTGATCTCCAGCTCTCCTCCTGCTTTTAAAGTTAGTGATCTCACAGACATCGTCAGGAAGTTCCTTTAAAAAAAAAAATCAAAGAATATTCTAGATGAAAAACCAAAGGGCAGGCAGTAAAAAGATAGACGTGTTTTTACTGCCTGATATTTACTCAGACTGGGAAAGCTGCATGATTACAAGCTTTCAGTCACTGATTACGTTTACTTCTCTCAGTAGATAGTGTTCTCTATAATTAGGAGACTGTGGAAACAGCAATTTTTGGTCCAAATTTTGATTTTGAGCATTTTTTGTTTGTTGCACCTTTTTTTAAGTACATGATTCAACTAAAAATACTGTTTTTTCTTTATGAAAATGTGTGTTAATACTAAAAAATATGTAACCGTAAACATAATAACACATAAGGTTTCATAATTTTCACAAATTCATTCATACGAACAAATATTTATATTTTAAAATACTGCAGTGGAAAACCTGGATCATTTCAGACCCTTCCCTGTTAATTGTTGTTTTTTTTTTCAATAAAAACCAGAAACAACAAACATCAGCTTTGATCTGCGACGTCTCATTTAAATCTATTTCAAGAGAAATGAAACTAATTTAACCTTCTGTTAAAAACTTATCACTGTCTGACCTGTATGAAGCTACATCAGGTCCATATTATTTTCCCACTGACTCGTTTTACTTGTTGTAACTGTCATTTTTCCAGTTAATCACAGCATGACCTGAAAACAAATTCCTCATCCAGAACCAGAGCAACCAAACCGGACCCATGGCTAACAGATTCCTGAGCTAAAAGGTGGAGCTGCAACCGCACCCACAGATCTTAAAAAGCATCATAGTTAAAGCATTCACATAGGAAACAACATGTGATGCTGTTTTTTATGATTTATGAGGTTAATAAGATTTCAAAACATCACTTTACACAAATATTTCCATAAAATAACTTTTTTGATATTTTGTACATGAAATTATTAAGATTAAAGATTAAAATCACATCAGTGCAGCTTTGTCTTTTCTCTCTTCAGACTTCACATTTTTTCACATGACTAAATTCCACTTTACATCGTGACCTGTTAAGAGTCAAAACTGCAGACGAAAACAAAATATAGGAGCAGCAAAAATCTTTGGAATGCAGCCTGAAGGAATCCTTATCGTGAGTTGAATGAGTTGGATCTCTTTCTGTTCGGACTTCTGGTATTTGGAGCATTTTTGTTAGTTTTTTCTGTCTGACCCGTTGGGTCGATCAAAAACTCCTCGCAGCATCTTACAAAAAACATGTAGAGAAGCTGAAAACATCTCAAATCTGTGGCTCACGTTTAAATTGTGACCAGAAAACTATTAATCTTCTAAAACATTCATGTGGTCAGAACTTACAAAGAACAGCCTGTTAGTCATGAGAGCTCCTCTGTTTATTTCAACAAGGTCTGATTGTTTAAGAAATAAAATTAATTAAACCTTCGTCACACCCAGGATAATCAGTTCCACTCCCGATGAGCACATCACCACAGGTAAGGAGTGTTAACACATCATGTTAATTCCAGCATGATGTTTGATGGTCTCACAGCAGTAAACTAGTGGACAGACAGACAGACAGACACATGGTTTATTTATTTAGATGATAATTTAGGATATTTTCTCTGTTTGTTCTTAGAAAAGCTGGTCAAACTGATCCCTGTCTTTTGGTTTTAGTTCCCATCAGGGGACATTCATGACACATCCAGAGGACATCCTGGGTACATCCATAAGGACCACATTAACAGAGATCCAGAAAATCTTCTCTGGCTTTGTGTAAAAGCTCGAACATTAATGCTGCTTTGATTGACAGATGAATGAGTTTTCTACAAAGTGAACACTGAAAAGGAACAAACCTTTAATTTCTTAGAAATTATACAAAACGATATGATTATTAAAATAACCATATTTACTGTTTTTTTTATCTTTAACTCTGCTCTAACTTTGGACGTGTAGAGCAAAATATTCCAACCACGAGCTCTTGTGTGTTTAAATAAAACTATTAACTGGCAACTTTTAAAGTCTTAAAACTGCAACATGAGTGTAAATGACAATCTTTAAGTATGTTCAAAATAGAAAAGGCTATTTTTTAAGAACCTAAAACAAATTTAAGATTGAGAATAAGATTTAACTTCTAGTCTTCTAGTCATCCGTTTCCATTCGAGATAAACAGTCCTGCTTTTTTTCCACGTGAAGTGGAAAAAGGAAAGTTCCCGTCAGTATGTGATTATGTGTGGGTGGGATCAGGAATGAGGCAGCAAGAAGTCAGCACACATTACAGTCTGAGCTCCTCCTGTGTGCAGGGGGTGGGGGGGGTGGGGGGCGGGGCACACAACTTAGAACTCACTAATACAGATTAGAAAATAAAAAGGCTGATAATAGATTTTAGTCATGTAAGTAAAATACAAAACAGATGGATTTATATCACAAAACAGTTTGTAAAAAAATAAGAAAACATTTATTTGTGCTGTTTAAGAGGCTTTTAGCTGCAGAATTTGGGTCTGACTCTTAACCTCGTACAGTTAAAAGTATTTACTCAGTCAGTTTATTTAAAAAATCATTATTAGAGGATCCAACCAAATCATCAGATATAGTTAATACAGAGAATTCAGAAGGTAATCAAAGTCCAATTATAAACATTTATCAGCTGATTTTTTTTTTCTTATTGCTTCAGTTACAAAAACATGATGTAATATCTGTAAATAATGTTTGTGCTTAAGAGTCACCAACATGAGAACCAAGCTGCATGTGTGTGTCACACTCGGTAAATAAACCTGATTCTACAAATTTGTCTTTTTGGCACAACATTAATATTTTAGCCTTCAAACTTTGTTTCAGATACTCATAAAAACAAAGACAAAACAAGATGCGAGGACATTAATCTTGTGTTTCGGTTGTTTAAACTGTGAGATATGACAGAAATGTTTCATGTAAAGGTTGTTGTGACCACTTGATACGCTCTCATCAGTTTTTAACGTCTATCTTCATGCGGCTGCGTGATCCCGCCGTGGGCCCTTTGTCCTCTTGATAAATTCCGGGCAGCTGGCTCTTTGCTCTCTCTTATCGCTGCTCAAACAGTTAAGGACACCAGCATCGCTCTCAGTCACACACACACACAATTTCTATCCAAACATGGTGGGGGGGGGTTCTGGGAATCTATCAGAGCAGAATCGTGTTATTCAATTGGGTTTATGTCACAGTGACAAATGTTCTCTTCCTCAGGCTCAGACTGACTTGTCAAACAGACGGTAAACTCTTTGTAACTAAAAAGTCTTTGTAGTTTTAGCTCAAATATAAAAACCACCTGACGTGGGTCCATGATGTGATACCACTTTGTTTTACCAAGACTGTGACCCCATACGGTTACTGATCTATTGAAGCTTTAATAATTGGGTTTTATATAATCTGTGTGTCAGTGTTTGTCTATTCTAAAAGATATTGTGTTGATTTTCTTTCTCGTGTTTGCAAATATCAATCAAAATACTTTCCAATTTTCTTCAGAATGATGTTGGTGTTTATTGGCTCTTGTCGGTTGCATGTAGAGGTCAAACCACCGTCAGCAGTCATGACCATGAAATAACTTCTTTAATAAATGTCCTTTTTTGTTGTTTGTAAATTCTTTTTGTCTCAAAACTTAAATAATAAATCTTTAACTCATAATTCAAGGACTTGAATGTCTAAAATAACAATATTTTGGAACAAACAAGGTGAAATGATCTGTGTTTTGAGACACAGAACTGTTCATGTTGAGACTTTGCAGCTTTTTCCACACAGTGAAGCTCAATCTGGATTTTAATCAGGCTGCATTTACTGCCTGCTTCTTCTGAGCTTTGATAAGAAACTGAATCATTTTAACTTTCCCAGGTTAATTAACTTCTTAATTTTCTTTTGGCTGAAAGATCTGAATATTCTGAGTGTTTTGCTGCATAAATTCTAAATTATTTGTTATCTCATGTACTGATTTAGCTGCACATGTGCAGATGTTTGCAGAACAGGCTGCTGCAGATAAGAACCAAATGTTCTGAAGAGATTCTTTACCTTTAGAAAACAGGATGAAACATTTTAGTCATTTTTTTCAAATAAATCTTTGCACTCTAATATTTTTTAATGTTTAACCTTGACACCGGTCCCATACTCATTATCATTGTGCTTTGAGAAGAAAATATGGGGTACAATTACTGTCCAACAGACAGTTCATGCATAACTAGCAATTTGTTAATTATTATACTCATGAATCCACTGTTTGTTCGTCGGTCATCCTGGTGTTATTAATTTGAAAAGACTCAACTACAAGGATCGATGTATCTGCGCTCCATTAATAAGCCTGTGACCCAACACAGTTTTCAATCCATAGTCTCAAAGAACAGATTCGTATTTACAGCCTCACACCGCTTGTTGTTTTCATAAAGGAGAAACCACAAGTGTAAATTCGGACTTTTTTAACTCTATATGTTTATATATGATCTGATAGAAACAAGAGTTTACTGCATGAACGTCACATCTTTTCGACAGTAATCTTACCTCATAGCACCTGTGGAAACAACCTACTGATGGAATTCTGAAGCATCAGCTGTTTAGTAAATTTGTTTTGATTCTCTTTGTGTCTCTTTGAATATGAGCTCAGGTTAAACTTCAAGGAACTTAAAGGAGAACGCCCGTTTTTTGCAATTGGGGCCTTATTTATTCTGTGAGATGTGTTTTACTCGTCATCAGTGGTACTTTTTTGCGATTCGTACAGTGACGGGAGGGTGACGTCATCTCTCCGCGCGCCCATTCTATTGGTGCAGTGGCTTAGCTTCCTTTGTTTACACTGGGCGTTCGGAGGGAAACACTGGGAAGCCCAAAGAAATCCGCTAGAATGGGCGCGCGGAGAGATGACGTCACTCTCCCGTCACTGTAAAAAATATCATTTCTATGAGCGCAGGATTCAAAATGGCACTGGAACGGAAAAAACAATAGAGTATCCTAATGGCCAGATTAAAAAAATAACGGATTTGAACTGATTTTAAACCAATTTAGGGTCGGCGAACGCAGGCCCAACTGACTCTCGTTTATTGGCGTTTAGGTGTTTGCCGTGTGAATCAAAAATCTCAGAGACGAATCCGAATCGCAAAAAAGTACCACTGATGACGAGTAAAACACATCTCACAGAATAAATAAGGCCCCAATTGCAAAAAACGGGCGTTCTCCTTTAAAGCCTCGTTAGAAGATTCTTGGTTTTCTTTACAACTTGCATGTTGTGTAAAAAGCTGCAGTATTGATCCATGGCTCCTCGTTCACAGAGGAGGTATTTTATGTTACAACAGACTCTGTACAGGCTGTGACTGTTTTTGTTGTCTCAAGTTGTCCTGATGAAATCACACGAAGCCTGAAATTCCACACAGGAATTTCCAAACTGTGACTGCAGACCCATCCGTCTGTGATCATGTTTAAACAGACTGTTGCTGGAAAACAGGTTGACCAATTGATTTTTACCCTCAGGAGCTTCTGCTTTGTTATATGTAAACTGCCCAAAGTAAGCTAGTGTAGACCTCTAATGTAAATGAACTTATAAATGGAATAAAAAGAAAAACAGTTTCAAGTTTAGATCCGATTAAATCAAAGATAACTTGAGATTTGCAGTTTAAACCCTTTTGATCTGAGTGAATCTTGATTACGTGGCTTCGCTGCTCTTCAGAGGGTCGAGGGAAGAATCAGACACGCAGCGTGAGGGAAATCTGAGGAATTAATGTTTTCTTTGATCCAACAGGCAGCCTGTAGCAAACCTGCCACATGTACAGGAAGTGAAACCATGGCGATGAAGCCTCGTGCAAGATGTGACGCCAGTTCTCCTGCAGCTTGCAACAGCTGGTGTCTACTGAATTAAAAATAAAATCATTAAAGCTTTTTGTCCTTCTTTGTATAAAATGTCTCATTGAATTTATTCCTCCAGAAATGAAGTTCGATGTTAGATCTGATGTTAAAACTAAACAAGGACAATTTGAACTCATCTAAGAAAGTTTAGTCACTGATGATAAATAACTTGGTAAATCTGTAAATTGTAGCAGAGATGTGATGTGGAGATCTTGCACCTGTAAGTCACCAGATGTTTCAGATACCGACTGGCTGAAAAAAATCTGCAAAAATCAAAGATTCCATCCTAAACTTGAAGAATTAACCAACAAACACTGTTAAAACTTTAGGTTTACAGTCTCAGATGTTCTTTATGGTGACTGAGCAGGTTTGGTTCCACGTTGGAGATCACACATGCATTAAAGCACTCGACTGTCCAAGTCTCGTTGCCAGTAGCAACAGTGGACAACGATCCGTTCCACAGCTTGAGAAGTCGGCTTTAACTGAGCACAAGGTCGGCTGTGTGTGAACATGAGCCAGTGATTGTGCGTCAGTCATCACGTGCAGCTCAAGGATGTGAAAAGAATCAAGTATGTGATTCAAGTATAAACACCTACAGCTTGATTTTCTGCTTTTCGAGTCGATTAAATTTTTGTTTGTACATTAAAATGTTGATGCATCTACACTGTCACCAAAGCGAAAGGCTGACGATGGCTGAATCATATTTGTTTTTACTGAGCGAGCAGGACAACCTGGACCGGATTTGGTTTTTCTTTTTGTACAGTTGAGAAATGTTCCTGCAATCCAAAAGATATCCAGAAAAACAAGCTAGACTTAATTGTTTTATTGTTTGTTTTGTAATTGTTACAGAGATAGAAACACACCTTTTGGAGCAGGAAGACAGGACTAACAAGCCTCATTTCCTGATCATTAACAGGTGCAGCAGGCTGCAGTTTAACGTGGATGGAAACATGTTCCTTGATGTCCATAAAAAGACGTGGACAGATGTTGTTTGTGTACAGTTACAGAGACAATGACTCATTTTTCCACTGTGGATAGTTTGTGCTGCTTGTGACGGAGGATCGTGTTGAAAATGAGATTCAACTCAACCAGAATCATTTTACTGATTAACATTTTGCATCATGTTACAGCTGGACTGAACTGTTTGTATAGAAGTGGATTTGAATCTAGACCTGATGATGTGAACTGGACTTACTGCTTCTGTATTTAAAGAGGACTTTGATTGTGAGATGGCTCTATGTAGTGAAATGAAGTGTACTGAGATTAAATGGAGGCTGCTCGGTGGAGCAGTTGCCTTGCAGCCAGAAGAATGTGCATGTGAGGGTTTTCTCCAGGGACTCAGTCTATAAACTAAAAACATAATTGAGGTTTACTGGCAAATCTAAGTTGACCATTGGGTATCTGTCTCTATGTTGTCCTGTTATGGACTGGTGATCTGTCCAGGTGTAGCTCCGCCTCTCACCCAATGACTGCTGGACATATCAGCTCCCTGTGACCTCGAACAGGTAAAGCGGGTGCAGATAAGTCTGGATTGTACTGAACTGAACCATTAATTGGCTTTATAATTAAAACAACCATGTGAAAATTGTTCCAGTAATTTTCAGTCCTTGTTTTACATAAATGATGGATTCCATAAGGTCAGGTTTTATGATCCTGATCCAACAACACCCTTAACGTTACGCTTCACATGAGAAAACTGTCAGATGAGAAAACTGTTGGGTGCTTTTATCAGCCTTGACCTCTTGTTTGCTTTCCACACTCTGTTTGATCAGCTGGTGAACGTATTTATCTTTACATTCTGATGTAAGTTCAACTGAAAATGCTCTGAACATAAAAAAAAACAGGATTTCTGAATCACATTTTAAAGACAGTTCAGTGTGTACAGCTGAACGCTTGTATGTACACTGAAGCAGCAGCTGCCAGTGAAGGTTCAGCAATCCTCTTTATAAGACTGCTGAGAGTAGTAATTTGAGACCTGCTGAAAGGTTTATCTAAATCCATTCATGAGTTACATGTCAGCATGTCAAGTCGGACTCTAATTTAAGCACAGACTTAAACGTCCAGGACAAAGTTAGTTTCACTTGTCTGCAAACATTCATTAAAATACAAGGCATTCTCTAGATGGTTTTAATAAATAAAAACATCCCATTTCATGATAAACACTGAAATCATTCTCCTGCTTTGGATGCAGCTGCTCTATATTTTCATCCAAATTGTGATGCATGAATTTGGTAACCCCCCAAAAAACCCCAACCCCATCGTGACATTCTCTTATCAGACCTGATCACATCGTGTCCCACTTTGTTTTACATCAGTTCGAACCCTTACTGTGCAGCTGAACTTTGAAAGTATACAGTATATCTCAGTATTTAATGGTAACGTTTGAGGGAATTTTGAATTTGCAAATATCACTTTTCACTGGAATGAAACAAGTTTTAGTTTAAATGCTCCGAGGTGCTGTGGTTAGCACGAGTATCACAGAATGATTTGAATCTTCTTCCTGCAGCTGTAAAGCTCCTTCAAGTGTTTTTATTTTCTTTTAACTGCCAAAAAACTGTGTAAACTGTTAGTGTTCTGGTCTTAAGAATGAATGTCAGCATGCATGTTTGATTATCTTAGTCTATGTTAGCTTAGGGATGGAACAGAACTACCAGGAAGTATCTCATAGTGGAATGAACAAGCCTGTTCATCCTGTTACCAGAGAACTGAGACGTATGAAGTATGAAACAACAGCTCAGAGATGTTGGTGTTTTTCTTCATGTTCATGAAGTAAAAACTCATTTTATCTACAGCCAAAATATTTCAGCTGTGATTTGTAAGTACCATGATGCATGAAGTAAAGACAAAATGTACCTGATACATTCACACATACAACAAACACTATCAGAAACAAATAAACCAGAATCTCCTGCCTGAAACTGAAATATTCGTTTTGACTGAAATGTTTCAGTTTCAGCTCAGCAGCTGTGTGGCTGGTTTTCTGTGGCGGCAACTATGAAACAGGAAGCTGTGAATTTATCACTTTACTATTCTGTAGGTGAGGCGTAACTACGTCAAAGATTGATGTGGTTTTTTTACAACCAGCCACATAAGAAGACGATAGAGGTCAATGTTTAAGAACTGAGTTGACAGTTATGTTGTTTCCTAGATTCGCTGTGTGGTTTAAAAAAACTGCTTTGAAATAAAACAGTGACTGTAATCAGTGAAAAGGATGTAAAGCTAATAGAGTTAAAGAAGAATCAGTTACATCAGTGTTGCATCTGAAAACCAGATCTAATCAACTCAACAGGGACTTCATGGGGGGGGGGGGGGGGGGGGGGGTTCCAGGGTGGGTCAGAGTAGGAAACCCCCCCAGGATCAGTCTCCTCTAAACAAATAAAACACTGCTATAATTAGAAGAAAGTGCCACGAGGGGAGGGGCTTGTTCTTCAGCATCAACACTGACCTGTTGGTAAGCAAATACCATCTAAATAAAACTCCCAACGAAACCTCCCAGATGTAGTTACAGTTATATAACAAGCAGCAACACTGTGCAAAGACTTTCATTTCACTGCAACTTGAGAAATGGTGTAAAATGTTTTACCTTCAGAGCAGTTGCTTGTTTTGTCTTTTACACCACATTGTACTCACTCATTTCACCTCTTCAGAGTGCCGTCACCTCGTCCTGCAGACGTCTGATTTCACAGGAAGTGACGGAGACGGTTTATAAACTGTTTTTCATTGAAATACATTTTGAAATGAGATTTTTTTACTTTAAAACCAAATCAATACAGCTATTCACCCTCCCCCAATTACCATGGAGACAAAATGCAATGCAAAATATTTTATTTGCTGTGATTGGACAAGGAGAGCAAGCAAAAATAAGAAATTATACATGCGGACACGACTCCGAAGCAGAATACACAAATAAATAAGTGTAATAAGTGACGGGTCCCCAAACCCTCTAACAAAAACATTTACAAATACTGGAAACTACCCACATTTCATCCTGAACAGTGAGTGAAAGATTTGCTGACAATCTTAAATCCTCTGTATAATAAAATTATGTCAAAATAAGCCAACAAACTCCATCTTCCACACGGCAGGAGTACAGACCTGCTGTAAGAGTCCGTTCTGACTATACATTAATCTGTTTAGATGGATTCTGGATTAAAACTCAGTTATCTACACATTAGCTTTTGTGTATTTACAGTATGGTTATAATAAACTTCTTGAGCAGAGGAGGTTCATTCAGACACTGATAAGTTGGGGGAAGAGTTCATTAGCGAACATGTCCTCCCAAGAGCTCTCAGGACACAATGGGGAGGACAAGTCACTGAAAGGGGACGGGGACCCTTCATATCCGGAGTCGCTGTAGGAGTCCGTCAGGCAGGCGTCCTTCTCCAGCTGGCTGATGGGAGGGGAGGACGTGGCTCCAGACAAGAAGTCATCCACTGGACTGTTATCACAGGCAGGGATGACCACCTCCTCTGGTTCATCTTTAATGCAGACCATGTCCTCCCCCACTATCACCTCATTAATCTCTGTGAAGGACGCCTCGTCAATCTTCTCATTTGTGCTGCTCTCCGAGTCGCTGCTCTGCTCATCGCTCACATCCTCCACGGGCTTGGTGTAGATATGGTCGAAGTGGATCAGTTCATTAAGGGTCTCCAGCTTAACTGATGGGGACCCCAGAGGTGCAGGTGAGGAGGCAGGTACTGGGTTCCCCTCTCCAACCAGCAGCACCTGCGACTCCTCGCACACCTGCTCACAAGATTTGAGGAACAGCTCTGGCTCAAGGATATCCAGAATGCCCAGGAGCAAATCAGACTGAGGGGGAGGCAGAAAAACTGGATTAGCCTGGTAACCCATGACCCAGGATTTAAAACCTTGAAGCCATGGATCTTCACACACTTACCTCAATGTCTGTAGAGTCAGGACAATCTGGATCCATTGGGAAGTCTTCAGATTTAGGGACTGCTGGGCCTGCACCTGCTGCGGAGGCACACGTAGCCTGAGTACTGCAGACTCAGAAGACCCGATCCCCAAACCCACATTGATCCCATTGGATGAGAGAGTCTGAACCTTTTTAAAAAAAATAAAAATAAAATTAGGAAATTCCTGCTATTGAACTCAACCAGATTTTAAACTGGTGCGTCACAATCTTACATTTGTTTTTGAGTCAAGGGTGTCCAGCCCAAGTCTCTGTCTCAGTTCCTCATTTTCTGTCAGCAGGCCGCTGGTCTTTTCCCGAAGCAGCCTGTTCTCTATGTGAAGTTTCTGATTCTGTTGGAGGAAACAAACTATTGATCATTTCAAGCAAAGAAAAATGAATCCTTTAAATTTATTAGAGTTACTTAAAACACATTTTTTGTGAGGTGCGAGTTTAACTGTAGTTGTGGGATGGATCATGAAAGGGAAAAAGGCTGTATGGGGGGGGGGGGGTTGAAGAAGGAGCCCAACATAGGGAAAATATATATATACCTCCAGCTCTAACTCGATGACTTGTTGTTCCAGTTCCCCCATCTTGGCCTTTTTTCTGTCTCTTGCCGTCTGAGCTGCAACTCTGTTCTTTAGTTTCCTGGAAAACAAACTGAATTAAATACGACATCCAGGAAGCTGAGTCAGCCTGGTGACTCGGGTTCACAGTCCTGCGCAATCACCGGCCATGTTCCTGCCACGCATATACCGGGTCCTGGTCTGAAGGAGAACTCCTAGTCACAGGCAAATCACGAGAGATAGCGAATTTACAACCTCGTCCAAAGTACAGACGTAGTGAGATAATATTTAACGGTTTCAGGGTCTGCTTACATCTTTAAATGTAGAGAATTTGGAAATATTTGACTTAGACATGAACATTGTGCTGATATGTCCTTTTTGGGCGTGTCTCCGCTGAACAATGGCGTCGTTTATAGTTTAACGTCTCAAAATGGAATTAGGAATAAACCAACCTGCGAAGCGCCTTTTCTTCTGGACTCAAATGTGTGAGTCGCTGTCTTTTTCGTATCGGCGGCCCCGCAGACGTGTTGGAGTCCGAGTCCGACGACACCTGGTTGACCGCTGACGGTAGAACCACAGAGATTGGCCGGCCAAAGGCCGTCTGTGAGCCGCTAGACGAGCCATTCTGCTTCCCGGATATCAGGAGCACTTTGTGGGTTCCGCCGGTTCCTGTTGCTACTACCACCATGTTGGAATATCCTGTTGTCACTGTTTGAACTCAGAACTAACCGGGTACCTGAGACGTTCAGTAGAAACCGGCTAGTTTCCCTGTTTACCCGATCCGAATTCTTCGCAACTGCTTGACAAAGTGGGCTGCAACTGCAATCTTTTCTACCATCGTGGTAACACCTCATTGGCTGTCAGTGACGGTGACGCAAACATTTTCCGAGCTGTGATTGGTCGTTAAGCTGATGTAATTTTACATCTTGGTCACATTTTTCAGACGCTTCTTGAGTTTCTCGTCCAGTGTTTTTATTTCATCACTGATTTCTGTCAGAAACACAGAAAATAATTTCCCTGATCTAATATTATCCTCAAATTCAATATCTGTCAATAGTTTCGTTTAGTAAATACTGTGAATGTTTTATTTTTCATTATAATCTCAACACCAATAGTTTTATAATTATCTCAATATTATATTAAATGTGGCTACATGAGGCAAAACAGTCTGGATTTTTTTTAACCTGTTTTAAACCTACTGTTCTGTTGTTCTTCAATGTTCTATCTGCATATCTGACACAAAATAGTTTTCTCATTCTTTACTTCTTTGAAGGTGGCAAATAAAAGTTACAGATCAAGCTTTACAACCTGATAAGCTTCGTTAAAATGCTGTTTGCCTTGTTCCTGTAAAAGTCTCCACACTTCCTGACTGGTGAAATGTCAGTGCATGTTGCTGAAACAAATGAATGTTGATCCTGATTCATTGTAACATAAACAATGAAAACATTCAAATTTTTATTTACGACAGAATCAAATAACCAATTAAAAGTTCTATTTATACATTACAAGCAGTACTTATATTTTGTTTAAGAGTTTTTAAGTAGAATATGATACTTGACTGAGTTGCTTCTCTTGTGACCTAACAGAATCCGAGGATGTGGTGATAGCAACAACACATCTGCTAAACTTTAAATAGTGGAGCAGCTCAGTTCACCACAAAAGGAAGGGGAAACCTGTGGTATAACCCGAATTAATAAAACAATAAAGTTTACAACCTTCACAACTTGTCAGAAAGCTTTTTGCACTTTGCCAACAGAGATCTGAATTATGTTACAATTAAAACCTCCCTAAAGGAAACAGGACTAGATAAACACAAAAAGACCACCAGTAAATTGCAGGAATGCTCTTATTTTGAAGCTCCTATTTGTTGTTAAACAGGATTTCACATTTTCTAGCATCTGGACACAGCTGCAGTTTACAGCTTTTATACCTTTGCGCTGCATTTTGTTACCTAAGCAGCAGTAACTGCAACTGCCAGAGCAAACAGCAGCTTGTTTGTAAAGCACAGAATCAACATCTGAGACAGTGATACTCCTGGTTTATATGAGGGTATACATCTTACTACAAGAGGAGAACAGGACTTCAAAACAGGATGTGCTTTATTTGCTGTATAACAAGTCAAAGCAAATTTAGAATTATGTGTTACCAATTTCCTAATAAGAAGTTTCTTTATGTCACAAAGGTGAACAGCTGAAGAAAGTTAATATACGCGTTGGTCATAGCAGGAAACACCAAGTTATTTCTGACAGGGGACGTCCCATCAAGAGATGAGTGCTAGTTTGACTTCAGGGAAGTGCTATGTGATATTTATAAAGCCATCAAGTCACACTGAACCCACACTGAGACAGCTGTATGACAACGAGGGAACATAATGAAAAAGGCCTCACAGGGACATTTCCTCATGTGTCTCATTCTTCATACTTTCTAGGTAACTAACCGTAAAAACGAGCAGGTTGTCAGCAGTTAAAATAACATTTCAGATGATCTGCTGTGCATTTGAAATTCAAATCGCCTCCATTGTCCTGACACTCCTTATCCAATAACCCGACTCTGTTTTAGCCTGCAGAAAGCAGAGCAGTAGGTTTGTCATAAAAACCCTGTCAAAGCAAGAGTGACAACATACATTGATGCATATCAAGGTAAGGAGATGAAGCGTTCTCTACATGTTAATGCCTGAATGGTTGGAAGGAACATAAAGTGCATTTGAAGAATACTTAAGATTTTAAAGTCCACACATAGTGAAAAGCTTGAATTGTTAAGTGTTCTGAACTATTTGGAGAAGCTCCAAACAGCTTGCTGACGTGGTTCAGTACGAAAAACTAACACTGACTGACTCCATCACTCTGAAACAAATGCTGTTAAAATGGCTTCAAACCTAAACTTTATTAAAATGACAACACATTGGTAGACAGTACTATCAAAGTAAGATGGTAACTTAATAATAATAATGTCAATTTAAATTAAAAACTATCTTTTAAACTGTTTATAAATGTGAACAGTTACATAATTCTAAAGATTATAACAATATTTAATCTTAAAGCATCCGTGAAAATAATTTAAAGGTTTAAAAGTAACATATTTATAAAATTAATTTGTGTTATTCTGTTAAATCATGAGTTTTATTCCTGAAGCACCCCGAACGATCCATAATAAAACTATTTGAGTCTAATAATATATTAAAAGGACTCAAACTGTGCTGGTATTAGCTAAAAAAACAAGATCCAAGTTATTGTCACTCATGCCTGTTTGAGTTTTTATATTTGTTGTTGTCCTTCTGTTATTATTCTATAAATTATAACTGTTTAGATGAAGAGGAGGATGAAGAAAACACAAGCTGCTTAAACTTAAACCTTGAACTTGAATGGAACATGTGTTGCCTGGCTTGGTACTCATGTTGTGGTTGTGCAACATCATTTTTGGAACATTTTAACAAAATGCAACATTTAAACAGGTTTCAATTTGCTGAAGCATGAAATATAATAATCCCAGTGTTCAGAAAGAGCAGTGATTTCATAATCTTTATGTAATAAGGAGTCTTAAATTATTAGTTACAAAACCTGAATTCAGATAATCCTCCACTGTAGACTCCAGTAGAGACGATGATTTGAACTAAACCCAGAAGTTTGTTGGATTTCACTCAGCCTTAACCTAAACGCTCACTCAGTGCACATGCATGCGCACACACATACACGTGCACGCAGGGAGAAATCCAGTCCCTAATGCAGAAGTGAGGATCCTCCCTGTGTTCAGTGTGAAACTCTGTGATTAAGTTGGGTGGAGCTCCAAAACCTGAGCACCAAAATGCCCCTCAGAGCTCAGAAACCATCTATTTCTTCCAGATGAGGGTTTAACTGTCCCGACTTCCTGTAAATGTGACACATAGCCAGACTTTACAAACTGAACCTGGTCTCTTTGTCCATCTGAACAACTCACCCTGAAAACATTGTGACATTTATATATTTCTCTCAAGATCTATAAATAAGAGCATTCTGGTTTAAATACTATTAATAAACATTTGTTTTAATATAAACAGTACAACACCTTTTTGCCTGTTTTGTTTCTTCAAACAATTTTGCTTCAGATATTTTCTCTCCACATAGCTCAGATAAAAGTTAGGATTCCTTTATATTTCATTCAGATTTGTTTATTTTTCTGTAAATTAACCACGTCCAGTTAACCAGAGAATTTCATGATTAGAACCACAGCCAATCCTAAACTTTATTATTCTGAAATATTTCTATAATTATCATTGTTTTGGTTCCACTGACCATTTGTGAAAATGTGTCAATGTTTTTGGGGTTGTCTGATGTTATTTCTTATTATTAGTATATGAATGTAAAACCATGTGAGTGGATGTTTCGACAGGATTCTGTTAGTTTGGATGATGTGTTGTTTTTTTGGGAAAGGCCCAGTTTGTGCAGCCAGGGTCAGACCCGCAGCGTAAACAGTTCCACCCGTGTGTGCTCATCGTGGTGGACACTCGTGTAAACAGTGTTGTTATGGTGCAAAGCTGGGCTGAACAATAGGAATCGGGGGGGCGTGTCACACCCTGGAACAGAATAGCTGCATAAGGGATGTTTTTGCATTTACCCTTTTCCACTGCATTTTTTTGTGTATGTTTTACCCATAATCCTTTGGAGATTTGTGGGACCTTTGGTGGCTTCACATACACTCTACTTCTGTTTTCTATCTGTTGATGCTTCACATTTATTTTGTATTTTCCTTTTTTCTTCCTCACTAGCTGTTTTGGCATCACTGCATTATTTATCGATGCCGCCTCACATCTCAGAGCTGCGTGGGTGAAAACATCCTCGCATCACCGCCAGAGCTGGATCACTGACATGTTGCAGTATTATTACATCTTTCTTTACATTAATGCACGATCCTTGTTTTTCTGGTCCAGTAATGCAACCAGCTGTTTGATGTGTCTGCCAGCAGTTGGCTCCATATCTGAACATGTTAATGTGTTACAGTAAATTTACAGATAAAATGAGCTCAGCTTTGCATGTACAAATGAAAAAGAGAAGGAGACACAGAGATGTTCCTTTTGGATTAAAAATATGTATTTGTTTGTAATTAAAAGATGCTGGGTTTAAATTTCAAGGAGATGTAATTAGAAATAAAACAATCCTGTTAAAATGCTTCTTTACACTTTCTGAAATGCAGCTGGTGGATTGATGCTTGTGGGTGTTTGAATCTATAATTGTCCTGGAGTCTGAGCAGGTGTTTTATCTGCCATGATAAGACGTGTTTTGTTGGCTCAGCGCTCATCATACGGTGTTTTTGTTTACTCCTTTCTCACTGCAGTGGCTGAAAACAACATTCACATAAACATTTTAATGTGTTAATGCAGAAGAATAAACCGTTATCAGATATAGTAATAATGCAAATGATCTAAATGGAGTGATGGACAGACACATCTCCACCTTACACTGATGTAGTGACTCATTTATCCTGTTAGTTAGAATACAGGCTGAAAAAACAATGTTCTACCACATTAAACTGGCAGATGTAACAAGCTTCATTATGATGCAACTTTCATCTGTTGCAACATAAAGAGGAAGATCTACTGTCCCAATCTTACATTCATCATAACCGCCATTGTTTGGGTCATGACTTGCTCTTTCTGTAATAACTTCAAACTCTGACAAGCAGGTTGTTCAACTCTCACATCACGGATAATAAAAAGGCTGTTTTAGCTTTTACTTGACTTTTCTCACCATGTTCCTGTTTGGTTGAAGTTTACGCTCATAAATTATGTGTTCTACTGCCACCTTCTGTGGGTTGGAGTACTCTACAAGTGTTCTTAAGTTTTTTAGAGAACAGAAAAAGGACACATTTTTGTATTTTCTTTTTGCTTTTTTTCACATCACATCATTAACAAAAGACTTTTTATACACGACAGACATTTTAAAGTTAATCTTTCGCATCTTATTTAATGATCTGGAACAAATAAATCCTCACATCATCTAAATTTCTTGAAAACTGCAATAGAATCACTAATGCACAATTTTCTATTTAAAAAATGTGGGTGTCTCCAGGTTTTCTTTAATGTCATAATGAATGCACCAAGACAGATATTTAATTTACTTGGAGCAAAAAAAAAACTAGTTGAAGTGTTTTTAAAGATTAGGTTATATGCTTGGATGTCATGTGCAGCCTTTTAGGGTAATTAATAATTTGTGCACATCAAAAATCAACAAATTTTTGTGCCATTTTCTTTCTTCTTTTCTTTCTTTTTTTTTTTTTTGCTACAGTCAGATGTGAAAACAAAAGAATCAATCAAATGAAATTAATCTGTTTGTCAGAGGTGGCTGAGTAATGTACAAATTACAGCAAATATAATTTTATTTCTCTCAGAAATATCTGCATTGACAGTTTTAACTAAATGACATGTTGTCAGTCAGGCAGAGCAACATGTCTCCCATCATCCCACACTGTGTCCCTACTGCTACCTGACCACATGGGCGGCACATGTGATAAACTGTTGCTGCAGCGAGCATGTCCTCTCATGCAGCAGGCCTGAGAGCAGCATGATGTCATGAATGGCTTTTATTTTGGAAATTGTGCTGTTGGATGCATCGTTTCCTCCAAAGATGAAACACATTATAAGAAATTATGTGTGAGTGACTTTCTAATTATGTTTTGGAGAAAACATTCAGTTGGATTTTATTCAGTCTGATACAGTTAATTATGTTTTTTTATTTTGTTTTAATGTAAAATTATCATATTGTAAATAAAATCTGTGACTTTCACTAATGTGGCTACCCTAAAAAATATTTATTTGTAAAAAATTAGGAAAAAAAGAAATTTGTTATATGTCATGATTTGATGAAAATGTAGTTATAGTCAAGTTTGACTTCTTCCATTTAACTTTTGTATATAAATTCACTTTGTTTAGGATATACAGTAAAATTAACTTCAGTATCTTTGACCAATATTTGATGGACAAATATGAGTTTTTTATTCAGCTCAGAAGAGATTTTCTACAACTGCTTTATGCAAATATGAAGTTCATCACTTCACAAAATCCAACAAGAGCAACTTCTACTGCACGGAAATTTGTATATATTTATTTCTGTGTGTTTTTAACAGAACAAGAGAAATTCTCATCCTGCAGATTTGATGGAAAAACAACTTTCTGTCTTCAAACGACTGTCAAGATGAAAATTGAGCTAAATATTGTTTTTGTTTACAGTTTAGGATCAGGATAAAAACAATGCTCAGGTATTAAAAACCAGTCTGTGTTTACCTTTTACTCTGTTGCTGCCTCGAGTGTGTGCGTGTGTGTGTGTCTGTGGGTTTGTATTTCTGACCTCCTGAGGACCCGTTTCCTGACTTTTACTATCTTTCTGGGGTCCGAGGGTTCTTGTGGGGACCGAAGCCTGGTCCCCATGAGGGGGACTCCCCTTTTTAGGGTTAGGGGTTAGGTTTATAGGTATGGTGTGAATAGAGTTTTAGTTAGTCTTAGGGTTAGTTATAGATCAGTAATGGTTAAGGTTAGGAAAAGGGTTTGGGTTAGGTATAAATCTAGTTACTAAAATCAATGGAAGTCAATGGACGGTCCCCATAAGGATAACAAAACACACTTGTGGGTGTGTGTGTGTGTGTGTGTGTGTGTGTGTGTGTGTGTGTTAAAAGGGTGCAGATTCCATCCATCCTGTCCTTTGTGGACGTGTTCACGCCTGTGTGAGTGTATCAGCATCACCCCCCCACGTCCTGGAACAGATTATCAGCGCTGGAGCTAAAATTACTTTGAATTTTCTGAAGCCCCCCAACCCCTGAGAACATACCTGTTCCTGCAAGCCTCGAGTGTACAGGTGCCTCATTTCAAAAGACACAGACCTCCTCTCTTTTTGCTCTCTCATTTTCTCCCCCCTGCTCACGGCTGCAACTCTACACTGTGACTGAACCACCAACCTATTGAAATACGTCCTCCAGCCTGGTCTGCACATCAAAGTTAACTTTCACCCTGCAGCCAGATTAGAGGGGGCAGTCCAACCAGGAAAGAGCTCAGCCTCGGAGTAGTTAAGACTTCAAAGTCTATGGCGTTTTGTTGTGAGCTGCTTGAAAACTGGAGACCACCTTTCAATAAAAACGTGACATTTGATGTTGCTGTTTATCCACCGTAAAACTGCAAAGTTTAAAATGCTGAAAAATCTGAGCTAAAATCAGATTATTTTCTTCTTACTGAGCAGTGAATTCAGATTCAGAATCTTTTATTTATGAGTTAAAACACGACACAGAGACATTTTACACTAGCTGCTATTTTGTACAAAATGTTAGTGGATAAATTTACTTTGTAAGAAACAAACACTAAAAGCATTTTTTAATAAATGCGTTCTTTTCTACATGCTAACAATAAGGATTGAATTTGATTTATTATTGAAAACTGATTTTTTTTTTATTTTTAAGAGAAAAATCTGTTTTCAACCTCTTGTTTAAGACCATGACAGTTTACAACTAAACTAATATTCACAATTTAATATAAAGTATTTCATGGAGTGCAGTGCATGATGGGAAGAGACGTAAATCATTATCGATCTGATCTTCTCTTCATAAAGAGTTTAAAAAATGTAAACATAAAAAATAAAGCATTAGCCTAATTTACATTAAATAAATGCATCAATTTTAAAAGAAATGCATAAAGGTCTATAATTAATACAACATCCTTTTTTCATAGCAGTCTTGTGTTTATTTACCAGATTGTTTATATCATGTCATTTGTCTAGTTTTTAATACAAGATTCATCGTCACTTTAACGTCACATTTAATGAAAGCCTGTTTGTTCACTCATTTAAAACCAGTTCTATCTTTATGAAAGGACTCTTCATCCTCCCTCCTTCAGCGCTGGTATTTTCCTCTTCGCCTCCTTAACATATACGTCCATGCACATCGTTTCATGAGAGTTTCCACACTGTGGTCGGTTCAGTGACATCATTCTAAACATGCAACACATTGGGCAAAGTGGAGTCAATAGTCGTCCCCGCACTCTGTCATCATGAGGAAAGCATCTCCCACAATCGGGGGACTGTGAGGGCCCCTAATTGCTTTATGTAACAACATGCTGCAGTGATGTGTTCTTCTGAGAGCCATGAATGTAAGAACACTCACTCCCCCTCCTCCTCTTCATCATCTCCTTTCTTCATTAAAGCACAATGTCAGCGATGTGCCAACAAAGAATCAATTCACTGAAACTGGGAGTCTGGTTGGTGCACATGGAGCGCCCTTGAAGGCCACGTTCAAATGTTCCATTTGGGTATTATTAGTAACTTGTGTGCTTGTGTTTTCTCTGTATTTATTTATTTATCTACTGAAGGACAAATTCTCTTTCACAGTGACACACTTAGTGAGTTTTTGGAGGGTGATTATTGTCTCTGAACAGCAGGTTTTCATCTGCAAATGTTGTTAATGTTTCTCATAAAAAATTAGTTGGATTTGCTGCTACTTGGTGTCACAAGTGCATTAATATGTTCTAATATGCTTTGACATTAGACCGTCTCAGCAAGATCCTCTGAAAAACAAATGAAAATGGATGATAGATTGTGCTGGTTTGTAACATCTTCAGTTAAAAATTCTTTAAGAGTTAAATGCGGGGATAAAAAATATGCAGATGATTTACCTGTAAATCTACAGGAGCTATGTAAAATAATATAAATATGCACAGAATCAACATCTCTCATATAATTCACCCTTCAGAATGCTCCTCATCCTCAGCACTGACTCAACCTAAACAAGCAGACAGCTGATTCTTCTCAGACTGATGTAGAAAGACTGAAGCGTCAGGAGAAGATTCACAGCTGCTGTTAATTAAAAACAGCACAATTTGTCCATGAGGATTAAAATGACCTATTTATTTCTATTTTCAATAAATGTACTAATCTAAATTACTAAAATGTGTATTTTAAATATTATTTCAATTAAAAAAATTAGTTAAGTTAATTAGCAGAAAGTTTTTTGGTGAAGTTGAAGTGAAGGAAATGATAAAAGTGACCAGCAGAGGGCAGACTTGTAATAAAAGAGATAAACGCCCTTCAGTGAGTAATTGGATCACTGTAACTTGTTGTCCTAATGGATTCTGTGGTCCATTAGTAAGCTGATAATGTAAATCTAATTCACTTGCACCACTGAGCGTGCAGGCTTTGTGCCTTCAGAATTCCATTTGTAATGTATTTATTCATTCAGAATCTAATGTTCATGTATTTCACAAGCGTGTGGGGGGGGGGGGCATTTGTGATTGTCACAAAGCAGCTACAGAACATGTGGTGTGGATCAGGATTCATAAAACCAAGTGATATCTCATGTGATCTGTAAACTACTTCATGAGTTTTAGCTTTGAACTGTTTTCCTCTTATTTTGAGTCCAAACACATGTTGACCATCATGCCAGAGGCGGCAGCATTCCTGACCTAAAAAGTCCCCACAGTTGGTTTTTATAATCACACTGCCGCACAGCTGACAGCAAGATGAAACCTTGTTTTTTTGGATTTCTTTTTGGACATTAATCACTGTGTAGGACTCATTTCATTTGGGAGTTTTCTTTGCTTGAAACTAAAACAAAGAGAATTTTAAAAAACATCAGAAACAAAGAGTTTTATACTTTACTGCTCCTCTAATATTAGAAAAGCTCCCGCTGTAATTAAAATAAGAGAATCCAGTCCAGATTAAAGACAAAACAACACATGTGCAGTATCAACACCACTTTCATGGTCCACAGGCTTCTTTCATTATTTGTCCAATTGCACAAACATTTAAATCTTTTTAAAAGGAATGAAAAGAGACATGCTTATCCATTCTTTCAGCACCCCTTCAAGGCACACTGGGCTTTTTTTTAAAAACACATAATGAAGTCTCACACAGGGTGGAAAGAAAGGCACCGGGCAGGAGACGCTCTGCAGGAACTGGTTAGAATGGAAGTTACACAATAGAGCCTTTATCTTCTGCAGTAAATAACAGCAACAGATTATTTAAAGGAAAAATCCAGGATAAGGCTGGTAGAGATTGGAAATACTCTTTAACATTAAATGCATGATTAACCTTACACCTGCTTGCATTCTTTAACTCTTTTATTTAGAAGAAGATTAAAACAACTGCCAAATATTTATTTATTGAGATTGTTTTTATTTTTGCAAAAATTGGAACTGTAAATCAAATATTTTACTTTATTTCATTACAAACAGGTACATACATTTGTTTTAAAGATACATATTTTCATTGTTTCCTATTAAAGTTGTTGTTTTTTCTCCAACTAAAATACAAATAATAATAATAATAAAACCTTTAATGTCATCCAGATAATTTCACTCTTAAAACACCTGAGATTTTGTTGCCAGTGAATTAGGAAACATACATGAACCCGAGTAAATCATGAAACAACCTGAAGAGGGTAGTGTTTGTTTTAAGGTGGCATGGCGGCTGAAAAACACATGGAACTGTGGGAATGAACCACAGCTGGAAGCGAGGGCTGAACACGCGGCATCTACCCCATATTCAACTCAGATAAACTTAATTAACTCTGAAGTTAACGCGCAACTCGGAGTTTCTTCAAACAATAAGCCCTCCTCTCATTGCGAACACAAGTCCGCGGTGCCTCCTTAACTGAGTGCTGGCACTTCAGAGTGGGGAGTGCAGAGGGAGCGGGTCAGAAAGAGCGGTGGGTGGGGATATAACCCCTTTAGAGAGGGGGGAACTAAAAAAAATCACGTGTTTGAGATCCAAGGGGATCCGCTTTGTAGAGGAGGAGGAGGAGGGTGAGAAAGAAAGAGGGAGGGAGGAAGGCAGGCAGTGTAATTGACAAGGCTCGCAGTGGTGAAATAAACACGCTTCAGCTCAGGCTCGGCTTTTATTACACAATCCGGACTCCTTTCAGGCATCGCCCGCAGCGCGACTACACCTGACTCCGATTCCCTTCATCCGATTCATTAATCCGTGTGAAATTATGTCCCGATCGGCGCAGATCCAACCGGCAAGATGATGATTTTACCAGGGACAGGATCGGCTCGTGCGCCCGACTCGGTGGTCCTGCTGGTCTGGCTGGTCGCCGCTTCTCTTGGTTCCGTTCTCACCAAGGATACAGCCTTTGTGGAAGTGGTGCTGTTCGAGTCCAGTCCCAATGGAGATTATACTACTTATACGACTGGTTTGCAGGGACGTTTCTCCAGAGCTGGAGCGACGATCAGCGCGGAGGGGGAGATCGTACAAGTACGTGCAAAGTGTCTGTTTGTTACCGGGGCGGTCCGGGTCGCACTACCGGGACCCGGGGGTCGTTTTATCAAACTGCCCTTTGAAAAACTTTTCCAACTGCGGCAGTTGACAAGATACTGTGTGTTTGTGTGCGTGCGTGAGGATGGTACTAAGCCTGCGAGCATATGCGGTCACAAGATGGCTCCTATCTTGTGGAATTCATTCACAGGGAAACATGCTCTTGCAAGTTATTTGCTTGATATCTGGATCTCACTTGTGCGCAACGTTTCACTTAATAACTCTCAGCTAAAAGCTCCAGGTTTTGGTATCAAACACCAAACCGCCTGCAGAAAGTTTGGTAAACTTTAACAGGTTTGAGATATTTCGCAACAGCCAGACGAGGCTGTGATCAGATGCTGGAGCCAATTTTATTTAGGATTAAATATTTAAACCCAAGAACGCGCATGTTTTCAGTCATATGATTTAGTATAATAACATGCATGTTCCGTTCTTTATATTTAATCTTATACATGAAGTCATCAGATAGAAAATGACTGTAAAACAAGACTTTTATCTGATTTTTGTTGTTTTAATTAACAATAACTTTAAGATCTTTGATTTCCTGCCTGAGAAGTATCAGGTGCATTTGGATCAGAACATCCAGGTTTTATTCAGTGGAAACCACAAACATGTGAAGCTTTTCTTCTCTTCAAAGTGTTTATTTGAGGTTTTATGTGATTATTTCGTAGTCAACTTGACCACCTCTGTAAGGCAGCAGACTTCAGTTCTCATCATGTGCCAAACTTTAATGATGTTTTTCCTGACGTCCTGCCAGAATCCTGGGATGCAGCTCTCTCACTTATTTTTCTGTTTTCTTGCAGTTTTTGAATTTTATCTGGACTGTTTGTCTGTTTGTTGTCATCATCAATCTAAATACCCAAAATGTCTCAGGAATCGTAGCTGAAACTCTTTATTCTTGTGGTTTGGATGGAAGTTACTGGATTTAAGGATGTTGAATATCTGCAGTGACAGTCGTGCCTGTTTACTATAATTTGGAGGTAAAAGGTGTGTTTGATGGCGTTGAGTTTGGTGCATCAGTGGAGGGAAGCTGAGCTGGTTGTGTTGTCATATCTACCATCGATCCATCACGAGCCTGTAACTGGCCTTGATCCTGGACCAGCCACCACCTCCTCCGGCTCCTCGCTCTCCTCCATCCTCTGCACCACCTTCTGCAGTTTTTGTTTTCTCCAGAAAAAGAAAAGCAGTTAAAGGAAAGTTGATATGTGGTGATCGAAGGTGGATCTCCTCGAACGAGCCCTGTTTATACACAGTGATGGTCATTCGGCGCCACCCGGTAACCGCACAGCAACGTCGGACCTCAGCTTTACATCAAAACCCACAACTATTTAGGTTTGCTTTCTTCACAAACATAGTTACTGACCACTTAGACACAGCTTCTATTTTGTCAGGCTATAATGA
Organism: Pachypanchax playfairii; assembly: GCA_006937955.1. Classification (NCBI taxonomy): domain Eukaryota; kingdom Metazoa; phylum Chordata; class Actinopteri; order Cyprinodontiformes; family Aplocheilidae; genus Pachypanchax; species Pachypanchax playfairii. The sequence continues at coordinate 4,301,801 of SSNP01000034.1, forward strand.
AGGGCAGCTCGTCCAACATGGAGCAGTGTCTTAAATTTCTCCGTGTATTTCTTCTTGCCAAAGATTTTTGTCAGTCAGACTGACAGCAAATGACAACCTGAGGAGCACAAATTTAAAACATATCAGATTCCTCCTGGTACCACTTCAGGAACATTGCAGGAAATTCCTGTGGTGTTTTATACGAGAGTTTGCTTGAACCAATCGTTTGGCTTCTTGTGTTTTCACTTATCAACACTGACCTCGGATACAGACACATTTCTGGACTGTTGAAGTCCAGGTTCTGTTTCGAGCCTCTCAGTCCTCTCTGCTGTTTGATCAGACCCCTGAGGGGTTTGTGTAGAAGTGGCCAGGCCTCAGCAGGTATGGGGTGAGACACAGAGGAATGGGAGGGGGGGTTATCTTGGCTCTGATCCTGAATAAAGATCCAGCCATGATCCTCTCGCTCCCAACTCTACTCTTCTGATTCCCTGAAGCTAACGCCGCCTCGGTTCTGCCTGAAGAGTGTGAAAAGTGGCACAAGCTGCCGAGGCCAAACATAATAAATTAAAGTTAATTTGCTGTTGCTCTCTCAGGGGTTTGGGGCTGGGGGTTCGATGATGTAGATCTGGCTCCGGTGCCAAAACCCCAGGCTTCTCAAGTCCGTCCCCAGTTGCTACATCTCAGCTCTGTAAATCATTTAAAGACGTTGGACCACGTGTTGCTTAGTGAGAGTTGAACATATAGCGAGGGCTCTAAAACAGATTTTAAGCAAACGACTGTTGTTTGTCAACTTCTAAATGTAGCTGTTTGTTTTCACCTTATGTGCCAAATTTACTACTTCCTGTTTAGAGTACTTTAATGAGAATGTTCTGGGTCCAGGGTAAACGGATGCTTGTGCACTTGTTCTGATCGGAGCAGCACGTCTTGTCTTTGCACGATGCAGAGACGATACGTTCACTCTGAGTCGACCAGCTGTGAAAATAGAAATCTAATCTACATTGACACGGTTTGACAGAGACGCTCCTCGATGTCCTGATACCGTCCTGCAGGATGGACTGTCAGGCTCCGTGTAGTTCACATCCCTGATATCAGCTCTCCTGATCAGAACAGGTTTGATGAGAAGTGAAACACCATCTGCTGCTCATCATTCCTGCGTCGTCTCTCCAGCCGATCCGTCCTTCCCGTAGCCAGATGAGCTGCGATGATGATAACGACGGTGTGCACGAGTTCACATCTGCCTCTGGTTTGCAGCAGGCCCGTGCTGTCAGCATGTGAGTGAAGGGCCGACGCAGGGACGTGGCAGGGGCACGCGGCGCTTCAGATGGAACTCATCGTGTCCTTGGCCAGAACCGGAGGGACTAATGTGGCTTTTCCCTACTTCCTCTCCGGGAGGACAGAGCCTCCCTTGAATCTTGAATATAAAAGAAGAGGCCACAGTTTTCCCAACACCCACGAGCCATTTCACCTTTGAACTTCATCTCCATGTATGTGAAGTGCCGGGAGCCTTTTTTTTTTTCCAGTCTGGACTCACAGGAGGAATGTGGTGGTTTTCAGTTAGGACAACGATGCGCTTAAATACTGGAGCTGCTACCTTGCAGTTGGCAGGGGTTTTGTCGTGCTGCATTTAGACTATAATGAGAGATTGAGTGGTTGAAGGCATTCAGTGTGCTTTCTCACCACAGCCTGGAAACCCCAAGAGGCTATAATGGGCCGGTCCCAGACAGTAGGTGCCCGGGACCGGGCCACTCCCAGCGCCAAAGCAAGAGAAACGGAACGCAAACGCTGGTTTCAAAAGGTTAAAAGCAACGCTCCCGACTTTTTTTCATTTATTGGCTTGGCGGTTGCAGCTGTATTTTAAGTGCTATCGTCTCTTAACCGCCACCCTGCTTGACTTTCATGTTCCAGCCAAAGTAATTTGAGGCTGCGTTTCTCCCCTTTTTAGGAATAGAACAGACTAAACTGTTTGGCTCTTGCTTAACACCCTTGTCCCGCACACAAACTCATCCTCAGTCTGGTATTTCTGAGGCAGTCAACATTCGTCACGCTTCTTTGACTGCAGACGCTGAAGTGATGTTTACAAACAAATCAGAGCTCCAGGTTGTCTCAGCAGCTGCATCCAGGCTGTTTACAGACCACCTTACTGTTACTGCACTTGTTCTTTCGCATCACTTTGTTGATCAGACCTGAAATATTATCAAGATTTCCTTTTTATAAACAATCTGAACTTTTTATCGAGGGTAAATCGTTACTTTGGTTCCTCGTTTAAGCTCAGAATGAGCCAGTAATTAGCTGGAAGTCTGGCCTTGACAGAATGAGGCTCCTTGTTTGAGATGTGGTCTCACAGCTGGAGCGATGAGTGAGATGAAGCGTCTGTTCGGAGAGTTGGAGTACGAGGCTGAGAGTGGGATCTGGACCGGTGTGTGTGTCCATCACCTGTATTGGGGCGGAGAGATGAGCCAGTGGAAAACAGCATCCGGTGAAACAGAAATAACACGATGCAGCAACTTTTAGCAGCCTACCTGCAGGAAGATGAACAGCCACGTTCATACAGCGTCTCGCTCACTCAGCAGTTCTTCCTATATGATGTAAATTAAGATGCTTAAACTGACTGGAGACCAGCGAAAACACAGTTAACTGCTATTGAATTTACAGGGATATAAAATCAGATGAAAACCGTGTGGTTCCTGATAGAAATCAGACCTTTTTTTTAAAATAATCTGATATTTACAAGATGTTGCAGCATCAGTTCTTTTAGAATGTAAAATCCAGCATATTCCAAATAGATACAGAGAAAACACTTCAGGGATGTTTCTGTGTTCACTTTTCTCTCCTTCCTCTGGATCTTTTGATCTCGACTTCTCCTACGCTCGTTTCCATGAGCTTCACACTCGAGTCGGCGGATGGATCCACCCAAAACGAGCGCGCGTTGGTACCGGAGGCCCCGGTAGTGATGCTTGTTTCCAGCGGGCTGAACAGCTGAGTTGATCTTTGATGTAGCTCGCCTCTGGGATTTCTCTCCCCTCACGTCGCTCTTCTCTTGATCTGCTATTGATCATGTGTCCAAGTTCATACAGATGAACGTCTTGTTTGTCCAACACTCGTCGGATTTAGGAAACGTTGCCTCCACTTCTACCTATGTGATTCTTTTTTTTTTTTATTGCTTCATAGAAATTGAGTATTGAGCAGTATTTTCCTGCACGTTTCTGGTTAACTGGTGAGATGACGGTGCAGAGATGAAGAAGAGTCCTGAACGGAGTTCTTCACTTTCTGAAAAGCCCATAGTGTCAGTTTGTGTTTGATGAAACGGTGCTGAAAGGCCCAGTCCATCCACACATCCCACATTTTTATCCACCAACCCATAGAGTCTGAAAAACAAAGAGCGAGGGGTCGAGGGTTATAAAATGACAATGCTTGCAGTAGCTCATCCAGGCAGAGGCGTCCTTTGTTGTCGTCCAGGAATGTGCTGACTAACTGTGGAAGGCCACAACGCCAACCTCCTCCTTTGTTGTACTTTGTTTTGTTCTGGGTTCTTTTTTTTTTTGCTAGTGGACTTGCATGGCAGCCATGAAGGGAGTCAGTTTCACTTTAAAAAAGCGAGGGTCTCCTTCATCCTGGTGGAAGTCTTTCATGTTTTGGCGCTGGTCTTGTTCTCGTTTGTTTTCATGAAAGGAGAAGTTCTTATCGCAGATCTTCACCCAAGTCCAAGAACACTGGGTTCAAAGTTCTGTCTTTTGTGTACATCCTTACGTAACGAACAGCAGCTTGCATTAACAGTGTTTCTGTAGAAGAAGGATTTCTGCTAATATCTGAATAAAAGACTTTATCTCTTCACTCGTGCACATGATTTTCTTTTTTTGGCGTATGCAAAATATTCATTGGAGCTTATCAGCTCGTCTTTCAGAGACTTTGATCTTTTACTTTCATTTGCTTTTATGTTTTTATTCTCGGACTCGCAGCAGCTGCAGAGGTTGTTAGCGGAGTTCCAGATGGAGACGGATGACTTTCAGGTGGAAGTTCCTGCTCCGTCACATTCATCTGTGTTTACACTCGTATTCTAGATCCGTTTCTAGACTCTCTAATATGTGTTCAGGTATTTGTACCAGTAATGAGGAAGATCCAGGTTTTAACACAATGAGGCCAGAGGTATGATGGATAGAACAAGCTGGGTTATCTCTGCGTTCCTTCGTATATTGCTGTACGTCTCCAGAGTAAAAGAACTATCGCTGCATCTTTTTTTCACCCCCTGCAGTTGCTAAAGAAGTGCCCTAGATTTTTCAAATGAAAAATTGTTTCTTTTTTTATATAGTCCCAGAATCGTGTGTATACAGAAGACACTGGGGACGTAGGAGTCTTTAGATTCTGTCTTATTTGCTAAAAGAATATCTTTGCAAAGTTAAAAATAGAGTTTGTGTAGGATTCCAGCTCTTTCTGTGCCGCGTCGTTGCAGCCAAGGACGTTTGAAATGACTTTGTTGTTTTAAATCTTTTCCAGTTTTAATTCCTCAGACAACAAAAAGTCAAGTCCAACTTATTTTTTCTTCTAAATCTACAACTCTAGTTCTCATACTGATGAGCTTTTCTAATAAAAGCTCCATAGTTGAGTTCATAATTCCTCCTGCTCTTTCTCTTGATCCCTGTCAGAAACTAAGGCCACGCTGCCGCTCTCTCTAGCCCCTGAACCCTGAACAGGGAGGGGCCTGCAGGGCTGGGTGAATAGCTGCTGGGAGTCATGCCGTGGGTGTAAACCACATGAATGTGCCGCCTGAGCAGATAGGATCAGGCGAGGCGGGGAGGCCTGGGAGGCCACGGTGCTCGACGCTGCTCCGCAAGCTAACATCAAAGGGGAGGGAAGAAGAGAGCGAAAGGCAGCGAAGGCTGAGCCAAACTCTTCAAAGGCCTCTATGACTAATGCCGGCCTTAATATGCAGCGCCGCAAAACTGAATGATGATGTAATTTCAGGCCTTGTAGCTAAATCCGCTCCCTCACAGATAAAGGTGATGGTGTTTGAAGAGAAAAGTACCTGTAGTATTTAGGTTGAAGTCAGAAAGGAACTAGTTTCATTTACCTTTTAAAACTTTCTAATGATTTTTTTCTGTGATTGATTATTTGGTCTTCTGAGTGTTTCCAAAGTTCTCTGCACAGCGTTTGTGTTGGTATGAGTGGGACTCAAACGGCACATGTACTTGTGTTGTAGTGTGCGTTAAGCCAAGCGTGACTACAGATCCTTCCGATCATCAGGCTGATAATTCATTGACAGCTCTCATGACAGCAGAGATTTGCCCTCTGCAGGAGCGTCTGGCCTTGTTGAGAGCACACGACTATAATTCACTCCTGATTTATTGTTTGCATCTGAAGTTCTTTTCCACGTCCCTGTTTGAAGATCGTATGTACGTTCTGGACAAGCACAGAACCATCCAGCTGATTGATCCAACAGCTATACGGGGTTTTAAACAAGCACTTCTCAGATAGTTAATCTTTTATTTAGACAATCATTAAGCCTCTAAAAGTCAGTTATGAGAAATAACTAAAGATGAGAACAGGTATGAAGATTTCCAAACAGGCAGATCGACTGTCTTTGCATTTAGAGTCTGTTTGCAGGTGCACCGCACCATCGAATTAAGAATCAGATCTCACACTGCAGCAGATGATGGATAATTATCCCCATGTATAACCGATTTAATAGAAATCTCAGACCTTTAAATGTTTAGTAATTACAATAAATTGAACATGGTGAGACCTAGTTATTGTCCTTAAACACGTTTGGCTGGTTTGTCTGATCAATTTGACATTTTCTTTGTCTTACAAATTGATTTTGTGTTGGTGCACTCCACCTTTTGATCCCACCTGAGTGCTCAGGAAAAGGTCCAGACAATCAGTCCTTTGTATCTGTGTCCGTTTCTTTGTCCTTGCAATCCATCTGTCCGCCTGGCTTCAGCACTTACAGGTCACAATGAGGAGGGACAATAAGGAGTGATCACGTTCGTGTCTCTTTGTCCAGCGTTATGTGTGTCGTTACAGTCGGACACCAGCTCGTATTTATCTGGATTCATTCTGTCACATGTCACTGGAAAAGCTGCACTTTTCATTTGGAGCCATTTTTGAGGAGTTTGAGTTATTCTTGGTGCCTCTTTAGGCAGTTAGTCCAAACTGACTTGGCTCCCTCGTGAGGAGTCGTCCTTGGACATGTCAGGGAATCCAGATTCTCAGAATTCTGTTTTGAGAGGGAGGAGAGATGGAGGATGGGAATAACAGAAAGAGACGCACCAGTGCAGCAGTTTGTTATTTGGTTCTGCATCCCACAGACATGTGACAGGGTCCAACTGTCCCTCCAGGATGACATGCACCCTGCAGGCATGTCCAAGTCAACACCTCAGAGCGTGTGGCAAGACTTGGAAGAACCATTTACTCTTTCATAGTAAACATTTTGGGTCTAAATGTTTTTGTAGATGCACATTAACAAATAAACACCTTTTAATGGGGATGGGAGGGGGGGGGTCTGTCCTGGTATCCAGCTGGTCTGACATGATGCTCTGAGTGCAACTTGTTTTTCTCCTGCAGTCTACAAACGATATCAGCTGAAGCAAGAAGTCAAACATGACCGACAGGTGAGACGCAGCAGGTGAAACTGTGAACCAGGAAGTTCAGTCCGTGACATCAAAGGAGACGTTACAGCTGTGGTTTATAACAGCTGTGTGATTAATGATGAAATGCAGCTTCATTCATTCATTTTGCTCTCTGAGTTTGACCCAGTTTCTTTAGCGTCCCTGTTGTTTGAAGTCTGATAATTTGGCACTACGGATCAGAATTTTATAGTCACACTTCATACAGAAGGGTTTAACAGGGCTGTGAAAAGTATTTGCGCCCTTCATTATCACACTTGTTTCAGTTTGTCGAATGAATTTTAATATCAGTCAAAGATAATCCAAATAAGTAGAAAAACAGTTTTTCAAAAATAATTTAGTTGTAAAAGCGATCCAAACCAGAACTGGTTGTTCCGCCTTTAGCAGCCGCAGCCACAGCCAAGTGTTTGCAGTAACTGATAGTGAGTCTTTCACGTAGCCTGCTGGTCTTTGGGGGGGGTTGGCATCAGAAAACTGGTCTGGACCTTCGGATTCTGATCACACGTTTAGGAGGGTGGGATCTTCTGATCACTCTGACCTTCTGAGATGGTGAATCCTGTTTAGTTGCAACAATCTTTTTACCCAGTTTGAACCACATCTGTGTGGTTTGTTTAAAGTCAAGCTGAGCTCCAGGACAGAGGATTTGGTGAAGCACTGATGTATGTGTTCATTGTAATTATTGTTTTGCAGAAGCTGGAGTTTGTATCGCCCCGGCAACCAGAGTCTCAGAATTTAAATTAGAGTGTGGAGAAAGTCTGTTTTTAGTTATTGCATCAAGGAAAACTCTGTTGCTTTTGCACTTCAGACTATTGTTTCATCTCTAACTCACGTTTGAATTACGCATGAGTTGACGTTTACGTTACATTGTGCTCTCAGTTTCTAAAACCCGTCCAGGAGACTCAGATTATAATCCTCATCTTACCAGACACAGAACAGTAAATACAGGTTCATTTCTTTGCTCTTCACTTCCCCACCTTCCTTTCAGAAGTTCCTTCTCTGTGTTTTCGCTCTTCCCTCTCTGGAGGGGAGGGGGGGAGGGTGTATAAATGTGAGACCACACATGCTGTGTCAATGTTTGCTGGAATAATTAGAGACAATGTGGGCCAATAACGGGAGGAGTGCAGTAACCTGAACTCACTTTGTTCTGGCCCGACAGCAACACAAAAGCCATTCAGAGACGCAGAGATCCGCGGGCTCAGGATCAGGACAACTGCACTTTCAGTCAGCGCCGTGCACAACCAGCGCCGTGCACATCCAACGCCGTGCACAACCAGCGCCGTGCACATCCAACAGCTTGGGGATATCAGCAGAGAAATGGACTGGTTTCTGTGGGCCTGCTCAAAGCGATGCTGATGTCACTCTAAAGGCCTTTTAGCACCAGCCTGTACATCCGTACTACCCTCAACCCCCACCCCTCAAAAAAAAAAAAAAAAGAAAGAAGAAGAAAACCGTACCCTCTTGTCACCCTTCCCAGTCATCCAACACATGTCCCTGGCTTAAAGAGCCCTCTTTAACCAGAGGATATCCGGCCGCTCGGTATGCAAACAGCCTGTGGATTCCTGACACGAGGACTGGAGCTGGACTCAGAGGTGACTTTCAGCCTCGTTGGACAACTGTTGGATTAGTAGGACACTTTGCACTGATTCTGAGCCAGTAGGAGACAGCTTGGGGGGGGGGACTCTTTTAAATATAGGAGTAGTACACTGTTGTGAAGCATCTTCACCGGGACCTCATACACTAATTAAAAAATCTTCGCCTCATTTTTAAGGTTAAAAAGCTTCTGATTTCACGCCTTAAGGTGTTTTACTAATCCACCTTCAGTGTCGCCCATGCTGTGGGTGTGTCCCTAGAGGTGACACGCAGCTTTCCTCATACCCCGACCAACTGGTTTGTCCCACCGGTGTCCATCTTGAAAGGGGACACCGCTATGGGATGCATACATTCCCTGGAGGTCGCGGGTGTCATTGTGGCACCTGTCCCCTCCGCTCTCAGCTCGTGTCAACAGCTCAGATTTATTTACATTCACTGTTTTCTCTTTATTCCATCTGCACCGAACCTGGAATGGCGTTGTGTCGGATCTGGAATCTTTTCAGATGATGGAATTCATTTCCATCAGTTTCAATCAGACTTGAATCCCAAAATTTAGCCCAACCTAAAGACAGTAACTGAACTGTGTGGTCAGGCTGTAGTTTTATTCTATAGGTTTTTATACAGCAGCTCCATGTTTTTGTTTTTAGCCTGAAGACCTAAAACAACCTGCTTTTCATAACTTCTTCATGATGTTTTTCTCTAACCAGCTTCTCATTCTGTTACCTTCTCCACACTGTTTCCTTCTTTTTTCCTCCGTTTCTTCTCCTCTTCTCGTTCCACTGAGTTGATGCGCTCATGGCTGACAATGTGTTCCTCATCACAGCTTGTGTTTCCTTCTATCTCCAGTTCTTTTATCGGTGGCCACACATGCCCGGGAGAAAAGAGGGCTGGGTGAGGGGGGAGATGATGAGGAGGCAGCTGATGTTATCAGCAGGTGGAGAGGGGCCCCAGTGAAGCTGAGGGAGGACGGAAAGGGTCCGCTATGAGAGCCGGCTGTGGGGTAACTCTCTGTCATCTTAGTGATTCTGGTGACGTGAGTTTTAACAGGAACATCAAACAGTTCTGCACCTGTTTGATCTCAAGTTTTCTTAATAAAGACGAGTTTTCCGATTTATTTGTTTCATTTTAATACAAAGAAAAACTAAATTCTACGGAAAATTTTACTAAATAAATAATTGTATGTGGATTCAGTCAGAACAACCTGATTTAATATTTTAGAGTTTTAGATTTAGCACCAGTGTGGTAGGAAACTGTAAACAGAGGGAGGGCAGGGATGAAGCGGTAGTACGGTGGGCAAACTAACGGACGGCTTCACAAAAGCCCAAAATGTTATCGCAGGTGGATATCTGGATGTTTGGGATGCCTTGGATGGCTGCTGTACACTTTTGTCTTTGTCTTTGTGAAGATGAATAGAGGCCTCTGTGGTGGTGTTGACAGGTTCCTCCGTCTGGGCCGGGTCTTGGCGGGCTCCAGTTCTGGAGGTTAGGAGACTTCATTCCTCCTATAGGGGCAGATGCTTGACAGGAGATGCTGGTCATCATGGTTCTTCTTACAAAAGACACTCTGTTTTCTACCTACGAACACTCCCTGTTATCATGACATGTTACACTAGCATACGCTGGTTTAGACGTGAGCTAAGAGTCTTTAACACGTGCAGCAGTGTTTGGAGGTTTTACATGTTGCTAGAATCTGGTTGTTCAGGCTGATTTAACATCAAGCTGCATTAGTTAGAGATGCACATGAAATCTGTACATATCCTCCTGCTAGAACACAGTGGGATGTGTTCAGGCATCACTATGGGATCATTACATGTAGAAACATGTACTAGATACTAATATTTGCTTCAGAATTTAAAAAAAAAAAAAGCCATCAGACTAGATAGGTTAGGTGTTTAACTGGAATAAAAGTTTCAAAGATATTTTTCAAATTGCTAATTATTTGAAGTGACCACCCATCTGATGTAACTGCAAAGCTTTAGGCTTGTGGTGATTGATGCTTTCATGTGTTTCATATGTGCTGAAGATTAAAGTAACGGTTAATGTTAGAAGGTTTCGATTTAATCCGATCGTGATGAAACTAGAACACAGAATTCGTTGGCTCTGATGTTTTCATGGTGAAACAGTTGAGTAAACTGTTGAAGAGGAAGCTGCCATGATTGTCACAAGAGGGTTCATCTTTCTTCATCCTTCTCTGGTCCAGGAGGACAAGACAGTCCATCAAACTCAGAGACTGAGCTGGATTCTCCGTTTTCAACTGTTAACAAAACAAAAAGATGCTGTACACTCTCCAAGAAGTACATGGGGTCTGCACACGTGACTCACGAAGGCTGAGAGCTTTCCCAGACCCCTCACATGCCCCCCCCGGTTGGTTCTGACTGCCCATCTTGAAAATTCTCAGCGCCTCTTTGATCTGAAAGTTGTCCTCCCAGCTGGAAAGCCGTGGGGATGCAAGCAGCCCTCTTGGTCTCCCGTTTCAAGTCACACATTCTTTCCTAAGGACCCGGAGGTCCTGACCCATAGCTGCATTGGAATTTCATATGCAAAAATAGGCCAGACTTGCCAGGCTGTTTGAATGTACTCAAACTCTTTTATCCTTGGATCGACAGAATACGGTATCAGACTCAAGGTGTCTCAAGGAGACTTTATGTTTTTGACTAAGACTCCTGTGTTGAAACATAAAGATTTACACTAAAAATGACAAACATTTTATCTTTTCTTTCTTTTCTTCAACACTTTTAGGCTTTTGTCTGAAATAATGTAACTATGCATAATTTTATAGCTGGTTTTAGTCTTCAGAGGCTGTTTATCATTGCCTGCCAAAAAAAGGACTAACACTCTGCAGTTCTGTTAGAAGTGGAGCCAACTGCCCCAGAGGTCAGTGCTGCTTGAGTGGTTTCTTGCTTCCAATAAAAAACTAATCAAATAACATGGATCCTCGGGGGTTTAGAACATTACAGTCATGGACCCTGCAGCTGATAAATCCTCTTAAACGCCTCCTGAATCTATGGATGTGTAATAAATTCACTGTCTTTGGTTGTCAGCTGTAACCTGACTGAGTTTGGTAAAGAGTTACGTTTTGACCATCTTCTCAACTGTGAAATTACTTGATCTTTACATGTTGCTCATTACCTCCTGCTGACAGGAAGTACTTGTGTGTAAAGCAGGTTTGATGTTTAACTCTTAAGCGATGGCCCCCCCCCCCCCCCCCCCCCCCCCCCCCCCGCCCCCCGCCCGGGTCGGACCATTTCTAACCCACAACCCTCCAGCCAGCTCTGCTTTCCCGTCTCTTTCTCGGACTCTGTCAACTCTTACCTCTGGCAAAGCAACCAGTGAGAACAGGAAGAACAATACTGCACTTGTGCGCTGCTCTGCATTTTCCCTGCTGCTAAACAAATGTTTGGAGGAATTCTGGTGGCTGGTCTTGTCGCTGAGCCCAAACTTCTCCCACAGTGACTTTTTAAACACTCTGTTAGATCAAAAGACCAAATAATCCCTTATATGATGGATATATGTTCATTCAATTATTTTCACGTTGATTTAAATGAACCTTTCCTTTTTTACCTTATTTAATTCTCTCTTGCAGTGGAAATAGAAATCATCTGCCACTGATTCACTATCTGAAAGACGTCATGGTTCCAAAGGAGAGAGTGAGAAACATGTTACAGTTTCATTTCTGTCTTTTTATCTGCCTGTAAATGCCACAGATGTTTTACTTACGCAGGTTGGGACCCAGTTACTTTTGTTGATTTTATTAATCAGATAATGTTTTTAAAGGTCTGGAAATCCGAGGCCCTGAAAGTTTATGCCCTCTGACAACAGAACATATGAAAGCCACAGACTTTGTCCTCAGGCGATGGTGTTGGTTGAGACACGGTGGACGGGTGACATGGATCCAATCTCAGGCCTTCTGTTGATGTTGCCCTGAGGCAGCTAGTTAAAGCTTTGCATCAGAGCGCTGCCGTTCTTTCATTTAAGGCTCGACACTTTGAGTTGCTCAGATGAAACAACTTCACTTTTCCATGATGTTTCTAACATTGTGTGTACTCTGCATACCCATTACCTTTAAAAGCTTTTTACCCAATGGGATCTGAGTTTAAATAACCCGTTTTCTCTTTATCCACTGACATGTTCAGGCACCTTGACAGGACCTCATACTGGCACCTCTCTGTCCTGTTTTTCCCTCCACCCACTGATGGAGCTGGCCATTGAAGCAACCTCATTGCTGCCATCACAACCCCTCCCCAACCTTTCTTTCTCGTCTCTTTACTGCACTTCTGCACAATAGCCCCGCTCGGCAGAGGTCCAAGAGCACTGTTTGTCCAATCGCCACTGCAGCCCCACCCCCCTTTTATAGGTCTATGCGCAGGGACAGTGAGTGTGTGTAAAAGTTTGTGTTGTTCAAGCAGCCAGATGGAGGCGTGGCCTTATTGTGATGGAAAATTGGGAGTAAAAAGTTCTGAGGTTGCTGTGAGCCGTGTAAGAGAACACCTGTATGATTCCAGTATGTAAAGTTGGGCATCCAGGGGTGAGTCTTGGTTGTATCAGAAGCACGTGTTTGGACCTGTGGCATGAGGATGCTTGGGTCTTTGGCTGCAACATGCTTCCATGGCAACACTGAGTCTAGTACTTTGTTCATGTCTTCACTAATACAAAAATCTGTATTTTCTTTCATTTTATTGAGGTATTAAAACATCCTACTGTGAACAACATGAACTAGTAATGTTAGATGATCTTGAAGGCCTTGAGTTAAAAACACAAACCATGAACGATTCTTTAAAAAACCAAAGCAGTAAAGATCTAATTATTAAAACCTTAAAAATGTGCAAAACTAGGATTATTTACCTCATCAGAGAAACACGATTGGACCTTAAATACTCAAAGATTTTGATGGTTATATTTAGCCATCTCTTGTAATGTATTACTTTACAAAGCAGAGCCAATACAGTGGTAAGCATGTGGTTCAGAGGAAAGTTGGAGATGGAATTTTTGGAAAGCACAAACTCTTAAATTGTAACTTGGTGTAAGCTTGCAGGTGATGGAGAAGAACAGACTTTTGGGCATGTGTTTTGAAAGAGCTCTTCATCTTTAGTTTGCGTTCACACCTTCAGTACTCCGAGCTCAGCTGCTGTTGCCAAAGGAAAGCCATTCCACTCCCTTTTGTCCACTCAGCTGACCTCCGAGCTCGTTGAAAGCACACCTCCGCGGGACCTGGCCCACGGCCGGACGGTTGATGTGGGCATTATTGCAGCAATGGGTTCCCCTCACCGCGGCAACCAGGCCCCTTTCAGTCTTTACTCTTCACTGTTTACTCAGCCACTCTTTCCGCCTCAGCCTACTCTTCTTCTTTCCCCCCTCACAGTGGAACTGAAAGAAAACTCGAGAGACAGGATTCAGTTTAATGCTCACTGCTTGGATATGCTGCTGGTGACCGGCATCCTATGGTGCACCAAAGCTCCCCATTTACTTTCTTTCCCTCCCTTTGTTTGACCTCCTCCAGGGAATGAGCTACTGTTTGATCACTTTAAGGAAGAAAGCGAGATCAGTAGCTCTTTTGACATTCTCTTTAGCTTCTGACAGTATGTATGTGGTTGATCAGTTTGCCCAGAATCAGCAAGTGGCCTCTTTTGATTTTTCTCCATTTTTTTCTTTTCTGTTTTTTAAGCCAGCCATTGTGAACCCTTTTGATTAGAATGTGTGGGTAGAGCTTAGCAGCACTGCTGTATCAGTCCTTATTTCACACTCTTCTCTTGATTTTGGTTTCCATTTTGGTGAGAAATACTTATACAGTGCTGTGGAAAAGTATGTGCCCCCTTACAGATTTCTTCATTTTTTTTTTCATTTTTTTGTCAAACTTGAATGTTTCAGATCATCAAACAAACTTTAATATCAGATAAAAATAATTTCAGTAAACACAAAATACAGTTTTTACAGGATGTTTCCTTTATTAAGAGAAAATGTCATTCAAACTAACCTGAACATATTTGAGAAAGTAATTACCCAAAAACTGGTTTGCCTAATTTATCAGCAATAATTTTGGACAAGCAATTTTGGTTTTGTCTTCTTTGCAGAATTGTTTTATTCAGCCACATTCAGGAGTTTTTGAGCCTGAACATCCTGTGTCACGTCATTCTGCAATATTCATATAAAGTCTAAACTTCAACAGATTTCAGAAACTTCTTTTTGGGGGTTTGGTTTTTTGACCGTTTTGAGGTGGACTTGGTGGTGAGCTTCACATCATTCTCCTGCTCTATAAACTAAATGTGCATACGTGTAAGATTATGAACTTATTCTTCTTCTTTGTTTTTTCGTGGTTCCATAAGCCCCTGACCATCACACTACCGCCACCGTGTTTAACTATAGCTTTTTCTTAAACCCAGTTTTGGTGTCGCACCATTTTTGCTCCAGTTTCTTTTTACTGTTGAATTATGAACCTTAATGACCTTAACTGTGGCAGGTAAAGTGCTGTAAATGTTCTAGGTTCTTATTTAACCTCCTGGATGAGTCATCGATGTGCATTTGGAGCAGTTTTGGTCGGCCAGTGTCTCTTGGGAAGGGTCACCATTGTTCCATGTTTAGTGCATGAGGCTAGCGGTTACACTGTGGTTTTTAGGAACCTCAAAGCTTTGGAAATGGCTTTGTAACATTTTCCAGACTGATGGATGTCAGTAACTTTGTTTATCATCAGTTCTTGAATAGGGAACAATTACTTTTTCACATAGGGGCAGGTTGATTATAGCTTCTCTACTTAATAAATGAAACCATAGTTTGAAGACATTTGAAGGCATTTTGTGTTCATTTTGGCCAGCTATTAAAATTTGTTTGTGCCCTAAAAATTTTTAGCGGTACAAAAATGGCCAAATTAAAAACACATTTCACAGTGCTGTAGTTTTTCCAAAATGCTAATTTCTGGTGGTTACAGTTAGAGAGACTTTCCTTTTTTAAAGGGAAACGGAGTCACGCGGCATGTCAATGGGCCATTTTAACAGCTGGTTTGTCGTGTTCATGTTTGAGAATCTTTTTGCGACTTAAGCTGCTCAGAGAGGTGATGAAACCTTCAGATATTTGGTTCAAGCTGATTGAGTATCACATCTTAGGTCATTCTGATTGAATTCCTTTCTTTCTTTGCATCTGTGAGTTTTCAGAAGGAGGCACATGCTTTCAGGGATGACCAGTCTTCATTTATTGAAAACCATGTCTAAAAAAAGAAGGAGATTCCATAAAAGGCTTAAGGAAGGGGGCCTCTGCAATCTTGTTTTATTTATGCCAAAAATACTTGGCCACAATTGACCAACCACAACCTCTCTGAATGTCAATTTAGGTCATTTTCTACCCTCACAAAAGCCCCGGACTTGGAGCCCATGAAGCAGAAAAAAGCTGATGTAATGGGTTTAAGAAAACCTCCAAGGGGAGTCAAACCTTGTTCATACAGCCCCAACTACCCCCCTTGTTCTCTGTCCAGAATCCCAGCCTTCATCCAATCCTTTAAACTCTGTAAGTGGTCTCCACCTTGGGTCAGCACCAAGATCTGAGGGCTTTGATTCACACAAACTGCTGCTCTGAAACCTGGAAGTCAAACAAAACAAAACTTTACACAGACGACCGATAAACAAATGATTATGAATGTATTTATTTTTGATTTAATGTTTGGGAGGGGGGGCAGAAATCCCATTCTGGATGTACAAAGAAAGGAACCTGTAACGCCTTCAGATTCCTTCTAGTCACATATCAAAGACACTTTCTGGTTTAGAACAAGAGACTAGAGGGTAAGATGGGACTGAGTGTGCCACTAAACCGGCGCTGGCTCGGTTGGGTTCTGCTAGTTAATCCACCACCTCCTCCCTTTCTTTGGGAATATACCGCTGCCTGGCTCTGAATGGAAAGGCTTCGGTCAGGAGAAACAAATAGAAAAGACCTGCAGACATGATTCAGGTTCAGAGAGGGACCAAACCTGCCCAGTGATCCATCCTGATGCCTCTGGCTCAGTTCTGTTCTCACACCTTCAGAAATGAGTCTAAAGATGAGAAGAATGAGAAGAATCTGGTGATAGATTTAGTTTAAAGCTTATTATTATCAACAGGAAACAAAAACTCCTTCATCAAAAATCAAACTTAATGTTTTTTACTTGTTGCTGAAAACCGTAACTGAATATCAGGATATTTATTTACAACAATGTTCATTTATAAAGTGCTTATTTACTAATTGCTTCAAAATAAAATAATATATACTGTATAAATAGAATATTTGACACGCGTTTAATAAAGTTCCACAGTTTGACGTTAAAGATTCTTGCTTTTTATTATTATATTATATTTATTATGACTGTTCACGTTCTTAAAGGAAGCTTTTAGAGAATCATCATCTTCAGCATGTATGAAAATAAAAAGCTTTAACTTGAGGTCACTTCTGGGTATTCAGTTGGTTGCACTCTGCATTTTAACCACTTGATGTCATTAAATCATGTGTACAGCTTCCAAAACAAACAAACAAACAAATGTTGAATATTGTTTGTTTTGTTCCGTGAGCTGCTTTGTGTCTGTACAATTCGACCAATAATCCATCGTTAATAACTTTTAAGAAATGCTCATAACTTTCTAAATATTTTAACAAAAATAAGTTGTACAACTCGATCTGCAACAAAGTAAAAGGAAACAGCTTCTGGTGCTCCTGTTCTTGTCATCAGGGTCTTCCCTTTAGGAATAGAAGAAGACCCCCCCCTCCCTCTCTCTCTCACTCGCTCACTTTAAGCACCCCTAATTCGGTGTTTTACAATCTTCCTGGAAATGGTTCTGGCTTTGTTTATGCACATTCTCATCTCTGGATCATGATTAGCTGCTCAGACAGACTTGAGCTTCTAGATCACACTCTGTTTCCCGCCCTCCAGGTTGTCACGAAAACTGATCACACATTTACAGAAACAAGGGAGGACGCAAAAGAACGAGATTACAAGGAAAAAATAGACATAAACAGGCCGAGAAACTCACTGGAGGCTGATATTTCCTTATAAAACAGTTTGTTTTTTTACACATCAGTGATATTTGAAGCAGATTTTGATAACTGTGTTGACTTTTTAAACACACCGCGTGTTTTAAGAAGAACTTCTCCTTCTTCTGTTGCACTTTGACCTCAACCCTTTCACCCGGAAGTGATGTAGCTGAGTCCTTCCTTTGGTGCAGTTGGTGCCCCAGTAAGTGTTTCCTAAAGAAAACAAGTCAAAGGCTTTCGAAATCTGAAACCAGGACTAATGCTGGCTGCCCCCCCCCTCCCTCCTCTCAGAAGGCCACAGGGGAGGAGGAGATGTGGGAGGAAGGGGGAGTAGCTTTAACTGTATGGAACCCTCAGTCTGTGTACACATTTTATTTGAGTGTGTGAACATGTGCATGTACTGTAAGTCCAGTTCACATTCCTTTCAGCTCTCACTGGCAGGGAGCGAACAGTGTGTGGTGTGAGCCAATGTTCAGGTTGTCTGCCCGGACAGACACCGGCGTGCCAGGCCAAAACGGCTTGTTTGTGCAGTTGTCGTGAGGAAGGTCATTCACCACATTAAGT
Source organism: Pachypanchax playfairii (assembly GCA_006937955.1). NCBI lineage: Eukaryota > Metazoa > Chordata > Actinopteri > Cyprinodontiformes > Aplocheilidae > Pachypanchax > Pachypanchax playfairii. Next base: position 4,319,535 of record SSNP01000034.1, read on the forward strand.
GTGTGTGAGGACAAAATCAACCTGACCTTTACAGAAAGCCTCGTCTGTCTCCCCTCTGAGAGCGGCTGGATTAAACACTCATCTCCTGCTGTAACTGTCACACACTCCCACACAGCAACATGATGTGTGAGAGTCCACACTCACTTTTTTTTCTCTTCGCGTTCAGCTCTTCTCTTTGATACGCTACAGCTTCTGTGCATGTTTGGCAGGTGGTCATCTGAAGTGTTTCCATCCCCTTTAATAACATCTCAAAGCCTCGGGGTTTAGGTGCAGCGTTTGATTCGGTGCCAGCGGCTCATCATGGCAGGATTTCCAAAGCACCAAACATTCATTCTAACAAACTTTAGATCGGATTTGAACATGCCCCGCCCACAATATTGAATGTTATTCTCATTTGTTTTTACTGTGAACTGAATTCAACTGGATTTGAGATGTAAATGTTGAACGTTCGGTTTTGTCGTGGGAAACAAAAACACATGAGAGAAACAGGTTCAGGAAGCCTCACGCTGGCGTTCTGAAATCAGCTGTAAGAACTTCCTGTTCATGTCTTACATAACAGAAACTCCAGCTTGCTGGACGTCACTGGGCTGTCAGACATTTGTGGACTTTCCAAATATATTTTGTGATCTTCATAGTGCTATGATGATAAATTTGTGATATTCTGCTGCTGTAATGAACACCTAACTCCCGATTAACCTAAAATTCTTCCAGATAGTTTCCGAGACACATCATGTTTTCTGATTTTTAAATTGATACATTCTCCTCCAAATTTGTCTTTGCACAAAGTTCCCGCCATGTTGTCCTCTTGAGAGGGTTGGGTCGCAGACAGATGAAGGAGGGGCCGGAGGAGAGGAAGAGGCAATATGCTCTAATCCCATTCCAGCAGGCCGAGCAGCAGCAGCTTGTCTTGCATTCCACAGCTCTGGGGGCTTTAAGGGGCAGGCAGGGAGGGCGAGCAGCATTCCTCCACGGCCGGGGCCATCAAAGATGCCGCACGACATCAAAGCCCACTCAAAGCCAAGGTGTTGATGACTGCAATCCTCCCCTCAGTCCACTTTTAGCAACCTCAACCCTTCAGCCCTGTAGTGCACACACACACTCAGAGCGGGCAGAGCGAGCCAGGTATGTGCCCTCCAGCCTCCCTCCGTCCTCGCCAGCCGGACTGCAGCAGCATTAATCATAGCTCATTAAGCTGCGTTTTCTGTTTCAGGTTAAAGATGATGCGTTTAAACACACTTTACCTGCAGAATAACAGAAAAACTGCAGCGTCGACTGAATATTCTGTAGAAGTCATTCTTCATGTTTCCTCGGCATCGAAAAGCTTCGCATGGACTTTTTTTTGTTTGTTTTAGCGCTTTTATTTTTAGCAAATCAGCTGATATTTATTTAAATTGATCTTTAGAATTACCAAAAAAAAACATATTGTGCAAAGAGCACATGTGCAGTTTTCTGCTCCTGCTATTCATTCACCGTGACACCTTGAAACTCATCTGAGGTGCAGCAGCCTGCTGACAGTATGTTTACTTGCCATAATGTTTTGCTTGTATATATTTTCGGGGGAGTGGAAACAACTGCACTGGCTTCTCTACATATGCAGTTGTTTCCACACCCCTGAAAACGGTGGCATCCAGCCCAGCGTTGACCTTTGAACTTTGTCGGCCTTTTCTTTGTCCGTGTCATTCTTGGTTTTAAAGACTGAAGAGCTGAAAGTGACACCAGAGACACTTTTGAGTGTGTGTATGCGCGCGCACGCACACACACACACCATTGACGGTTTCAGGATGCACTTGCAGAGAGTTAATAGAGTCACAAGCTCGGCGTCCTGCTCTGTGTTAAAGCTGTCAACCCCACTGACTTGTGCTACATATCAGGACATTTACATGATATTAGGTGTCCTCTGCTCACACTGAAACCATGACACTTGTTTGCTTTGCCCGTTGCTATGAAGATGGCGCAGAGGTGATTTTCAGGGAAGGTTGAAAAGGGGGCGGGGGGAGGGGGGTTGACTGCTCTCAAGCTCAGATATACCCTTGAATTTGAGATTTTTTTGTCATTATTGACCCTAAAACTAATCAGGTTTTTTCTGCATTGATAGAAGGAATTTGTTCTTTCAGCTGGTCTTTTCTGTTAAAATAGACGATGGACGCCCAACTGCCTCGGCTGATTGTTCCTATGGCCCCAGTGGAGAAGACAAAAGAGAGGAAGTCTTTATTATGTGAGCGGAGGAGCAGAGGGATCTCTGATAATGTTACAGGAGGAGGAGTCCCAGCCCCACCTGTAGGGCCCTCCCAGCTGCTTCGCTGTAACTGGATCTCACTCCCTCTCTCCTCAAGGCTACCAGCATGCTTTGAAGTTATTTCTAGTGCTGGGAAAAAGGGTCAGAGAGCAATCAAGAAGGGGAAAGACTATAAGAGTGAGACTGGAAGGTATGCATGTATACACTGTGTATAAACGCATGCGTTCAGGTCTGGGACTCTGTGCTTGTTATTCATAAAGGGCTGCAGTTCAAAGCTTTTGTCCTTGTGCTCATTTCCTCTCTTTGCAGTCTGAACCTATTTTGGAAGATAATAAATTTCCCAGATGGGTAGTTTTGTTTAGCAGCTGCCTGACATACACTGATATAAAGGGAATGAATCAAACCCACAATAAGCCTTAAAGTCATTTATTGTCTACAAAAAGAAGCTCTCGAGGGGTTTTCCACTTAGCACCAGATTTACTCTGATTCAACCACAGAAAGATCCAGTTCCATCTAAAACCAGTTCTAAAGAAGCTCCAGCTTGTTGCTGGTCCAGGGAATAAAAACATGTTTTTTTTCTGGATTAAAGAAACTAACCACCAATTTAAATGTTGTGAGCTTGATGTTGAGGAACCCCCGGGTTGTGTTGTGATTATCTTACTTACATCAAGCCAAAGGAATAAAAAACTCTGAGTTTTAATGTAAAAAAGATGCGTGTTTAGCAGCTTGTTCCTCATCTGTCTGCTGTTAATGTCTCCAGGTGTATTCTTAAAATTAAAAACCACTTTCAGCCCCGTTTCCTCACCAGTGAAGGTAAATACTGATGCAGAATTCATCAGTACTGTTTAAAACATTAATCTGTGAGGTCAGTGTCTATCCAACATCCCAACCTGGACCAGGAGCTTAACCTCACAGAGCCCGGTTTCACAGATGGTCTCTGGGTTTCCTTCTGGATTAAGGCTCAGACTTCCGTCCCCTGACGTCTGAGCTCCTCAGGGTTCAACGACATGTAAAGTTTGTCTGTATGAAGATGGTGAGAGAAAATCTGACCTCACGACAGCTTGTTGTCATGGTGATGGCAGTAAAACAGCTTGTCTGGCTGATTTTATTATTCCTCTAGCTTGATATTCTGTAACATCCACTATATTACATTATTATTATTATTATTATAGATTCATCCTTTATTTGTTGCCACGCCCTTTTTTATTGAGTTTTTAGTCTCTAATCCACTTGATGAGCTTTTATTAAACTTTTGTTTGGAAATTTGTTCCCAAAAACGTCCATCTGTTTATTTACATGATGTTTTCAGGAAGCAATTTGATACCAACTCTGAATTTTTCAAACCAACAAACTTTATTGTGTTAAATTTCGGTGGTTCAGCAGTAGACTTGTACAAGTTAACCTGGGAATGAGTAAATTAACATATTATCTGTAGTATAAATCCTCTAATGTACATTCACATAGCAGAGAACTGAAACTGTCTGGTAGGTATAAACTGTAGTGGAGCTTGTAATTAGACATGTTAAGGATCTTTGTTGTCCCACTTCCTGTGAACAGACACCTGAACATTCCTGATATTTAAACACCAGGTTGTAACTCCTTGTGGATTAAAAACTAGACCCGGGACGGAACCTGGAAGTTGGAGTCTTCAGTGGGGTGACAGAGTTCACAGGGAGAGGACCGTCAGACCCCTCGGTCACCCATGATGTGTTTCAGGCTACAGGCTGAACTCTTACAGATACCTGTGCTCAAACAGAGAGGTGCGTAAACACATGCGTGGCACCGGGACGCAGGTTGGTGTGAGGACTGGACTCATGCCCGGGTTTTTCTTCCACTACATAATGTGTGCATGTGAAATAAGTTCCAAATCTTCTTCTAAATCCATAAAGGATATAAATGAAGAGCAGCAGTTTTCTGTGAACAACAGAACCGCTTTGATTGTAAGGAAAGGAACTTATTCTGCTACTTCATGTCTTAGAACCCGATTTCTCAGAGAATATTAAATAAACGATGTTTCAAGAACATGCAACAACATGTGAGATTTAAAAACATGCACATAAAGCACGTTCACGTCTGCGTGTTCTCTCTGGGCTCCATATTTGCTGACAACAAATAAACTTAAAACATTTCTGCTCTGTTACAAAAAAAGGTTTTAGCTTTAAAAGTCAAGTTGTTTGGTGACGTGGATTATCAGATTCTGTCAGAAGCAGATTAAACTAAGGAGTTGTGGTGTGATGAGCAGGACGGGGTGTAATGAGGGGCTTTAACCAGGACTACTGATCATTTAAAAAGAGAGAGGGAAAGGGGGAGTGGCAGGAAAAGGAGGGAAACGGGGGGGGGGGGGGGGGGGGGGAGAAGAGGTTGTTGTGTGATCAAAGGTTTAGTGAATTGTGTCACACACAGGCAGAGAATAATGGCACTGGATGGTGTGACTTGCATTTTGATTTGTTTTTAGAGCTGGGAGGGGGTGGATGGGGGGTGATGGTGTGGGGGGGGGTCATGAAAGATGAGTTTTAGTTGTGGCAGCTGGTTTAGATCCCTCGTGTCGTCACTTGTACCTTTTTATCTTAGTTAAAACTTTAGTTAAATCTGTTTGATTTATCCACTGAGACAAACGTCTGCTGCAGGAGAAAAGCCTCTCGCGTGAAGACGTTCACTTTCCAAAGGTGTTTTCTACAAAAAGTGGGTGGGGGAATGGTTTGCTTGATTGACAGGTGGAGTTCAGTTTGCTGCCAGGAATTCATTGAGAGTGTGGCCTGTGTAACAAGATATTCATGTGAAAGGCAGCCTGGACAGACAGGGGCAGAACAACCAGAACCAGAACAACCCCTCGCAGCACTAAGAGGGCGCCAGATGCCCTCTGCCCAAAAAGCCTGGGTACAGAGGAGCGGGGCAAAGTGGAGCAACCGGGTGGGTCGGGCTTGATTTGGGGCCTTGCAGGGAAAGCTCGCGGCTGGAACACAAGAGCAAACAGTCTGTTATTTAGTGTGTGTGTGTGTGTGTGTGTGTGTGTGTGTGTGTGTTAGAGGACACATTTGTGCCTGTCTTTCTTTTGTGTACACGGCCGGTAGCTGTGACCCACTTCACCAGATCGCCATCTCTCATCCAAACGGAGCTCCTTTTCCTTTTCGCTCCCCGTCCACACATCCATCAACGCCTACATCCAACATCTGACAAAAAAGAAAAGTCCCTGTGGTGGAGATAATGGTGCAATGACCAGCCTCTAAAATAACAACATGGTCCACAACAACAACCCTGTCCCATTTGGAGTGCAGGAACCCCGGCACAATGGCCTAGTGTTCAGGGCCCAGGGGCGCAGGCGGGGCTCCCCACTGCCATCCAAGCTGTTAGACAAGCAGGAGAGGGAGGTCACAATCACACAGCAAACAGCACTCCACTTCCTGCTCCACATTTTGGAGTTGGTGACTCTGCGTAGAAAACTCGTTTTACTCAAAGTGGTGTAAACGTCTTTCATGTTGCAGAGCGGCAAACTGATTTATAACCTGTGATCCGGTTCAGTTTCCTGCTCCGGACTGATCCAGTCCAACAGAGACCGAGCAGATCTGAGAACACGGAACGTCTGAAACGCACCCAGACGATGTGACTGCGTCCTGCGGACTGGAGAGAAAAGGTGTTTTCAGCGAGAGTAAGCTGGATTTAGACCACCTGCCTTTTTGTTTTTCTTTCTGCTGTTGACAGAAAGATCCATTTGCTTCAGAAGGCTGAAGCTGAACGTTGAAGCTTAATCTTTCATGTTTCATCATACAGTCTAGTCTGTGTGTGGGAGGTCTGAGGGGGAGGATTTATTCTTAAAAGGTGCAACTCAAAATCTAAGAAAAATATGTCCAACTTTTTTTTTTATTCCTGCAAGTGTATTTACTATATACAACCTTAAATATTTAATTTTATTTGCTTCTTAAATTCCTTAAATTAAATCAGATTCCATCCCTGAAGCAGAAAGTAAAGACGTTACGACACACATTCTTTCTGTCTGACTTTCCCCTCGACCACCTGATTTGCATTCGTTCCCCTCACACTTGGCTAAGCCCTCCTTCAGGTTTGGGGTGGGTCCCCTTGGGGTGGGACAGTTTCCAAGACTCTCTGGTTAGTTCTTCAGATGGGCTGCTGCACAGCTCCAAACATGATGAAGTGGAGTTCAGAGGTCAGTGGGAGAAGGGTATCTCAGGTCATCGACGTGGCCTAGAGGCCGGAGGAGCCATGATTGCATGGCTGTGGTCTTTGGGTTAATAGGATAAGTGGCCTGCAGGTCAGTTTGGCCCAGTTCTAATGCTAATACAGGAGCTTGTCTCTGTGCTGTTGCCAGGATTGGGACTAAATCCAGGATTTAGGGACTCCAGTTGTTACTCTTATCCAGACATGTTTGAACTTTATCATTCAAGATGAAATGATGAAAACAACTGTAACTGACTTCTGTTTCATTTTCTTTGTGTGTGCGTGCTGCTTTTTTTTTTTTTTTTTTTTTGCTTTTAAGAGTGTCTGTTTGGAAATTATGGGATGTTTAACTTTCCTCACAGATGCTTTCTGGGAATAAACACGAGCCCATCCTCAGAATATGTGATGAAATAAAACATTCATCAGTCTCTTAACGTCAAAAAGATTTTCTTCCTTTTAACCGACCGGGCTGGAACGTCTGAGACTTCCCACGGTTACCACGGCTTCTGTAAAGTAAAAAGATGTTTGGAGGTTTATGTTTGAAATTATAGAGGCCACCTTCTCCTTCTTGTTTTGGGCCTGGGGAGGGAGACGGTGTTTGAGATGTCTGCAAAACCTTTTAGCTTTAATCCTCTTCTTAGACGTTGTGTTGCGGCGGACTTTTCTCAGCTTTTTGGCAAAGACGTGGGCCAATTTAAAGGCCTTAAATGTAATAAAAATGCTTCTGAAGAACGTGTGATGGTGTTTAGTAAGTCATGGTGTGAAATCAGCAGCTTATAATTTAAAATAATACTCAGTGCATCAGTGTTTGGGTTGAGTTGAAGTGGCAGCAACATTATTTTTTCCTGTAATAGTGGAAGATGCTAATAAAATCAGTCCATCTCATGTGATACCTGCCTGCCTCGTACCTCTCTTTGACTTTATTCTAACTGCTCTTGTGTTTCCTCTTTCAGATGCACCCTTTGGGATTATGCAATAATAACGATGAAGAGGACCTGTACGAGTACGGCTGGGTGGGAGTGGTAAAGCTGGAGCAACCGGAGCTGGACCCCAGCTGCCTCACAGTCCTGGGAAAGGTAAAACACCTGCTGGTCGCATCACTTCCTGTAAATGTTCCTTTTATAATCACTGATTTCCACTGGTGAGTTTTTACCTGGAATAACATGACGGAGACACTCTCATCATATTCAGTGTGAATATTTAGTCATGCAATACAAGGCTAAATACTGTTGAATTGGACGAGCTTCAAAGAAACTGCTTGTAGTACTGAGTAGTTTAAATTACGGCATACTGGCAGGTTGTTTGGGTGGTTTTACTGTAAAATACCTTCTTTCAAGACTCCGAACTCTGAATTGAAGTTTCCCAGATGTGGTAAAAAGTTTTTTTTCACCAGGGATTTGTTGATTTTTCCTTAACACTAAACGTAGACCATGTCTGGAAAAGTGTCTGTAGGCATTTAAATTAAAATCTTTTTTTGAGACGTGAGTGTCTGTATTAGTTTGTAAATGACTCTTTAAGATGGAGACGGACACGGTCAGGTGTGGTAACTGTTGGTTTGATGACTCTGTTCCATGACACTCAGGCTTGTCTGTGTGTTTAATGAAATCTTTGTAAAACCTTTGATCTGCTGCAGCAGAGATAATCCTCCGTTTTTGTTTCTTGCTTTCCATTACTAGGAGGATAATAAAGACATGCCCCCCCCCCCTCGTCTTCCTACTCCACTCAGAACTCTCTGGAGTCTCCAAGTGTTATTTTATTGTTCTTTAATTAAGTGGTTCTCTTAATGGATTGTAGCAACATTTCCTGGAGGAATAGGATGGGGGGGGGGTCTGGCCGCAGTCTCATTTTTCTCCTGTGCATTCCTAGTGACAGAAGGAGAGCAGTCATTCATGATTTAAGGAGTCCTTGTGGTACATAGACATGCTAATGCGTTCTTTGATGGTGGATTCTGCTGCCCACCTTATGCTGTGACTCAGAAACAAACAGAAAATTCTGGTTCTTCTGACCCATAACGGATGAAATTACTCTCTGGTAAATGGTCTTAGACAACATGATGCCTTTAACTGAGGAGCCATTCAAATATTTACAGTATGAGTGTTCAACAACAACAAGAATTAGGATTTATGTTGGGTTGTGGTGGACCTGCTGGGTTGTGGTGGACCTGCTGGGTTGTGGTGGTACCTGCTGGGTTGTGGTGGACCTGCTGGGTTGTGGTGGTACCTGCTGGGTTGTGGTGGTACCTGCTGGGTTGTGGTGGACCTGCTGGGTTGTGGTGGACCTGTTGGGTTGTGGTGGATCTTCTGGGTTGTGGTGGACCTGCTGGGTTGTGGTGGTACCTGCTGGGTTGTGGTGGACCTGCTGGGTTGTGGTGGACCTGCTGGGTTGTGGTGGATCTTCTTGGTTGTGGTGGTACCTGCTGGGTTGTGGTGGACCTGTTGGGTTGTGGTGGACCTGCTGGGTTGTGGTGGTACCTGCTGGGTTGTGGTGGACCTGCTGGGTTGTGGTGGACCTGCTGGGTTGTGGTGGACCTGTTGGGTTGTGGTAGATCTTCTTGGTTGTGGTGGTACCTGCTGGGTTGTGGTGGTACCTGCTGGGTTGTGGTGGACCTGCTGGGTTGTGGTGGTACCTGCTGGGTTGTGGTGGTACCTGCTGGGTTGTGGTGGACCTGCTGGGTTGTGGTGGACCTGTTGGGTTGTGGTAGATCTTCTTGGTTGTGGTGGTACCTGCTGGGTTGTGGTGGTACCTGCTGGGTTGTGGTGGTACCTGCTGGGTTGTGGTGGACCTGCTGGGTTGTGGTGGACCTGTTGGGTTGTGGTAGATCTTCTTGGTTGTGGTGGTACCTGCTGGGTTGTGGTGGTACCTGCTGGGTTGTGGTGGACCTGCTGGGTTGTGGTGGTACCTGCTGGGTTGTGGTGGACCTGCTGGGTTGTGGTGGACCTGCTGGGTTGTGGTGGACCTGTTGGGTTGTGGTAGATCTTCTTGGTTGTGGTGGACCTGCTGGGTTGTGGTGGACCTGCTGGGTTGTGGTGGTACCTGCTGGGTTGTGGTGGACCTGCTGGGTTGTGGTGGACCTGCTGGGTTGTGGTGGACCTGTTGGGTTGTGGTAGATCTTCTTGGTTGTGGTGGTACCTGCTGGGTTGTGGTGGTCCTGCTGGGTTGTGGTGGACCTGCTGGGTTGTGGGGGTACCTGCTGGGTTGTGGTGGTACCTGCTGGGTTGTGGTGGACCTGCTGGGTTGTGGTGGACCTGTTGGGTTGTGGTAGATCTTCTTGGTTGTGGTGGTACCTGCTGGGTTGTGGTGGACCTGCTGGGTTGTGGTGGACCTGCTGGGTTGTGGTGGTACCTGCTGGGTTGTGGTGGTACCTGCTGGGTTGTGGTGGTACCTGCTGGGTTGTGGTGGTACCTGCTGGGTTGTGGTGGACCTGCTGGGTTGTGGTGGACCTGTTGGGTTGTGGTAGATCTTCTTGGTTGTGGTGGTACCTGCTGGGTTGTGGTGGTACCTGCTGGGTTGTGGTGGTACCTGCTGGGTTGTGGTGGACCTGCTGGGTTGTGGTGGACCTGTTGGGTTGTGGTAGATCTTCTTGGTTGTGGTGGACTTGCTGGGTTGTGGTGGACCTGCTGGGTTGTGGTGGACCTGCGGGGTTGGGGTGGACCTGTTGGGTTGTGGTAGATCTTCTTGGTTGTGGTGGTACCTGCTGGGTTGTGGTGGACCTGCTGGGTTGTGGTGGTACCTGCTGGGTTGTGGTGGACCTGCTGGGTTGTGGTGGTACCTGCTGGGTTGTGGTGGTACCTGCTGGGTTGTGGTGGTACCTGCTGGGTTGTGGTGGTACTTGCTGGGTTGGGGGGGACCTGCTGGGTTGTGGTGGTACCTGCTGGGTTGTGGTGGACCTGCTGGGTTGTGGTGGACCTGTTGGGTTGTGGTAGATCTTCTTGGTTGTGGTGGACTTGCTGGGTTGTGGTGGACCTGCTGGGTTGTGGTGGACCTGCTGGGTTGTGGTGGACCTGTTGGGTTGTGGTAGATCTTCTTGGTTGTGGTGGTACCTGCTGGGTTGTGGTGGACCTGCTGGGTTGTGGTGGACCTGCTGGGTTGTGGTGGACCTGTTGGGTTGTGGTAGATCTTCTTGGTTGTGGTGGACTTGCTGGGTTGTGGTGGACCTGCTGGGTTGTCATGGACACGAGGTGTGTAATATTCCAGGTCTCATCAGTTTCTCAATCGACATTCAACCTTTAATGTGTCCCACGTCTACACACCTCCCCTCCACAACAGGTGAGTGATGGGCAGAAGCAGGTGAGGTAGATCAAAAGAATCAATGCAACAGGCTGCTGCTTTACAACCAAAGATTAAACACTGTGTTCAGATTGATATTCAGGTTTATTATGGGGTACATGAAACGTACCAAAGCCATCAGAACCACATGCACGCCTACAAAGGAAGAAACCTCCAGTTTCCAATGAGCGGACCCAATCAAAGCCGGCCGCTAACGAGCAGGCCATTTTATACATTCTGTTTTTGAAGTTTTGCTAAGAGACTCGATGGCAGGAATCTTACCCTGTGACCTTCTGGCCTCCATCCAACCTCACCAACCTCTAGACCGTTCTCTTTCCTCTGTGTTTATTCAGCCAGAACTATAATTAGAGAAGGGAAAGCCCATTGTTGAATCTTGACAACCCTTCGCCCCGGGCTCGAACACAGCTGGGTGCTTTGCGCTGGCACCGACCCTTTTGCCAGGCTAGACAGTGCCGTGTTTACCCCCTGCCAGTCTGCTTACTCTGCCCAGCCAGCCGGGCAACAATACTCAGTCCCATTCTGGATACTATGCCCTCCAACACACTCACCCCATCTGAACTGGCCTTAAGATCGGGAACCCCGTCCTCCCCCCTTCTCGACTGGCCCCTGACTGAACCCAAGAGCCCACTCCATTTTGCTGCCACTTTACCACCAGTGGCTGTTGGGGGTTTTGTCAGGTCAACTTGGATTTCATTCAATCACAGAATCCCATTTCATGTAATCATATAGTGTTTGTGGAGACCCCCCCACCTCCCCATCCCCCCAAGCAGAGTTTCACAATCAGTTTCTCCCATTTAAAGTGGACCGGGTCTGGGGAAATGTAGTTTCAGGTTTTTACTATTATTATTTTACGAGACTTTTGATTTGATGCACTCGGATCAGGAATTGTTTTTTCTTCCTGTTTCCAGTGTAAAAGTGACTGTTTGCTGCTGCAGTTTCTCTTTCCTGTTTGTGTATCTCGACACTTTTCAGGTGTTGATTTTTATTTACTTCATTTAGCTGTGATTGAAACTGTTTTCACTCGGGATGCTTCAGCAAAAAAAATATTTATTGTAGTGAAAGACACAGATTAAGGTCGGTCACGTCGGCCTCTGAAGTCTAGGTGCGAACCTCACTAAAGTGGCGGCGTGTCATATATATGTACACAGTTCTTTCCCGCTCTTCCTGTGTGGTTCCTGTGAGAGCTGCAGGATTGTTAAACCTCTGACCTCCATGTGCCACTACAGTCGCTCCTCCCTTTGGAGCAGGAAAATCACCAGCAGATCACTTCCCACTGTGGTGAACTTTGTTTCAGGTGTTCTTTTATCTGATCGGACTGGTCTGAGTTCAGCTGACTAACGAAGAGCCCTGGTGGCAGTAATGTAGACCGTTGCATGAATTTACTGAACTTTCCCTGCAGCTTATCAAGTCTGTTTTTTCTCTGCCATGTTTGTAAATGTTGTAAATCATGCTCGCACCTCTTTACGCATGTATCCGTTCTCAAGTTGAACTATTTATTGCAGTCAGTAACATATTCTTAGTTGTTATTTCCTTCCTGCTGGTCGACTTTCTCAGAACTGACCTCCCTCCCTGCTTTACACTGTCTCCTCACACACATACTCTACAATTTTTGGCAGCTCCTCTGGAACATGAAATCATGCCACTGGCTTTCATTGGTGGCCCGGACCAGTCAGGGTCTTTGACGCAGTGCCAGTCCCAAAGCTTTTCTTTCAAGGACCGCGGTGTCAGTCAAGTGGCCACATGGGGCCTTAGCATGCCGACTTTGCACCTTTCATCCTGCCGGGGCTCTCATGACATCAGTCCCCAACATGTGAAACAAGAGGAGGAAGGGCAGAGAGGTGGGGGACGGGTGGGGGGGAGTAAATGTTACAGGAGAGGAGATGACAGGTAAAGAAAAACAATGGGCTCCATCTTCCCACACAAAGATGCCTCCTGTGCAAAGTAAACATCTTGACTGGCAGCATGTAAAAACCTCCCTGGTATGTTGTTGTTGTGTGGGTCCTGGTGCTGCCCTCAACCAGCCCGACCCATCTCAGCTCAGCTGCTGGAACAAAAAAACCTTCCAGCTCTTTATTGACATATTCTCCCCAAAATAAAACCAGCTGCTTTAAAGTTTTTGCCAATGTATCCTGAGCTGGAACATCAGTCTTCACATACATAAACATGGTCCTGAACCTGCTGTTGCCATGGAACAATACGAGCGAGCAGAGGAGCGTGTCTTCTTCTACCAAGCTGGCGCTGTGGAACCGCCAGCCAGAGCAAACAGCTGCTGCGTCTTAGTGCTAAGTGGCTTTTGGACTCTTAACCGTGTCTGGCATCTCAGCCTGAGCTGCCAGAGTGTGTGTATATGTGTTTGCCAGAGAGACCGAGGAATGACTGGGTTACAGAAAATACAGGAGGGTTGTAGGAGCCGTGTGCAGACAGACGGGGAGAGATCATAATAAAGAGAGAGAAATGGCAACAGACAGATAAGTGTGATTTTACTGGCGACTGGTTTGCACCCTTTGCCCGGGTTAGCCAGCCTACACACACAGGTGTGTGTTAGAGGTCGTCCTGAGGCCAAGGCAATGCCAGTAAGGTGTCAATCCGCACGGCTTGTTGTAAAGACGCTTCAGCGCTAAACCGAAAGCGCCTGTATTTGACCTTGTTTCCAGACAACTGATAATACAGGATGGATGGTAATCGGGTTAATCAGAAGGAGAATTAGCTAATCAGAATGAAAGCCAAGTTTATAGCTCATTAACTGTTTATCAGTGTGGATGAGACGAGCAGAAGGCTGGCAGATCAGCTCGTGTTTAGAGGCAGACAGCTGACTGTGACTCACCGTCTCTGTCTCATCACACTCTCCTCTCCCCCTTTTCTTTCTGAGCCTTTTTCTTCTCGAGCGAGATGAAAACTCGGAGATGAGAGCCGAACAAAAACAGCTCTGTACTTCTTCTTTTTGCAGTCTCCAAAGTGTCTCAGTAAATTGCATTGAAGCTGCGGCAGTTATCGATTTACAACAGCAGCTTTTGTTCAGCACAAAGAGGCTTGATTGTGCTCAGACTTTCTTAAAGAAATCTTTTCATGCCGGCGCTGGAGAAGCTGCATATTGACACGACAATTTTCCCTTCGCCTTATACTAAAATGACGGGGCTTACTTCCTTTCAGCTGAGGGCTAAAAACTAATAACTGACATCTTTTTTTTGGTGTAAAATACGGTTGTCAACACAAACAACTGCTGCATTAAGTCGATTTCAAACTTTTCTGCTTCATTTTGAGAAAAGTTCCCTCTTAGAATAAAGTTTCACTGAAACATGTTGCTGGTTCTGGGTTTTCCGGGTCATGGTCATCCTGGTAGGCTCATCAAAGTCAACTCGACTTTTTCATGGTTCTTGCTTTTATTTTGTAGAATTCAGGTTGAACTCTGTTGAACTGTTATGTCATCTGTCAGGTTGGTTATATAAAGAAACCTGAATGCAACCAAACTGTGTGCGAGCTGCTTCTCAGGTTGATGCGTCGCTCTGGTGATGTTTACATCCTGAGAGTCGATGCAGCTGATGGTTCTTGTGATAAATCATGAGAATTCTTTCTGCATCAGGGAACAGAGCAGTTGGATTTTGAGTTGCACACACGGATTCACACTCTCATGAGGATTGTTTTCTGCTCACAGAGACGTTTGTGCACTTGCATCTCATGCACGCACCTAAACACCCAATATTGATCATCACAATTAAAATCAGGAGTCAGTAAATGGATTTTATGACTGAAACATGCTCAAGCTAACTGTTTAGCTTCCTCTCCACCTGCTTCTCGCTCCTAACAGTCTACAAAGTCTTTCAGTTGCTGCAGCATGGAAGGAGAGGTAGAAAGAGAAAGTGAAAAGAGAGGAGGAGCAGTGGAAAGAAAAGGGAGGGAGAGAGAAACGCTTGTGAAGCACGGAGCGCTCAGGGTTGGCCTCTCGGGCTCTCCTTTCATGTTTGCGTCTGCCTCAACTTGCTGATATTATCTTGGCCGCTCTTCCTGGCGGGGTGTCGGCAGAGGTTTACACTGTGACCAGCTTGTGTTGGAACCCTCACCTACCTTCCTATTTCCATCCCAAATCCACCCCCACCGCCGGGGGGAGGAAAGCTTGTCCTAAATCACTGCTTCACCACGTTTCACAGCAGTTGGAGGCACCCAGGATCCCACTGCGCTGGTTTCCATGGTCACTGGGAAGCTCCTTGTGTCATGTGGCTCAAAGTGAGCCTTTCCTGGGCCGAATTACCCAGCTTTCAATAGGAGGCCAAATGACCATTATTAGACTTCACAGCTCAGGCCTCTATTTAAAGAGAGAAGAAAGGAGCCCCGGGGACTCGAGATGAGAGAGATTGAGGGAGAGAAAGTAGAAGGTGATGGGGGAAAACAGAGAGAAGGGAAAAAAGAGAGGAAATGACCACAAAACGAGGGAAGTTCATTTAGCATCTCTGAGCTGTTTTCCTCACCACCTATTTTTTGTTTCTCTTTAATTCACAATAACAGCTATTTAAAAAAAATAAGAGACCAACATCAGATGGAAAACTCTCCTCTCTGTATCTGTAAAGTTGGTTCAACGCAGGATGAAAAGATGAGCTCTGGAAGAAGTAAATGTTAGAGAAGACAAAACATCCACCCACACCAAACAAAGCCCTGCCTTTTCTCTCTACAGCTCCATGTAAGCCTTCACTTCAGAGAGATTCTTGTGCAACTCTGCTGGCTGTGTAATT
This sequence comes from Pachypanchax playfairii, assembly GCA_006937955.1. Taxonomy (NCBI): domain Eukaryota; kingdom Metazoa; phylum Chordata; class Actinopteri; order Cyprinodontiformes; family Aplocheilidae; genus Pachypanchax; species Pachypanchax playfairii. Next base: position 4,334,955 of record SSNP01000034.1, read on the forward strand.
CAGGGGATGTTGTCAAAGGCCCAGGCCCACGGCCTGGCACCGAAGCTGGAAACTGAAGCTTCCTGGTCCCACACAACTAATCCAGTGCTTCTCCTCGCTACACACGAATCCTCCAGTGGAGGGTTAGCAGGGGTGAAAATGGCATCCTGCTCTGGTTCCAACTTTCTTTTAAGCTCTGCCAGGGAGGCAAGGAGAGGGAGACTGAACGGTGTGTGGGGTGGGGGGGCATCAGAGCTGGTGGTACTTTAAGATAGTGATGTAATGGAAGAAAAGATGTTGAAACATATGGATGGGGAAAAGGATAAAGAATGGAAATTTGGTTTAGTTGAGATAATAGGAGTCAGAAAAATGTCCCACTAATTACACAGAGGGGGCGGGGCTTAAAGCATATACTTGAACCAGCCACTGAGGGCGGGGCTTAAAGCATATACTTGAACCAGCCACTGAGGGCGGGACTTAAAACATATACTTGAACCAGCCACTGGAGGCGGGACTTAAAACATCGGGGGGGGGGCAGTTGTTTACATTCTGTGTCTAGTTAGTATTAACGAGATAGATGGGATTCGTTCTGCAAACTGGAACATGTTCCAACACAGCTGGTTCTATATGTGTAAATAACTCCAGATGTTTCTATAAATATCTGTTGAAAGAATGATTCTGTAGAAAGTGTCTAATCAGGTATTTGAATAAAATATTAGAAGGTTTGAGTTGTTTTAAATTACTGATATGATCCGGTTTGATTTGCAGTCAGCTCGACTCATTCAGTTCTCCCAATCTGAGACTGTTCTGAAGCAGGTAAGATACTAACTACTCGTGATGGCGCCACACAAACCCTCTTCAGAAATATCCAAACTGTCCCTTTAAGTCGCCTCCTGTTGGGAGGTTTGAGCAGCAGGAATCAAAAGGTAGTGAAGAAAGAGACAGAATGTGGGGAACAGGGCTGAGTCCTGACCTGCTCTGCTGTTTGCCCAGGGAAAGAAGGCAGCAGGCTGTGGCACCACCCCTTTACCAGCAGCAGAATGGGGCATTAGAAGAGACGGGGCAACAACAGCAGCTTCTTTTCCAGCATGCAGGGACATGGTCTCCTAAAGCAGCTTCAAGGCACAGAGAGATTAGAGAGATTCATTCAACCTGAGACGAATAGAAAGGGAGAAGTGACAGTTTAGTAAAATGTTCTTTATATTCAGATTATAGTTCATGTTTACAAAAAGAGCAGAAAAGCCTGTTTTTATTTATACTTTGGTTTTTTTGTTTGTTTGAGATTTTAGAGGTAAAAGTAACGTGTATAAATGTTTTTTATTCTTGTCAGGACTCAGAGTCACTCCCAGTTTTGGAGCTAAAAGTTCTGAATGTTGACAGAAATTTGGATCTTGGAAGAGACCAAAAAAAAATCAACCAGTAGATTTTTAAATAAAATTCATTTGAATAAGTTTTTTCTAAAATGAGGCTTGTACATATAATCAGCTGTGCTTCACTTTGACAAGTCTTTTAAATTTTTTAACAATTCATGATTAAGCTAATTATTATCTAAAGTCATGATGCAGTTTATTTCTGTGAAAACAGCTGGTTAAAAACTCTCAGTTAAATCAAGATTCACTCTTTGGTTTCCATCTTCTCCGTTTACTTCTTCCTCTCTGGTTTGATGCACCAGCTGATTTTCTTCTTCTCAGACAAAATATAATGATTTAACAAAAAAATATATATATTTTTTTTTTAAAGTCCCACTTGACCCACTCTTTCAGGCTTTGTGGCAATTTATGAGCTTTGAATCCCCCCAAAATTCTCCTTTATCTAAAACAATATGTCCTTTCTGTATCAGGGAACCTCCAGCCAGCAAGTGTAAATCTGCTATTTTATCTTTTTACTTATTCTGAGTTTGTTGCGTCTTCTTTCACCTGCAAGTTCTCATTGTGTGAAAATATGACGCGTGAACACTTTTGATGCAGGAAAAGTTTCTTGCACTTTGAAGTGTTGCTGCGAAGCAAAACGCTTCACGTCATTGGCAGAATTTAACGTTTTTATTCACTGAACTCACACAGAAAGTCTAATTATGAAGCACCTTGATCCAACAAACCCAACAAAACAAATAAATCATTGTGTTTATCAGTCATCGTTCCCAGTTCGGACCCGGCTTTGATCCAGAACACTCCTGTTTGGATAAAACCTTTAAAGAGTAGTACTCCTGTCCCATGTCGGAAAGCTTGTTTATTTTCCCTGTGAATAACAATGGACCAGAGACCAAAACAAGATGGGAAGGACGAGAAGCAGAGGAAATTTAATTAGCGTCCGTCCAAACCTCCGGGCTGAGTGTTTGTTCTCGGCAGGACGAAGCAGTGGGCAGCGGGAGAGACGAAGAGGCTTGTTGATTAGTGGTCTGAGTGTGTGCGTTTGCATCTGTGTTCATGTTTTGTGGGCGTCTGATGCCACAAGACGTCAAGCCGCGCAGCCAGGGACAGGAAGTGCTGCCTGTGGTGCACTAAAAGCAGAACAGACTGGTATATATAGAGATCCAGACTGTGTGTTGCTCAAGAGTCCAGAGGCTGGATTCATCCATCACATCTTATTCCTCCAATATTTAGGAATCTTATGCAACATCCTGTCTCAATTTATCTCAGCAAAATAAGAGCTGGGAGAGGAAAGCTCTGCGGCCAAACGTTAAGCTTGAATTTATCATTTTATAAGAAATAAAAGTTTAATAAACAAATTCCATTCAATAAAAACAACAATGTTGAGACGTTTTATTAGATTTAAAGGCAGGAAGACAAAAAATAAAAACTTTTATTCAAGGAAGGTTTTTTTTTAATACAGTTGTCATTTCAATAAGGTAATAGTGAATACTGAAGATAATGGAGGGATGATGGAGGAGTTCTGGATGGAAACCGATGTAAAAGGTTTTAAAATACAGTTAAATGACGTGGTTTGGAGAAATGAATGAATGTTGAAGCTTCACAGCAGAAAACCTGAGGCTGATTTTCTGATGCACAGGCTCCATCCAGCAGGGAGCTCAGATTCTTCTCCACAACTCTTATTATCACCATAAAAGAGGCTTTTTACGTCGATCCAGGAGACGCCTCCAGGTAACAAATGTCTCCCTGTGACAGAAATGGATTCTACCTGCAGACTTCCTGTGGTTTTGTGTTTGCTGCACAGCTTCATTTTGTATTTGAGGATTTGAAGCACCTGTGAGACCAGATTCTCCTGAGACTGACGTCATAGTATCAGCGTGTGAGGACGCAGGTCACATCAGCATGATGAGCAAACTGAAACCGCTGGACCATAGACCAGATCTGTGCTGTTAGAACAGCTTCTGTACTAATTATACAACATGTTAGACCAGGATCTGTTCTACGTTAAAGATGTTTCCTGGTGGGTTTATCTGAAGCGAGGTCGGGTAGAGAGGAGGTCTGTGGGGACTCACAAGCCCCGTCCCCCCAGCGTGACTCACAGGTGGATTTTTATGTGCTTCGTAAACAGTTTTTAACGGAGTCTCAGTAAAGGTGTGTCAGATTGCTCCAGGGCTGCTTAAAACTGCTCCGACTGGGACACTAACAACATTATTATTAAAGGAAAACTGGGAGGTCGCAGGTTTAGAAATACGATGGAAGAAACTCAACTTATTTGTTTTAAAACACATCAGGTTCGATTTATTTCCACCTCTTTGATCAACAAACTTCCCTCGACGTCTTGGCCACGACTTCAGCGTTTCCATGTGCGTGGAACGGATTCCAGCAGGCGGTGATGAATCTCAGCGGGGTTACCTGAGATCACAGGTAAATAGTTGCTGTTCTAAACCTGAGAACCGGACGCGACACGACACCGAGTGGAACAAGTATCAAACCTGTTGATAAAGTCACACACTTAATACTGTAACATGCTCCGACAGATCAACCGTTCGTCAGTCAAATGGGAACATCAATCAGTAGGAGGAGAGTAATGACTTAATGTTTAAAACGAACATGCCTGGATTAACCTGATGACGTCATCAGCCAAACTAAAGGAAGAGTCGCCTCCAGCATCGCTCGGGTTTCACTCGCAGTTTCAAAAGTTGGATTTTATTTATTTTCATGTCTTGACTCACAGTCCTGCTGTGACACGGAGGAGAGGAGTGACCGCATATAAGAAAATCCACAGGAGAGAAGGAGGCCTTTATCTTTTAATAAACCGTAAAGCCAGGAGGCAACATGAAATTACAGCATAATGGCAGTGAAGAGTCCTCTGAAGATTTAATTGACTTAATTATAGTGGCACACGGAGAAGGAAAAGCAGGCAGGAGGAAGGAAAGAAGGAAGCAGATGAGGAGGCAGGACGGAGGGAGTAACGTGTGAAAGGAACGAGGAGAACTTGCAGGTGTTGTTTCATCTGCATATGATCAGCTGTGATTGTGTTTCTAACCGTGTGATATGAGGATCCTCCATCCATATTAATGATGAGATGAGTGGAAACGTCTCAGAGCTTAGCAGCTGGCAGCTTCACGTCCAGATGCTAAACATAGCTTTCATTTATCTCAGTGTCTAGACGGAGTTCTTACTGCTGTAGTTTAGATTGTTCCCTAATTCTCCTGCCTTACAGGCAGAGGGATGTTTGCTTTGTAGGCAGTGTGTGATGTACCTGTAAACGCCCCCTCGCACACACCTCAGACCCCCGCCACACAGTTTAGGTCGGGGATTAAAAATCACATTTTATATTTGAGAAAGGATTTCTGGATTATTGTCCAAGTTGTCCATTTGGACTCGTTTACCTCTGATTTCTATCTTTCATTGATCAAATATGTCAAAACATCCAGATTAAAACTGTCTTGGAGCTTCAAAACAAACTGAATATCATTGTAACATAATAATTATTAGAAATAATGTGTCAGAAATGCTTTAAATCAACAATATTTGAAAACCAACCAGGTGCTTGAACAACAATTTGTTTTAAAATGTCAAATTTAGATTTTTTGCAGCTTTTAGGAAACTGAGGAAGTAAAAACAAAACAGTTTTTGCAATTAAAACGAATAATAAAGCAAATATGTGAATAAAAAAGGCTCAAAGTAGTTGAGTAAAGTTTCAAAAACTGCAGCTTGTTACGTTAAATAAACTGTTTGTTTTATTCGAACAGCTGTTTAATCAGACAAACTTACAGAAAATTCCAGCTGCGACTCAATGAAACTCGTATGAATGAAAGTTTCTTGTGTCCTCCTTCTTTTTGAACCACGTGTCGAGCAGCCAGTTCAGGTCTGAAGTTAAAAACCTGTTCCCTCATTAAAGTTCACAGTTTTAACAAATCTTCCAGCAGCATTTCTCATTCCTTTGGTGTCCGAGGTTGTAGGTTTTTACAAGGTTGAAACGGAGATGTGTCATGTTTTTTAAGAGCCGGTTCGCCTGCGGGTGCATTTTTGTTGTCGTCAGGCAAGTCGCTGCACCGCAGCACAGGCCTGCGAGTGGAGATTCTTCAGGAGGGAGATCTCTTTCTTCTGAAAGCTTCTTACCGAGAGCTATTAATTATTAACTGGGAGCGCTAACATCAAAGGAGCAGACTTGTGCTGAATTAAATGGAAGGGGGGGGGGCCTGGCTGAGAGAAAACTGGGTGAGAGGGAAAAGCTGAGCTGAGATTTCACTCTGCTGCTTTTGAACTTCTCATGTACAAAAAGTGAGAAAAAAAGGGAGTGAAAAGAGCAGCGTTAGTTTATGTAAAGGAGGCAGGATGAGAGGAGAGTTGAAAGGCCTCGGATTTCCAACATGTCGCTGTTTTCATGTTGCTGTGTTTGATAAGACTTTCATTCACTGCTGGGAACCAAGAACCAGCTCGCGGGGTTAATTGGTCTTTAATGAGATCTGAAAAGCAGATTCCCAAACATCTCGTCTGTAGATTCAGACACTCCACAGTCATCTGGGATTCTGCATCAGAGGCCTTTTTATGTTTATTTTCTCCTGATGGAACTTTTCTATGCAGCAAGAGTCTCGAAATGTAAAGGACACCATGTTCAGACTAGATGTTTCACCAAAAATCTCACCATTATTCTGTTTCCTACTGTTGATGTAACGGTTTAACCACAGTCATGATACGGTCCCTGAACGCATCATCCTCAATGAGTTCTTGGCTAAATCATGTAACTAAACACGCTAAAAGGCCTCGGAGGCAGTTTGTAAAGGCGTGTTCGCCACATTTACAGGTGAAGGAGTCAGAACGATCAGCCTGTCAGGTTTCAGATCTAACCTGCTTCAAGTCACTCAGAGTTCAGGTTATACCCCGAGTGTTCGTCAGAGACAACGCGGCTGCAGGCGGAATGTATATGTAAAAACAAGAAGCTCGAGGCGAGGCGTGGTGAAGAAATGTGCACACGCCTCAGAGGTTCCGTCTTCCTCTGGTGCCGCAAACTGGCTTCTGTCTTAGTCATTAAAAGCTCTCGTGAAGTTCAGGAAAACGTCAAGACTCGCCTCACCTGAGTTACATTAAACAACTAACATCATGTTGAACGGATGCAGAGGAAGAACTCGCCTTCAGACCCAGAAAACTCTGGTCGTTGAAGTTTTTCACAGAATTCTACATTCTTGTCGACCTCGTTCAGGTTAAATTCTGATCAGTGTAACTTCAAATCCAAGTTTTAATGGGTTGAAAATAAAAAATGAACTTTGTCTTTAGGGATTTTCGATAAACCGCGTGGCCTTTGACCTCATGTTGATGCACTCCTGTGACATCAGACCTGAAGGTTAAATCTCCTGGTAACGAGTGAGGAAATGAGGATTTGATGTTTTTCATTATGTTCTCACACTTAACTCGTTTCCTCTCGGGACAAATTGTACAGAAACTTGCTCAACATCACATCACTGATTGCATCACCTGAAAAATCAGCGTGATGCAGTGTGAACGGATCAGATGTGCCTCACACACACCGCTCCCCGTCTCCGCTCTGTCCTCGCCTCCAGACTGGCGTGGTGATGCTGTCCAGCCCGTCAGCAGCAGAGTCACGGCGCTGCACATCGTCACTTTGATCTTCCCTGCAGTTATTAAGAGTTCTGGCCAGAACCCAAGGGCACTTGATAATACCAGGATATGATCCTGGCCGTGCTCGCTTAGATCTCGTACTGCAGACATCAAAACGTTTGTCTAAACAGGAGAATCAAGCAGGTTGACAGAAGAAAAGTTAAGATAAAGAAACTCTGAGTTTATGGAAGGAGAAGCCAATTTGGATTCTGCGAGTAGATACTTGGTGTTCTGCAAATGCAAGCACTTCCTTTATCTCCTGCCTGTAGCAGCGCTCTTCAAACGGCGTCTGTGCTCTGGCTTTCCTGACTCACATGAAAGCAGCTCACATTTTTTTACAGCTGGAAATCCTTGATAACTTTGTTCAACTTTTCCTGAGCGTGCTCTGCAGAGTTCAATTCAAATTCCACTCTGTGGTGCAGCGTTGCATCACACCAGTCGTCCCTGATTCGGGGACTCTTCTTAGCTTCTGGCTTCGTAATGTCGTGCAGATTTACATGGAATGACGGCCACATGTGCATCTTGGCAAAACGCAGTCATGGACTTGTTTACTTCTCGCTGTTGGGTCTCTAATGCAGCTTTACAGGGAGGTGAATCTCAAGGAGAGAACTCCCTCTAGTGGCTGTATGGGAACGCTTCCATCAGGAAACCCAGCTGACTATGATCGTGTGTTGGTTTGTATTTCTTTGCGCTGCTGTTAAATAAATCTAATAATCACTGTGTTGTGTGTTTGCAGGCGAAGAGAGCGGTGCAGCGAGGAGCCACGGCGGTCATCTTTGATGTATCTGAGAATCCGGATGCCATCGATCAGGTTTGTACACACCTAGATGGATTAGACCGTGTGTATGTGTAAACAATGATCTTCCTGTTCTGGGTGTAAGTGTGTGGATCCGCCTCGATCAGTCAGGCGTTCTGGGTTTTTCACCTCTCGAACTCGTGTTAGAAGAAGCTCACTGCGCTCCGACTGAAACTAGATCTCCAGGTTCAGTTTTCACTGAACCATGACCGAACTCTGTCAGGCTCACAATCACACAGGTAGTGCACATGACCTCATCTGCTGAGCCACAGAGCAGTCTTTGAGTGCACGTTAGACGGATCATGTATGTGCTACTGTAACAAAGTACATCTGTTCTCCAGCCTGACTTTCTCTCAGGGTTCCAGACTCCTGAGTCCCTGCTGTTAAACTGTAGAACACTCCAGTTGCTCCTCTGAGCGACTTTGTCACAAGAATTCTCTTGTGGTATTCATCCTTGCAAGGCCAGGCCTGGACTTGCAGAGGTTTTTTCTTCCTGTACTCTGCTCCTCTTCTTCTCTGCTGCTGGGTCGTAAAGTGCGTAGCAGAGAGATAAAAGGGATTGCGCCCAAACCACATGAAAGGCAGCGCTGTGCGGCTGTGTTAAATTCCCCCGAGAGGCTTTTCCAGTCAGAGCAGACCGAGCAGCAGAGACAGGAGCCGCAAGGCCGTGGGGCAGGGAGGGAGGAGCTTAAGGAGAATTAAGGTCCGTGGACCAGATTTAGATGAAGTGTCAGAAAGTTTAAAACACTCGACCTTCTTTCTCTCTCAATTTCTTCTTTACAGTAAAGATTGTGACAAAACCTTTTTAAAAAAACTGAAAAAAATCATTTTAGTTTTATAAACACTGTCATATAAAACATTAAGTCTCTTGAGATCTCTGGATTCAGGTGTTCTGATCACGTTGATGGTCACAGGTGTATAAAGTGTGAAAGAAGGAGTCGCTCTCAGGAGCTCTGGGAACATCGGCGTGATGCACTGACGGGACGCCACACGTGCAAAACGTCCCCGAAACTCCCTCAATGTTAAATATTCCAGTCAAACGTTAGTTGTCTTGCATTAAAGACCGGCTGAGGTGCACAGTGAGCAGATCTCAGTAACTTCCTGTGACCTTCAGATTAGTTCATGGGTTTCTATGGATGAAGCAGCTTCATCATCAAAGTTTCTCACGTCTTCTAAAACTGAAGCAAAAACACTGATTTCAGTTTATTCTACCTGATTAGGACCCGAAGATCCAGAGTTTGAGATGTTCTGCTAATAAACAGTTGTCTCCATGGAAACACTCTGACTGGCAATAAGATTTTATTTCTGGGAAAATATATTTTCTGCATTTTATTCAAATATATTTGAAATAACCAGAAATTGTTTTTATTGTATTTGCATGAAATAAGAGTTAGAATAAAGACTGACAGAATGTTTGAGCTCATTTTCATGGACTTTAACATCTGTTTGGTTTCTGTGTCTCGTATTTTTATAAAATAAAAGCATGTGGTTTAAGAAGTTTTCTCTCCGTTGTCTCTCCAGCTCAATCAGGTCGCTGAGGATCCCCTGAAGCGGCCGGTGGTTTACGTGAAGGGCAACGACGCCGTCAAACTCATGAACATCGTCAACAAGCAAAAAGTGGCGCGCGCTCGGATCCAACACAGGCCGCCGAGGGTAAGAGCGCACGCCACAGCCCCGTACGACACGACTAGGACAACCTGCGTGCATGTGAGACAGATCTAAAGCACATGTTAGGAACATGAAGATGTGCAACGTGTTTGTGAGGCCAAAACAGCACTGAGAAGTTTCAGATGTGAGGACAAAAGAAAATTCCAGCTGTGAAATCAGACCCTTCGCCTTTCTTCTGTTCCTCGCTGCCCCGAGGCTGAAGACTTTTTCACAGTGCTGCGACAGATTAATATCAGCCAGTCAAAGAGCTGTTTGTTTGCTTGGCTATTTGAAAAAGAGCGCAGCACACTTTGAGGTCAAATAACTTGACATAATGAAATCCTGAGAGAAAAGACGACTTGATGGGAGAATTTTTCTGGTGAGGAATAAAAACGAACTTCACTTCCAGACGCTGTTTGAAGTTTTAGTGTTTTTTTTTAATTCTGGACTGAGTGTCAGACAGTAAATCCTCACAGCAAACCAGCTGATCTCAGGATGGTCGTCGTCCGTTCAGAGCTGGAACCCGCCTGCAGTGAATAGAACGTTATTTTTTTATGGAAATGAACTGATTTGCATGAATAATCAGCCTTGAATCGACTCCTAAAAACGCCTCCGGCTCATTTTTGAAGGTCGCGTTTGATCATTTTATTTATTAAAGTAAACCGGTCGCAGCTTTCTGCCTTTATAACAAATCTATAATTAAATATGCAAAACTGTTGGAGAATTAAAAACACATTTTACTGGCAAAACAAACCTTCTAATGAGCAACATGCTGATATTTCTTAACATATTTTGTTTCTTTTGGCTTCTTTTTTCACAGCAGCCCACGGAATATTTTGACATGGGCATCTTTCTGGCTTTCTTCGTCGTCGTCTCGCTTGTCTGTCTCATCCTGCTCATTAAGATTAAATTAAAGCAAAGAAGAAGTCAGGTGAGTGTATCTGCATCCTGAGTCACACAGAACCAAACACACCCTGATGCATCACAGTGGACCTCGTTTTTCCAGTCTGCAAGACCCGGGTACGGGCTGCAGGTGTTGAGTCAGGTGACAGCGGCTCCGCTGGTGATTAATTCCTCCTGCGTGTTGACTTGAAGCTCTCAGTGGAGAATTATGTGGAGTGCATGAATCAGGATTAGCATTTAATTAATGTTGATGAGCTAGCAAAGCCAGAAGCACAGTGATGTCATGACAGAGCAGAAAACCTTTTGTGGCGTCTGTTAAGATCGACATAATCCTGCTGGAACACATCAATGTGTGTAGCTGAGAGATTTTTTTATTTTCATTTTCATATCAACACTTGTCTCTGCAGCAGGAGCCTGTCTGTCTCACATAACATTGTTTTTCTTTCCTAAATGTAAAAAAAAAAAAAAGAAAAGAGGAAAACGCTTGAGGCGTAAATATTTTGTAAACAATGCGTCTGCATTCCCGTTGTTGCTTTAAATAAAGGATTCCTCGTGGTTTCGTCTGTGCAAGAATCTAGTTAAATATAAACTGAAAGCACTAGTTTGTTAACCATCATCCCAAAGTTCATTGTTCTCGTGTCCATCAGGGTTTCAGTCTCATCCTAAAAGGTCTGCAATTATCTAGATGTGATCGTGCAGAAAGGGAGAGACTCCCTCCGGTTCAGTTCAGCCTCAACATAAATAACTGTCATGTGAAGAGTGTCGAGTTTAATCAGCAGATGCTGTAAATCATCATGTCTGCTAAATTATTCATCAGGTTTTTCATCAATAAATTTTCTGAAACAAATTAGAGACAAACTGGATTCAGAGTTGGTTTTGTTGCTAAATGTTTCCTGCAGCGCTTCAACACTTCGCAGCACGTTTGCAGCTTGTTTGGAGGTTCTTTAAAGCTTCTCGTTTCCTCCCTGCTGCAGAGCTCAATGAACAGAATGGCCATCCAGGCGCTGGAAAAGATGGAGACCAGAAAGTTCAAGGCGAAAGGGAAAGGGCAGCGTGAGAGCAGCTGTGGAGTCTCGGATTCGCTGAGCAGCAGCTCGACCTCCGACTGCGCCATCTGTCTGGAGAAGTACATCGATGGGGAGGTGAGAAGACACAATGGGAATATGTTTCAGCACAACAGGTTGATTGCAGATTTAAAAAGCGTTGTAGTTTAACATGCACGAGTTAAAGCTCTACACCCGGACCGGTGGGATCATGGAGCCACTGAGTTTGTTTTCTATTCATGACACGTTCCCTAGACATGAAACAAAATGCTGTTTCAGGGACAATAGAATGGAAGTCCCCCGATGTGCTGTGGGACCGCAATCCTGCCGTCTTTACTGACGCTCTTTCCGCTACCTTTCAAATGCTTAGTTCAGTCTTTCAGAGCACCTGGTGAGATAAGGGATACCCAGAGTGCACTGGGTTGTGATTACACTTCCTGTTTTTCTCTTTTAATCCTTGGAGGAGTCACTGTCAAACTATGTATCCCAATCTTGGACTTTACTGTAACTGCGTTGCTCATCCTTTATTCATGGACGCTGGAGGGACAAACCCAGTCCCCCAGGGGGACGCAGTCTGTGTTTGTGTGTGCTCTGTGGTTATGTGTCTTTTTGGTGAGGAGGAGAAGAAAACACAACAAAGCATGGCGCCAGGATTGCACAGAAGGAAGTGGCGATATAAAAGGCCGAATGGCATCAAAGCGCTTTTTGAGCACTGAACTAAGCAACAAAAGCTCAAATGGAAAAGAGCCTGAAGATGAGTCATATATTAAGCCACAGAGTTTTTCCTTGTTGGGGAACATTCTACCTCAAAGTGGCTCCTACTTTTTTCTTTCACCGCCACCAATTCTCCATCTGAAGTCCGTGTTGTATGTTAAAAGGAAGCTGTTTGTTCAGGAAATAAAAAGTGAGAATAAGTGTGAAAGTTATTTGTGATAAGAGATTTTGATGGTGTTGAAGTTTGTTCCTCAGACTTTAACAGTTCTGTGTGACTCTGCTGCCACCTTGTGGACACATCAGTCAGGCTTCGATGTGGATGTATAACAGGGTTTCAACCCTTGATCTGCACCATTCTTTTATTTTTGTTTGTCTTTAATTTCCCGTACTTTCCGGGAAGCATATTAAATATTTTCCTTTACGTTTCAGGAGTTGCGGGTGATCCCTTGTGCTCACAGGTTTCATAAGAAGTGTGTGGACCCCTGGCTGCTGCAGCATCACACCTGTCCTCACTGCAGACACAACATCATCGGTGAGTTTCTTTACTTTTTACTTAAGAATCATGTTAAATAGAAACTAAGTGTCGATGTGTGATCAAGCTGATGTTAAACAATGTTTTTTTTTCTAACAGAGCAAAAGAAGGGAAATCCAGGACCAGCATGTATAGACCCTGGTAGTGCACTTCATGGCAGGCAGCGGGTGGTGCTCCCAGTCCATTATCCTGGCAGGGTGCACCGAGCTGGCCAGGTGACCGCCTTCCCAACAAGAACCAGCATGGACCCCCATGGCAATCCCATCACTGTACTCACAGTGGACCAGCACCCAGATCCACAAGGTCTGTACCCGCCCCAGTCGACGTCGGCCTTCCTCCGGAGCTACCACCCCGCCCTCCACCTGGAGCATTCGCTCAACCCCCACCACTGCAGATTAGAGCACCGTGGACCCCCCGCCTACCCTGCACAGCCGCACCACGCTGCTTTTAAACGACCCAAGTTCCACGGCCGGAGTTTCTCCCGAGCAGCCTGTTTTTCGCAGTATGAGACCATGTACCAGCACTACTACTTTCAGGGCTTGTCTTTCCCTCAGCAGCCTGATGGGGGCCAGGGGCCTGTGATGGCTGGACAGCTGGGTGGAGGTGGAGCCCACAAGGGTCATCACAGCAGAGCCTTTCAGCAAGGACTCTTATACCCCACAGTGGTGCACATGGCTCCTCCCTCCTCTTCAAGGATAGGTGACAGCAGCAGCACCTCTGGCCTGAGCTGTTACCATGGCCACCGCTCGGTGTGCAGCGGTTACCTGGCTGACTGTCCAGGCAGTGACAGCAGCAGCAGCAGCTCTGGACAGTGTCACTGTTCCTCTAGTGACTCCATGTTAGACTGTACTGAGGTCAGTAACCAGGGGGTGTACGGAAGCTGTTCCACTTTCCGTAGCTCGCTGAGTAGCGACTACGATCCCTACGTGTACCGGAGTAAGAGTCCCTGTAGGGGCTCCATGGGGGAAGCGGGGGCTGCAGCTTGCAGCACGGTTCCTATCGAGGACTCATCAGTCCCCGCCCCCATGGGTCATGACTGCCTCCAGCTTCCTGCAGCAGCTTCAGGCTACAACTCGGGGGACCACCACTCCAGCTGCAGTCTGGAGCCCAGTTATAGCAGTCGTTCATCACTGGAACCCCGGGAGAACAGCAGCACTACCTCAGCTGGGGCTCTGGAGGCCGCTGCAGCCGAAAGAGGAAATGGGGCACAAGACGAGTCGGGGGAACTTGGGGCTGCAGCCTGTAGCTGCTGTTTTGAGGTAATTCCTCCCAGTGCTGAGTGCAAATTGCAGGACTCGGACCAAGCTGGACCTGTAGCCTCAGGACTCTGTCAAAGGGGGGTGGACTTTCAAAGCCCTGCTTCCAAAAACTACTTTGCTCCGGAGCACCTTTGTCCTCCCTCTGAGCAGGTGAGCTATGAAGGGCTGCCTTGCTGCTTCTACAAAGAGATGAAGGTCCACAGGGCCACAGCAGGACATTTCACCGAGGACTATGCTGTTAATGTGCAGTATGCACATGCAGACTCAGAGGCCTGCTCAGGACAGGGCTGCTGCGAACTCAACCACAGAATACCCATAATTCCAGAGGACACGGATTGTGAACTGGGCTTAGGGGCGGAGTCCCAGAGCAGCTTATTACCTGTCAGCATCACGGTGGAGGCAGAGTTACGGACAGGTGAGGAACACGAGCCTATGGAGAGGTACTTCCCCTCGGGACAGCTGAGAGGTCAGGCGGAGGAGACCCGAGCTTTGTTCCACCCTCAGCTGTCTGCCAGTCCGCCTGCACTGGGAACCAGTACTCCAACAAACGAGGGAGATCTGGGCATATGAACAGAAATCTAGAACAAAGAGAGAAAATATGTGGTACGGAGTCAGCCGGTCGTTGAAACCCTGAGTTGCCTTGTTCTAACCTTGCTCTCCGAGCGCTGAATGTTATCATCTTAGATTGTGGTTTTCTACTGAAATGACCTGATATTTTCTAGATTAGCAACGTATCATGTTCATTCCTGTGGCTGCAAACGTCTCAAGACTCTGAGACAAACTTATACGATGAAGATTGTTGGAAGTTGCTAACTGCAGCTAAAATGTCGCTGCCATGAAGGGTTAGTAATCCGGGCCCTGTTTTCACATTTCTTGGGTTTTTTTTTTTGGCAAGCTGTAGGAATTTGAGATTTTAGCTGATAAAAGTAGACTTTGTATTCACACGTCTGCATATATACGTTTTATGTGTGCGCACTTAAACACTGACTGCCTATAAAGCTTCAAACACCAACTAAAATGATTCTATAGACAAAGCTGAACCAAAACAGAAAGACATGATTGTTTTTATAGTTGAAGAGCAGGAAGAGAGTTTTTCTCGAGCTGCGACTCACAGATTTATCTAAAGAAACTACAGAAGAGCTCAGAAATGTGAATGCAAGGCTGACACTGATCTCCAATCATTATCCAGAACTCGTTCATGCATTTCATTTCTGTTCTTTGTGGCCTACGTATGTGAGAGAAGCAACATTAGAGCCTTATAATAGTAAGATATTAGCAGCCGTTTGAAAGGACACTGCACAGCTTTTGGTGTTTTGAAGCTGCTCCAGCTGTTGTTTGGAAGCACTTAGAGTATTTTTGCTGCCAGATACCCAGTTTCCTCTGTGAGGTGCTCTTATATCAATAAAAGGTTCTAGTTTGGATCTAAAGGCCAAAGGAAAGTAGCTGAAACAGATTTATTTCATAAGGGTTCCTTAATGTACTGTGACTTTTTTTTGTTTTTTTACATACCACAGCATCTGAATCATAACGTGCCGTGCAGAATACATTCATGCAATATCAATGCTTTTCATTCATGCCTTTCTGTTTGTACTGCAGACTGTTTTTATACTGTTTCTATGAAATATCCACGTTCTCTACACAGAGGAAAACCTGAAATAATCCTATTTATAAGTTAACCCAGTCCTGTAATCATGTCAGAATCTAATCTTGCCTTTGCATAGAGATATGTACCTACTGCAAATATAACATTTTGGGTACTTGAGTCACTATTTAATTTTTCTGTTATTGTTTCTAGCACTTAAGATAAAAAAATGTGTACAAAAATTAATATTTTTAATTTTCTAAGAATAATTATTTTCTGTCGTACCATTACAAATGTTAAAAAAAGCTAGAAATCAATCTGTGTATATTCTGTATCTGTATAGCAAACACATTTCATAAATGGAACTATGTTCTCTGAATATTTATTTGCTAATATATTTATCTTTAAGCCATGTCTTATGTTCAGAGTGGATGAACATTTGAGTTGTTTGGTTGCTTTTGTTTTGAGAGAAATCACTAACATGAGACTTTGTATATACATGGTAATTATTGCACACAAGACGATTAAATCTTCTCTGACCAAAAAAAGAACCTGATTTTAAAACTTTAGTACTATACAGTTTTGTAATTAAAGTGTACAAAGATCTGTAAAATATACAGTTTCATTCAAGTAACCTGATGTTCTGTCCTGTTTCTACCTTACAGTCAAATCTCAGAGTTTTATTAGTAATAAAATTCAGATTTAATTATTTAAACCAGTTACAAAATATTAAAGCTATTTAACAGCTGAAACATTGAAAATAATTTTAGAGTGGAGTTTTAAAGGTGCAGCTTCATGAAGCTCACGCACCAGGTGATGTCATAAATAACAGGCTCTGACCTTTGACCTGCAGTCTCTGCTCAGCTGCACGTCAGCCTGAAACACAGAATCAGTCTCTCACTTTTCTGTCTTCAGTGTCCTTTTTTCTTCCTTTTGCACGTCACAGCTTGAAACCGGAGTGAAGAGCGACGACGCCACCTGTCAGGTTGTAGTACTGCACACAGCAGAAACCTGCGTCCTCTATCATGTCTTTAAACTCCTCCTGCAGACGAGAACAAAGGAAGTAATTAACAGGGAAACTCCCAAACAGCTGCACGTTGTAAAACCATTAGCTCATTTTCACAAGACGGATAACGACAGACACAGATCTGTTTTACCTGGTCGGGAAACTTCCGGATACTCTCCACTAAATACTGATACGACTTCCAGTCTCCAGCAATGACCTCTCCTAAAACTGGGATCACCTGGAAGCTGTAGGCATCATACAGCCTGAAAAAAAATACAAAGATTTCAGTTACCAGCTGAGCTAAAAGGTCTTTTCTCCAGACTTCCAGCCTTTACTCTAAAAAGTTGATAAGAATAAGATTTATATTAAATAGTTTAAGTGCAGACATTTTTACAGCTATATAAATAAAAAGAATATTGTAATATCTAATTGATTTGAGTTAATCAGGTGTTCCAATTTAACCTGAGCTTTCAGCTGATTGGTGCATTAGCAAGCCAGAAGAGGGCAGCGTTTCTCCAAACCATAAAGACATTATGAACAAATCAAAATATTTCAGTTTAACACTGTGTTTTCACACTAAACCATCCACTGTGAATAAAACCTGTTTGAACTCTGGGTTTTACCACCGAGGCCTAAATAAGCCTCGAGGGCTACTGTCCTGCATGTTTTAGATGTTTTCCTGCTTCAACACACCTGATTCAGATTGTCATTAAGTCCTGCAGGAGCCTGTTAACAACCTCTTCATTGTATTAGGTGTGTAGAAGCAGGGAAACATCTAAAACATGTAGGATCGTGGCCCTGAAGACCTGGATCTGGACTCTCCTGGTCTAAATCGTCTGTAATTTATGATGTGCAGATTAAGATTAAGAATAAGGGAAGGATTTTGTTCTGAAACAGATTCAAACTGAAAGCTTGACCCACCGTGACAGAAGAGGATTTGTCACTTTGCTGAACTCCAGGCACATGAACCTGCCGCCAGGCTTCAGAACCCGCAGAGCCTCCTGGAGGGCCTAAACAAGTCAATGATTAATACTTTCGTTAATTATTTGTCAGGAAAATAAACCTGTAGATAAGGTTAAAAGACTCATTTTGAACTAGTGTGCTTGTTGTAACAGTTTTGTTAGGTACCTGATTGATATGAGTGACGTTTCGAATACCAAAGGCGATGGTGTAAATATCGAACTGGTCATCATCAAAGGGCAGCTCCTCTGCATCTCCCACCACCCACGACAGACCTGACACACACATAACAAGCAGCTTTCAGTTTCTCACACTTTGGAACATTTTAATATTTGTTGCATGTTACTATCCCAAGATTTTTACATGCAAATGGACATAATCTGACAACAATAATAAAACAGGTGCTGAGCTTTGGGGCACCTGCAGATCTTTTAAACTCACCAGAAGAGACGCCCGTGCCATCAGCTCTCTGTTTCCCCACCTTGAGCATCTCCTTGTTGATGTCACAAACCACAGCCTTTGACTCTTGAAGTCTGTCATCAGCAGCAGAAATATCCTGCCATGATGGAGGCTGACTGGACGCGATGGTTCGCCGCTTCTGCCTCTCTAGCTGATACTGAACATAGTCCAGGAAACGGAAAGCAATGTCACCTACAGGGAAGGATCAAAGCAGCACAGATGTCAGTGGAGGATTCAGCCAGGTGATCTGGAGAGGGGTACAAACTGCTTTACCCGTTCCACCTGCCACATCGAGGAGCCGAGAGCCAGGCTGTGGGTGCATGACGTGCAGCAGCATGTCCTTCCACAGCCGGTGGATCCCTAGACTCATGGCATCATTCATGATGTCATACTTCTGAGCCACATTCTCAAACACCTTATACACTAAAAAGAGAAACGTGAGCAGGAATAAAAGTTCATTCATATTTTTATGTCTGACCCACACACTGATCAACACTCCCTGGAAGAAAGAAGACTGCAATAAGTTCAGATTTATAACTATATGTTGCAACTGTGTGAACAAACACCAAGAACCTGCATGTGATTTAAAATGTTTCATTATGCAAACTCATTTATTTTTACTTTAATCTCTCATAAAAATTATCTTTGGGTCTCACGAATTGTTATTTTTAATTTTTAAATGTAGTTTATACACAATGTGACAAACATTATGTTTCACCTTAAAAAAAAACATAAAAGTTGAAAACGTTTCCATATAGAAGTCAATTGTAAGCCGAATAATCTAGAAAATCATTACAAATCTGAAAATATCCTACAAGTTGTCCTTCGAGTATAATAACTGCAGGAAACTTGTTAAACTGAAAAAAGCCGGATTTTTTAGCGCAGTTCTGTAAGTCTCCTATGTGCTGTCACCCACCTCTTTTTGCCTTCTCTGCCTCGGACACCGTCTCAAAGCCGAAGTGAGTACTTCTGTCCTCCGCTGCATCGCTAAAACAACGACCAGACAACGTCCTCCAGCAGCAACCTGAGCGACACGCAGGGCGGGAAGCCGAGGAGATGCTGTTTCTGTGAGAAAGACGAGCCAGCTGACGGACCAGAACTCGCATGGATGCGGCCATGTTGACGGCTTGCGCAACTGAAGCATTTCTTCTTCTGGTGTGGAGCAGGTAGCGGATTTTTGCTGCCACCTACAGGCCGTTTGTAGCATCGCGCTGACCAGGTCAAAGCAACATGCTGTTTTAATTTATCAGTTAAATTTACCTGAATGCAACTAAAACGGCTAGTGAAATAAATCAACATGATTCGTATTATAATAATTTAAACTTTGAAATGTATAGTTGACATCTGTTTATACTTATCCAAGATATATGTAATATTGATTGAACTAGTGACTCATTTTAGAATTGTCACTCTGCATTTCATCAGTTAACTCTTGGATTTTAAACATAAATGTTTGTGTTGCCTAGCAACAGCCTTGTTGTCTTCCTTTGTGTTTGGACTATTTGTGTTGGTGAAGACGATAAATGATTAAATGAATCATAATCTGTTGTTGCTTACTGATATAAAAAAAAATAAAATGTGCTTGTAGAACTTCGGGATAAAAGTAATATCACACTCGAGTTTGTGCTGTTTTACTGAATATCAGCCCTGGTGGGATTACCTGCGGCACTCGACCTCGTGCCTACGACCAAATCACACCAGTGCTGATATTCGGTACAACAGCATGACCTCGGGTGTGAAATTACTTAATTATTCGGTAATTGCTAATATTTTCTCTCAAGTAGTTACTTCTTCATTCATTCAGAACAAAAAAGTGATAAATAAAATATAAACATGGAACAATAAGTCTGCAAATGTGAACAAACTGTAACAGCCAACACAAATTTAAAATCTGGTTTTGGTTCTTTTCATCTAAATATATGTTTATGTAGATGTTTGTAGCAAAACATCCATCAGATGATTCAAAAAACAAACAAACAAATTGCTTATTACTTTTTGCTTTATTGGATCAAAGATCTGAAATCTAATTTTATTGCTCTATTCTCCTAAAAAAGCATATCGTAATCCAGAAATTAATGTGAGGCTGCTCTCACAGACCGTCGTGAAGATCATTGAATTTATTTGATAAAAAAAGGACCAGCATCAAATCCTCATATCTAAAAGGCTCGTATCAGTGAATTTGTAAGAGTTTTGCATACTGAGTTCTGCAATTATCCAGACTAAACAGGCTAATGCATGTATTCACAAACCACTGAAGGGCATCGGGCTGCTTTAATCGCAACAAGGTCACAGACAATGTTGCAAAGCGAGGCAGATTTAAACAGGCAAGTTGCTGCACAACCAGAAAAACTCTTTTAACAGTTTTTTTTTGCATCCATTAGGGCATAAAAGCTTTGCTTTTCTTCCAAACAACTCCTGTCTGAATCCACCTGACTTGAGGACTCAGAGTGCAGAAAGAGGCAGGTATTGTTCTCCGTTCTTCTCACTTTCTCATCCCAACAGTAACTGGACACGGCCTTCTTTTGTCCTATTGTTGAGTTAATTACTTATTGACTGGGATTCAGAGGGATCTGCTTACTCCAGGCTTCTCTCTCGGCTTTGGGAACGTTGACCACAGGGGACGTGCAGACTGATGCTTTTCACAAACACTGAGGAATGATGAAAAAGCTCTGAGTGAACTCTATGGACTAAAGATTAAGCCAACATTATTAGTTGTAGTTTCTGGTTGTGGCTCCACAAACACAGAGTTTATATCATCTTAAGGATGCTCTATCACCACTTTTTATTATTCTACAGTTTGATGGACATACTTTTTTTGGAATGTGAGATCAAATTTACATTTTCTTCCTTTTTATTTTCTTTACAAAATTCTGACTTTTGCTTTAAAGTTTAATTCAGTTCAATTTGATTTTGGAAATATTAGTTTTGTTAAATGACATGCAGCAGGATTATATGATCTAACCAAAAAAAATATGTTCTCTAAAAGCAGGAGCAACATTTTAAACAGTTTTTAAAAAACAAAGATTAAGTGAAACAAAAAAAAATCACCTTTTATGAATTAAAAACCTCACAGCTCACATCTCAAGTGTTCCAGCTTATTACACATTCTTTTATGTTTGTTTTTTTTTCCACAGCGTTCCAGTTGTAAAAGCTGGACTCCTGCTGTTCCTTCTAAAACGTGCAGGTTGCATGCTTGACCTCGTCACAGAGGGAAACCAATGGGTAACACATGGCCCTCCAAATCCTCCACATGTGTGTATGTGTGTGTGATCATCTCCAAACAATCTGGGACTCATTGCACATATCTGATAGGTATTTAACTTTATGGAAAAAAAATGAAGAAAGTGGTGCAAATGCCCAAACATACAAGCAGCGAAGCCTTGACCTCTTAAAGAAGAACAGATTTTCAAAGCTTTGTTTGGTTTGACGCATAAAATGTGGAAAAAAGTGTTTAAAATGTTGAATAAGAATAAACACAACATGGTCTTAAGAAACATGCATACAGTGTTTATTTGCAACCAGGACACATTAAATAAAACTACAAAGATACTTCACTTATACAAAAGATAGATTATATCCCATTCACATACAAAATAACAATAATTTACTGTATAAATTAAAATTTCACTATTCTGCTATTTACAATAAGATGAAAACACAGTTTTGTCTCCATGTGATCGTTTTCCACAGGGCTTCTGGTGTTGTTTTCATGTCATCGAGCACTTCCAGACATTCACAACAATTTGGGAAAAGGTTGTTTCCAGCCGCTCTGAAGATAGCGTGGAATTTTCCGACTGACTGGAGGACAGGACGGAAATTGGGAGTTTTGCATATTTCACCGAGCTATCCAAACAAATATACCCTTATTAGATATTAACTGTCAGATTGTGTTAGCTTGTGTTTGATTCCAATGCATATTATTTTTCCATCTACTCTTTTTTGGCTCTCTACGCATGGTCTGCTCTGAACACCACAGAGCCAGGGGCTTCTGCTTATGTCCTGCAATAATTAACATGAGTTACAGCTGAGTGGATGAGCAGAATACAGCACAGAGTCACACTACAAACTTCTAGTTGTTGTTTTTATTATGGATTAAAATTCTGCATGAATATTGAAAAATCCTTAATCTTTTCACTTGAATGTGCTTTTCCATGCGTGAAATAAAGCCTTTTGTTTTAAGTGCTCAGGTCGAGTTTATTTTCACTAAAACAGAATAAATACTGTTTTCTTTGTAAGTACAAGCTAAAATTAAGTGCGTCTGTGTGTTTCTCTGAGGTGACTACGTATAGAAACCACCTCAAGCATCCAGTTCCACAAAAGAAATACCAATTGCTATGCTGATGGCACACGGGTGGATTCTGACCTTTCACAAGAAGTTAAAATGTCACAGCACTGCACAGAAAACCGTTACAGCTGCAAACATGCTGTCAGCTTGTGGGTGGCTGCCTGAAACCCTGCATGGCTATATTGTTTCTGCTCAACCTTTAGGCCTGAAATCTCACAGACAAGTAAAAACGTATGTGTTTTAGAACATTTCAACACACTTTAATGTTGTATAAGTGGAACTAAATCAGTGAGAAGGTTTAAAAGAAAAGCAGATGCTTCACTCGAATGGTTTGTTGAGAATCAACAATGAAAAAGTGGCCATAAATATCAACATACCGACAATGAATTACATATTATACAACAATATTCACACCTTCTCCTGTAATCAAAAGACAATGGGAACAATATGTTCAGTAAATGTCCAAGACTACATATAAGAGCACACAAATGTAAAAAAAAAAAATGTTTTAACATAATTTCTGTTGGAATTCATGTTGCATGTGTCCATTATGCAAAAAAAGAATTAAAAATAATATTTCATAGAATGTTTTATGTAAAAAAAAAACTCTTTAAGATCTAGGATCTTATTATATCCATGTTTAAGAATTTAGCTCTTCATATTTGGTTCTGACCTTTGTGAGAGATTCTAGTCCATTTTAAGAAAGAAACAGATGTGGGAAATCTGAGAAAGAGAAAAGGAAATCCTTAAGGCACTTGAACACCATCAAACCGGAAAGACTCCCACCCACAACCGAGTAGAAAAACCCTCAGATCTTCCCTAAATGGCAGTTTGTCTGCAAACAGCAACTCTGAGATCCCAACCTTCCTCTGAAGGAGGGAGGCTACATCTTCTCTACACCCAGATGGCTGAGTGTCGAGCAGGCGAGGGAGCTCTCTCTATCCTCGATCTCGTCATTTTAAAACAAGCAATTCATCCAAAAAGTGCTTCAGTACGTATTTGTACCATCTGTTTGACATTCCCACAACCTGTTTCCATCTCCTCTGAAAGCATTTTGTCATGTAAAAACACAGTAAAGAAAATAAAGAAACTTTAAAACAGAGAAAACAAACATATACAATCTTTGGAGGGGAAGAATTCTGGATTTTGGTTGTAAATGTTCATCCATATGAGGCAGTTAAATGTTATATAAATTCTTAGACAGCCCGTGTTCTGGAGTTAGCCATCGTTCTGTATATTTTCACTGATTGATGAGTCTGCAATCTGGAGGGATTTTTGGAGGTATGCTAATCGGTAGGGACGGCTATGGGGGATGAAAACGGTCACCTGCATGTTAAAAGCATCCTTTTATTTTAGATAGAGCTGCAGGTCTTCCTCCAGTCTTTTACTCTCCTCTCTGACACTGCGGTCCTTTGACAGCCTCGCCTGACCCTTCGTCTTTGGTGCTGAGAAGGATGAGAGTGCCTCGCCACTCTGGCCCAAAGGCCATTTGGCAGCAGTCACTGAGTCAGTTGTCATTAGCCACTCAGTCGTTGGCTTATTAGCATAGCACCTCATAAGGTTTGATTGTCTGAGGGCCTTAGCGTCTGATGACCCTTGAGTAGTGGTGGATGGCGGTGTTTGGGTAATGGTGGAGAGCAGCAGGAGCGCTAGTGACCCACCAGAGGACTGAGGTCACCGTGGTGGTTCTTTAACTTCTTTTTGAAGAGGGAGATGGTGGAGGGTCGATACAGGATGATCCACGGCTCAGAGGACACCGTGTTCTGGCTGCAGCTATCTGAGCCGCTAACGGTCGGGATATTTGCAGATCTACACAAATAAAAAAAAAATAAAGATTATGAACAAAAGAGACATATATATAAGGATGCTTATAATAAAATAAATAGGATTAAGTCGGATATGACTAACTATTTACATTTTGTGCTTATTTCACCCAAAATGTTTTGATTATTTTTTTTATTAAAAGTTACATTTTGAGTTATTGATGGGCAAAAATGCAAAACATGATTCAAACTTTCTTTTACATTGGAGTCATTTTCATTAAGATGTAAAATATTTGTTGGAGTTTTTCAGTATTAAAAATACTGTTAAATCTGGTGTTGAGATTAAAATTTAAGCCACTAGATGTCGCTAAATCTCACAGACTGGAAATTAAAATTTCAGAGGTTGACAGATCTGTTGACCCAAAAATCAGAGCTACACTGTACCAACGATGTTTAGTATAAACTCTAACTTAGATCAGAAAATAATTTTAGAGTCATTATTCTTGAAAATCATGAACATTTTTAATGATCTAAAATACTTTTTTCACCAAGAGTAAAATAAACTGTTTTTAGCAACTAACATTTGTTATATTATATTTCAAGAATGAAAAACCAAACAGTTGTTTTGAAAGAGAGTTAAATTAATTCATTCATTTACACATGAAGATATTTTAGAATATCCTAAGTTAGTTTTAGCTGTTTTTCTGTAGTTTCTAATGCAACATAAAAGTAAAATAAAATTCCTTCGAAAAAACATTTCATGAGAGACATTAAGTGCAACCCAGGAACCATTTGCATTCATAACCTTTTAAAACGTGTCACAGATGAGGTTTTAAACTGTCATGAGAACATTCATACTTGTTGTTGCCAGCAACAACTTATTAATGTAAATATGAAAATACTCAGAAATCTGTATTTTTAGTAAAGTGCACACACAGATGGGTGAATGTGAGTGTTAGTACTCAGCAAACAGATGTTCATATCTGCTCTGCAGAGTTCTAACTTTCATTTAAACTGAGTTTATTTGTAAGACAGCTGGATACTGAGTAGATTACAGCTAGATTAGAGGGTTTGGGAGGAAAGACAAACTCTTCTTTTTTTTATTCTTTCATATTTTGTATAACAGACACTAAATTTCTCCTCAGTTCACCTTTAATATGAAAAATAATTAAATTGAGAGAACCTGCTAAATTACAGGTTATTCGTGGGAAATATATTTTTTCCACATAAACATTTCTGCACACTGTGACTGTGTCATTTTGAATAATTTTGACAGGAAAGCTTTGCTGTTTGATGCTTGGTGGCTCAAACTAACACGCTCGTACTTACTTGACTGTGACGTGGAGCAGCAGCTTTGCAACCATGGCTATCACCGTCAGTATGAGGAGAGCAGACAGAGCGTAGATGGTCCACACTGCAGAGAAAGAGTGACAGTAACAAGACATCAAACATTCTGTCACTGTAATGAAAACAAACTGAAGCATGCTGAAAAGATTAGCAAGCAAAGAGTTATTCAAGCTCTGCTGGCACACCTGTTAGCAGCGTTCAGCCAGCAAATTGTCAAGAAACAGTGACACATTATCAGTGCACATCTGTTCTCCTCTGGCGGAGAAACACACGAGGTAGCTCATTCTGGCAAGGCATGTGGGACTTGGAAAGAAGATTTGCAGGAATTTGCAAAGCACAAGTTGAGTCAGTCCAGCCTGCAAAACTCTGACAAGACGTCTGATTGTGATCAGCAGGGAGACCCAAACTTACTTCACTTCTGAGTGATTGTCAGAAAAATATGGACTAAACTCCCATAAATGACTTTGGGGGGTTGTGTTGTGCTCAAGCTTGTAGAGAAGCATTTCAGCAGAATGAGTTGAATAATGTTAGAAGAATGAGGTCATGCTACACGGCAGTATCGGGGGTGTTAACATACTAGCGCTGTGGCCGGTGGTCTCGCCGCGTCCAGCCCACTGACCTGGCATGTTTTGCTCCGGTTTCCCAGGGCTGGACGTGATCACATAGAGGATCTGGGAGGAACGTCCATTAGATGTGCTGTTGGATCTCTCAGTGACACCGCTGGCCAGATGTGGCCCCAACGTGCTGGAAGCTTCTTCTCTGTCATCCTCAGCATCGCCTTCAGGCTCTGTTGTTCTAGTATCTTGGATTCTGAGGGCTGCAGAAGAAAAATATGTTGACAAACACACGGACTGATGGATGTTTGAAGACATCATATAGACAGATATTTTATAAATAACATTCTGAGGTTGATCAGCTGCAAAACTACAAGGAAAAAAAAATAAAAAACTGTCATTATTTGTCAAGCTCTAAATGTAAAATGACATAACTGCAAGTTTTAGAAGATTAAATTAATTTCTAAGCCAAGTGCACAGAAACCAGTGGTGGTTTGAAACCTTAACAAAGTATCATACCTCCTTATAACTTACAGTTTTTATGGACTTTTGGTTTTGAATTTTCAGGGACATGAATGGTGGGTGGGGGACGCCGCGAGTACCACAGACACGGGACAAGAACTGTTCTGTGTTAATCTCATCAGAATGTAAATCACGTCTTTAATGAATCTTCATTTGTAAATTGTGTTAAAAAATATAACACATTGGTATTTAAAGTCCTCACACTCACCTACAGAGTTTTAAATGACTGATTAGTTCTAAAAGCTTTTAATTAAACACACAGCTGCTCGTAGACTCAGAATCTGCTGGTTGTTACTTGTACAAAGCTAAAATCTTTGGCTCCAAGACTGAGGAACTGTTTGTCTTTGAAACTCCATTTTACTAGTTGTTTTTCAAAATCACCAGAAAACTTGTTTCATTGGGCTTTAATGCAGCCATTCTGTTGTTTTTATTTCATTTGTGCTTAATGAATTACTTACATCATGTTTTTAATATTAAAGACAGCAAAGGGACGAGTGAATCTGTTTGTTCTCTCACAGTGCTGTAAACCCTGAGCTGCTCGGGGTTTCTTCCAACTAGACAAATTAAAGAATGTTTGTAATAAAGTCTGTCTGTTTTAATGTGCGTAAAGCTCCAGATTTTCATTATAAAGTAAGCTTGTTGGGGAGCGAGGATCATTTTAGCTCATTTATGTGTTCCCAGATGAAAGTCATTTCCTAAGTAAGAAATCTTCTGCCTTTTTCTTTTCTTCTCCCAAACATGATGCAATTTATTTAAAATATTAACATGAGCTGTAAGATTTATGACTATCAGACTCCTTTATTTATTAGATTTTAGTTTGCACAAAGCTTCTGTAAAGAGCATCGTCTCAGAGATCGATGACTAAATTGCGACTGTGATCATCTGCAAATGAATTATTGTGCTTCATTTATCTGCCTCCAACACATCTGTCTTCTAAACAATAGAAGATACTTTCAGCTGCATCTAAGATGCAAAGATAAGTAACTAAATTCCATTCTACACTCATCTTGACACTAAACAGAGAGTCTCACCGGTTGAATTAGGCCAAAAATAAAAGTTACTGTAAAGTTTAGAGCAAATCAGCAAATAATAAATAAATAAATGTCAGAACTGCATCTAGAGATTCGGCTCCCGCCCTCCGTCTCTCTGCCATGAATGGTGGTTGGATGTTAAAGCAGTGTGGGATATTTTTTCTAACATTTAATCGCTCAACCTGACTGTGATCTTCCCGGAACGTTCCACATGTTTCCCATTTGCAGACGATATAACATGCTTCAAACCGGGTCCCAGCTGAAATGCACCGCCATCCTCATCTGAGAGCGTTTAGCTTGAAATTACTGCTTCAGCCACCCAGCCAGTCACCACAGACATACAGAGTGCCAGAGGAGGCAGCAATACAGTAAATTACACTCAAGTAAAAGTACCACTGGTGAAGTTTTACTGAAGTACATGTGAGATTTTGCCATTTCAAAATGAAATTTGTTTAGTTTTCATTATATTTGTACTGGTATGTGCATCTCTATTCTATTTTAGTTTCACTCTGTTTTGCTAAAAGATAAATAGAATTATTTACATTTATTTTACTCTGCAACATATTCCAGTTATTGTCGTGTTATTTAACCTCCATCTTTCTCTTTTCTCCCTGAATGAATTTCTCTTTCCTTTAATAAAACAGGTGTGTTTCGTAGTAGAAGCTGATCTTCTCTTAAATCACTTCTCAGGTTTCATTTCTGAGCAACACAGTGTCTAATGCAAAACAAGACCCATGACTTAAGGAGAAAGTGTTGCGTCTGTCCAGAGGTCGAGGACTCTGACCTTCGGATATTGTTTTACTATAACGCCGCTGAGCCAGAAAAATAAGACGGGAATACAAATGGAGACAAAGAAGGAGACGAGGGAACAGACTGCCTCTTGCTGTGGAGGGCTGTGAGCTTGAATGTCACCTACCTCCAGTTAGATCAGGACACGCTTTGCTATTCCCTCCATAAATGAACCTATTAAATCATTTTCGGGTGCGTTTGAGCTTTTACAGGGAGATTGTTAAACAGAAACGATGCAGGTCATTTTTTCCTCTATAGTCTGAGATAAAGTAATGTGCAGTCATGTCCTTAACTTCCTGCGAGTTTCAGGTTTTTTTCTTCTCAGTGAAATCAGAACAGAAGGTGGGATGATAGTATTTTGCATGTAGGTGGCAAACAAACTTCAGTTCTGTTGGGAACAAACTCTGGAAAGGCAAAGCAGCCTGCTGCAGCTTGATAACAGAGCAAGTTCCTAGAAAACCAATCTTTATCTAAATATGCAGAATCACCTGCGGCTGTGAGACACCAAGTGACACAGTAAAGAGTAAAGAGACCGTGAGTGGCATGAAACCGCCTCAGAAGAGCTAACTGGAATTAACTGATTCACTAAATTCAGGCTGCTATGAAAATTTCTATTCTGCAAGCGTAGACCCAATTATGCAGATGTAATTCTCTGTAAGTTTAGAGGAAATCGTGAGATACAAGACAAAAACACTGAAATCCCACCTTGGTAGAGTAAAGAGAAACCCTGGGCCTGGTTGGTTCGGTCTGAGAAGAAGTACAGGATGACAAAGTCTCCCGTGATGTTGACCAGCTCCCGCGGGGGGCTCCGCCAGTCGAAGCGAGCCACTACCTGGTTGGTGTTGCCGTCCAGTAGCTCCACCATGTCGGTCTGGTCGGAAATGTCAAAAAAGGTGAAGTTGAAGAGGATGGCGTAGGAACCAGGAACCTGGATGGTCCAGTAGCAAACACGACTGGCTCCATATTTATCAGGGAAGTCAGGTGAGTAGATCACTCCAGATGGAGAGGTGTAGTTCCCCCCACACGCCCCCACCCGGGCTGGAAGAACGAAAGATCACAAAAAAATAAACTATCAAATGGAAGATTTTTGGGAAATTCTTTTCTCAAAACTGAAGGTTTGTTAAATAAATGACAATCAAATCATTGTAGACATAAAATGTTTTTACATATTGCCACATTTCACTTCATTATAAGTTATAATTATTTAAATAAAGTATCCATCCATCCATCCATCCATCCATCCATCCATCCATCCTCATGGCTCAACGGCTTGTATGACGTGCATGTTTCAGTTTGTAAACACAACCAGTTTTTTGTTCCTGACTGACAGAAGACAGTTTGTGTATATTTTCATGTATTTTGGTGTAAATCTACTGCTGGTCAGTGCTTACTGTCAAAGACGATGATCCAGCCGTCTCCTCCGCAGGGCTGAGTGTGATCGCCAAAACAAACGTGGTTACACTCTATGTTGGACGACTCGCCGCGCTCTCTCAAGTCGACGTCGTTACCACAGAAACAGGCATATCCTGACTCCATCCCAGCAAGCTGCAAAACACAGTTATATTTGCATGAGTTTCTGCCATTTAAAACAGGTTTAAACTGATAAAATCTATTTGACGTGAGGAAATCTGATACGGAAACGATGTGAGACACAAAAGGAGCAATTTACCACGTGATAAAAAACATTGTTCCTTTAAAACATGAGCCAGACTCTGTTTTCTCTTTGATGAATATAATAAACTTTAATCATATGACCATATACATTTTAAACTGCAGTTCACCTTGTATCATTCAAATGTTACTAAACTGTTCTTGAACGTGTGAAACAACCAAAACCTTCAGCCAACCGGACCTCGACGACTTGTTCTCAAAGGAGTTGTTGTCTTTCATAAATGGACACCGTTGTTCAGGTTTCAGGCCCTAAATGAATACGGGAAAGTGCTACATCATCCCCACTCTGCTTTTTTATTTATTTTGTCATGGATTAGGAATTCAGTAAGTTTCTGCTCTTCATACAGTCTGTAGAACTACATCCTTGTTGCGTCGACCTGAATACTTCCAGAAGAGAAAAACAAACAGCAGGTTGCTGCTTCACTCATCTGGAATGCTCTCAGTCAAAATGTGACATGGGAGCAAAATTGACGTGCACCAAGGACGGTGACAGTAAAAGGATAAACAGTCTGTGCCAATCGTTCACTGTTTCCTGTGACAGCTGTCTAAGTGAGGAGGAGGAGGACCTGTCGGTGTCTGTCAATGGAGACGGAGGTGAACCGGACAGAAAATCAACACCTGGCTTGTTTTCAACTGCAACAATGGTCAATATGGGAAAACACTGAGGGGATCAGCAGGGGCCAAACAACCATCATTTCCTGGTTTGAACAGGACATCTGACAGCTGAATAAAAAAGCCATAAAAGCAACAACTGTCACAAAACTGGCCTTAAAAGCAGATAATTTACATAAAAGCCAGCAGGAGACAGCTCATCTCCAGTTTAAACACAATACTGGATGCTTTTTAAAAACGAGTCGGGATGATGGATAAAATACAAACAGCTTGTTTTCATTCCTCACCTTGTATCTCTGCCTCCTACAGAAGCTGATACAGTTCTGGATAGTGAGTTTGTTGGAAGTCTCGCTGGCGCCGGACAGGGTGGGGGGGTCACCGCTGTCTCTGAAGCAGCCTAAGTTTCCTGGCACTGTAGAAAACAAGAGGAGAAAAGAATAAATAAACATCATGCAATCAGTTTTGAGCAAACTGGGTTTCATTCTGAACATTAACATTTTCTATAAAAATGTGAGAATACATTTATGTGTCTCATTTTCACCAGAATGGAGCGTTTGTTTTAATCCAGGTTAACTTAATCCCAACTGGAGTCAACTGGGATGAGTTTGTTTTCTATTTGAAATGGTGAAAATGTGCATAACAAGATACTTCTAATCTTTCAATGAGGGTTTCTGTGGAGATGATAGCAGTTAATATTTTACCTGTTATCATAACTGATTGAATAATTTTAGTTTGTGGAAACAGAGATTAGTTTGGACCAGACAAGCTAACAGCTAGTCAGATACACGGTGAATTTCAGCATCTTAAAACGATTAAAATCTTACTGACATTTCATGAACCTTTGCATCATGGTTAATTTTGCATCACACAGTAAATCAAGCAAAGACAAAATCTGCCAAAAGTTTTACATGCGGAACAGGAAGTGCTGCAGCTGGCGCCACATTTAATTCCTGCTGCAAATGACCAGAAATCATTTGCAAATAGTAGAATGTAAAATGTACAGCAGTGTGAAGGTTTATGACACAGTGCTCTCATGAAACACTATAAAAACTTGTAGTTTTTAACATTTGTTAGCTCATCTGTCTTTCTGTAGAAACACTTGAATTGATTTGGAACTATTGCAGCAATAGTTCAAGGTTTAAGATCACATGTTTAATTTATACTTAACCTTATATAAACAGAACCTCAAGGACATTTTATCATGACACACCAAAAAAGGATTTACACCAGAATAAAACATGAACATTTCCAGGAGGGAGGACAACTATTTGGTTTCTGAGGAAGAAATAAGAGGATAAAGAACATTCAAATGTCTCCGTCAAAGCTGCAGGAGACTCTAAACAAAAAAAAATTAAAATTCATATGTGGCAATTAATTATATCAGATTACAAATGTTTCATTTTAAAATACCTTTCAAGAAAATATTAAACTGTAACAACTGGAAACAATCTGAAATCTTTAATCTACTTTTTATGAGTTTTTAATCTAAAGGTGCATAAAAATGATGTTTGAATGAGAACAATTAATAAACGAAAAATGTGGCTTCTATCTGGGATTGGATTAATTTATTGTTTAATTAATGATTAAACAGTTTTAAGGTCAAAGGTCACCATGTGTGACACAAAACGCACTGACTGGATTTACCAGTGAATATACGTGATGACACTTTTTCAGAAAACATTCAAATATTAGAGTCAGTCTGCCTCCCTCGATCCTCAGCATATTCATCAAACACACTAC
This sequence comes from Pachypanchax playfairii, assembly GCA_006937955.1. Taxonomy (NCBI): domain Eukaryota; kingdom Metazoa; phylum Chordata; class Actinopteri; order Cyprinodontiformes; family Aplocheilidae; genus Pachypanchax; species Pachypanchax playfairii. Next base: position 4,367,138 of record SSNP01000034.1, read on the forward strand.
AATCTCAAATACAATCTATCCAAGTGATTACACACTCCAAAGCCCTTAAATTGAATGTAATAGCTCTGGAAGTGCCAATAAACCCTCCAGCAGTTCTTATTCCATTTATGATTTGTTTTTCATTTAAATGGGTTTACTCGTGTTTTTATTTCAGCATCCTGAAGTGAAATGAATTTGACAAAAAACACAAACTGAGAGCAATTTGCATGACGAGCAAAAAAAAAAAAAAGCTCCAGAAGGGAGATTCATCCAGCCACAGGGTGCAGAGGACCTCATTAAGAAAAGAAGGGCAAAACAACGAGGATGCAAAACTCACAAAAACGTCAAACATTTTCGTTCCATATCAGGGAATTCATTTGATTATGAGATAGATACTAAACACAAGAGAAGGCTCTGTTTATTTGTACAACAGCAGCGTCTCGGGAGGTAAAGTCTGACAACAAGTCCAAAGACAGCAGGGATGTTTGTCTCCCTGATGTTTATCCTGCAGCTTTCCCTGAAATTCTTCTGATGAGATGAGTTCTGCAGCTGACAGCAGGTTCCTCCGCTGACAAACTGGCACAGAAACGACACACACTTGATCCAGTTTTAGTGTCCTGTCCTCATTCTGTTTTGGATTAGATTGATAAAATGCAAACAGTATATAGATTTGCATGCAACACAGTTTAAATATTTACAACACTGCTGCAGTCTAAACAGCTTGTAGTGAACTGAAATAACTTTAAAAAAGACCACACATGGACCTGGTCCCTGAGAAGCCAGTTGTTGATACCAGCATTAAGTTTTTTTGGATGTCACAAAAGCCCATTTACATGCACAACAGATTCTTCAAATTCTTTTGGGTTCTTAAAGAATGAGACACAAAGGCTATTGGAGGAAAAAAAACGTGACATGTTTTAGATTCCATGCAGAATTTTCATCCACCACATACTGGCTGGTAGAAAGAGAAATGACAGAAACCGTTTGCTAACCGCAAAGTGACCGTTGAACCATAATTCGCTCTTGCTCCAAACTGTGTTTGACAAATGACTCGGCAATTTAAAACAAAGTCCGACTCCTTCACACCAGCAATAAATCATAAGCACCATAGCTTTTGTAGCCACAATCAAGCCGCAGCTTTAGAAGTGAATAAATATGGTTGTTTGGGTCATTTGGTTGGACTCCACACGCCTGCAGAGTTACGAGCTGGATTACATGATAGGTTAAAGACAAACATGATAGCAACAGGAATCCCATATTTTCAAAGTGATTTGAAATCTGTTTCTTTCTTACGTGTTGCTCAAGTGTGAACTGGATTGACCCCTGTGAAGCGTGTGCACCAGACAAACAGAACAGAGGAGATAAACACCTGTTTGGGAACCAGCAACCTCCCTCCAAGCAAGGCAGTCAGGTAGAACTTCAATGGGGCTTTTTGAAAAGCAAAGCAAACAAATGCCACTGCAGGGCTCAGCAGCAAGATTAAAGACAGCAAGGCTCTTTTTTCACTTTGCTTTGACAAGAAGATTGCAGGCTGCAGTCGATTTATCGCTCATGGTCCTCTTCTCATCTCAGGCTCTGTGAAGTTCTGGCTTAAGAGCAGCAGGTGGGACTGTATCACACCAGAGCAGCGTAAGAAGTTTACAAGTGACTTAAGACAGAGAAGGTGCTCTGCAATCTGTCTTCACGCATGTACAGTCTTTAAATACAGTGAAAGGGTTGAGTGTGAAAACCCCTGAACGCAGCAGAGTCCCTTACAAACATCTGTGCTGCAGGTGTGACAAGTGCAAATATCTGCATGTGCAATAAAAAAAAAGCACAAACACATTTAAAAAACTTCAAAGAAGTTGTTGGAATTTCGACTTTAACAAGCCAGGAGGGTGGAATGAAGGAAACACAAGGTGCATAAATGCTCCAGTAAGCCAAGACCAGATTGAAATTTTTTGGAGGTCACAGCAGGAGGGGGTTCAGCTGAACACTCACGAATCAGAGTCTGGCAGCCAGCTACATTCGCTCAAAGGAACCATTAGCTGCATCTTCCCACAATGCAATGCGATAGGATGGATGCAGAAGAACTAACAACAGCTGACAGAACATCAACTGAAAGCACATCGGTGAGACGGAGAGGACATAAAGAACATCAAACACGTGCAGCACACTTTGGCAAACACATCTGGTGACGAGTTCATGCAAGCAGGTCGATGAGCTGAAGGGGGACAAACGTGTTATTATGAAAACAAAATGATAAATTCCTATGACATCTGGAGGGTAAAGAGCAGAGGAAACACAAGTAACGAGAGATTTAAAGGCATTTCTAATTATTTAGAAAAGAGTTAGTCTCGTCTCTGTTTGGTTGGAATCACACAGTGTTCCAGACGAGGCAAGATGGAGGACATGAGGTCAAACATCAGGTCAGTGAAATAAATGCTGGAGGGTTTTGGCTGAAAAATGATCCTCACACTTTATCTGAGTCCAGAAGTCTGCAAGACAAGCAGTAATAGATAACAGCAAAACAGCCAGAAGATTAATGGAAATATATCTGATGGTTTTATTTTGCTCCTTTGAAAAATAATTTTTCTTCTCCAGGAAATTAAAGTCCTTCACTACAATAACACATCAGCAGACCTCCTGAAGTCAGAAAGTTCTGCAGTTATTTGGGTTTTCTTCAGCCTAAATGGTCTGAGAGTTATTTTTGTGTTTGGGCATCACTTTCACTTGTGTCTCATGTGGATGATGTCAGAAAACTTCTTAAATCCACTCGTGCATTTTGGGTCACGTAAAGGAAAAGTTCATTATTTTAGTTACTGGTTTGGTTTCCAATGAGAACAATAATAGAAGTCTGACCAGGGACTCCTGCAGACTGAGTAGAACTCATTTTATGGCAAAGTAATTAACTAAACATTTAGTTCTTTGTGGTATAATCTGACTAAATAGTGGCCAAATATAAATAGTTGTTGTTAAAATAAACAGAAATATAAAAAAGGACCGTGTCTTAAGGGTCACGTGGTTGTCTGTCAGTCCCGTCATGAGACTGAAAGACAACAGAACAGGCTGGAGACGTTCAGGCCTGAGAGAAGCTCAACACACCTGAACATTTTGCAATCACTGAAAAGCTGTTTCAGAAAAAACCTCCAGTAAAAATACAAGCAGGCGTGATGAGGCAAAACATCAAACTCCTTCAGAGATGGATCACATGCTTTTCCTTCCAACAGATCTGCAAAACAATCACGAGTTTTTACATGTAAATATTTTAGACTCTTGTGTTTTTTTAATGTTTTTCCTGCCCATTCAGATTTGATTTAACGCAAAGCGAGCTGAAAAAAGACAAAACAGTAAAAAAGCTGTGGGAAACATTACACCTAACAATGATCCTTGAAGTTGCATCACTTGTTCATTAACATCTAATCACAGCTTAACCAGAATCTAAAACGTCATTAGTTTCTCCTTGTTAGAGAGTAATTGTTGTAGAAGACAGGTCAAAGGAGCAGAAGCAGGATTTTAAAAGCTCATTTCTAAAACGATAAAAGGCTCAATGCAGGTCATTTAAAACACAGTTATATATTAGAAACTCTCCCATCGGATCTCAAGCACATTTCATTGTTCTCTGGCCCCATTTATTACCCCTTTTGTAGTACAGTATACTCGATATGTAAACAAATACAGCTGCTGCATTTCATCAGGCCTGTGATTAGTCTTGTTGACTGCACCACAGCCCACGAGAGCACAAGGAAATGGAGAAATATGCCACAGATTCCCCCTGGAGCTTCTGGAAACTCTGCATTGTTTTTCAAGAGGTGGGAATTGCTCTTATGTGTTTCAGCTGCTTTGTTTATACGCCGATTATAAATTCTCCAGCTTGTTAATGGGAAAGTTTGCAGCTTGACATTAAAGGATTTTGCATTGGACAGAGAAGGATTTAAATCAGACAGGCTAACTTTACAAGGCAGATTTTGATGTTTGCATGAGAGAGCGAGATGCAAATAAGGATTATATGTTTATTGCATTCATATGTTTGTTGTTTCAATGTAAAAATTCTCTGCTGGTGAGCGGGGTGGAGGCTGTGTTACAACAAGACAGAGACGAGATCAATGCTCCAGCCTGGGGCCCTGGGATAGTGACTAACCATCTAATTAAAGGGAAGAGAGAAGAACCAGAGGTTTAAATGAATAATTTGTGTCTTCTCAGAGTCCAGGCCAAACAATGCAGAGAAGAGATGAAAAATGGCCACCACGACACATCGCCGCCTCTTCTGTCAAGCTAAATAGTCCATGTCCCGAGGAGAACCAGGAGACTTGATACAGGGACGTTGGAAGATGAAATGATGAGCAGAGACTTTGCAGGCCACCTCAGGTGAAAGTCAAGCACTTCCATTTATCATCAAAGAGACTCACGTCTCATTTATCTGCTGTGGCGGGTCGTCCTGCTAATCTGGAAGCTAAACGGATATGAAATAAATAGAAATATGAAATAAATGTATTGTATTTTAAGATTCCAGATTCTCTAGTTATCATATGCTCTTTAGAAATGTGCAGCAAAACCAAAACTTCTCTTTAAATACTGAAATTCACATGTATAAAAACAGAAGAAAAGTGCATCATTGTTGCATCATTCAGGAAGTCAAAGTGGTGTGAAACAGCTGTTCTGATGCAGCGAGCTTCACAAAAGACCTTCAGACGCAATAAAGAAGCTTTTCTCTTTTTATTTTTATTGGAAGGAACTTTTAAAAGGCTACAAGGAGAAAAAACAACACAAAGATCTAAGATCCCTACTGGCCCCTTTAAAGAAACATGAATTAACAAAATGACTTTAAAGAATCATAAAATAGTCATTTTCCTGGAGGATGATTTGTCTTCAGACAAAATGCATAACTTTTAATTTTGTTTGTTCCACACTTTGACAGAACTGTTTGAAGGAAAGCCCTGCTGCCTTACAGCAAGAAGGTTCGGAGTTTGAAACCTGACCGAGGTCTTTCTATATTGGGTTCACATGTTCATGTGCAGCTTTACTCTGGGATCTAGTTTCCTCACACAGAACATCAACATGCATGTCAGGTTAATTGGTGACTCTTAATAGGTCCTAAGTGTGTGTATAAATGCTCATCTGTGACCCTGTGATGAACTGGTGACCCATCCAGGATGTAGCCCCGCCTCTCACCTGAGGCATCAGCTCAACCTGACCCTGAACAGGAACGAGCAGGTACAGAAAATGATAGAAGTGATTAACAACTGAAGAATCCTTTTAATTTAATGTTGCTGTTAATGAATATATCTGGCATTAATTTAATCAAAAGTTTATCATCTAACAAAAAGGAAAAATAATCTGTCCTTCGGTTTTTTCTTTCAGGCTTTGAAAACCAGAAAAAACACACAATTAGATGAAATACTCATATTTCTGATAAAAACAAAGGGTCTACCCATAAATGAACAAAAAGTGCCTTTTAGAAATTAAATAGATTCCTGTCATATAAGTTATTTACATTAACCGCTGACTGAACTGAGATGAACTTTACTGCTGCATCCAGGCTGCACACAGCTCCAGTCTAAATTAATGGCTTCTGATGCTCCTTCAAAGGGGTTTATTATCACTATATATAAAGTGACCTGAGGTGAACTTTTTTCTTAAATAGAGTGAAATGTTTACAAAGCTGAGAACATGAGACATAAAACCAAGATACTCATATGATTCCTATTGATCCAGAGTTTTACACACATTTATTTAAAATGTGAAAGATGAAACACACACACACCCAGAGCAGATGCATTAGGGATCAAACACTCTCTAAAATACCCATTAAAGAATCTGCAATCATTTTACCGTTGTAGAGCCTCTGGCTCTGAGCCACCGCTGACCTGCGATTCATCTCCTCTTCTTGAGACGAGCACTAAACAATAGCCGATCCCCTTGTTCTCATTAGCAAACATTCTACAAAACCAGCTAGCCTCGTAATCAATACTTTTAATTCTCTAATGGCCCTGGATGATTTAACCCAGCCGCGTTGACAGAACCAGGAGCCACATGCAGAGCAGCTGAGATGAAATCTACAGGTTTGTTTCAGTTTTTTTTTCCTCTTTAGGCAGGTATTTGCCTCTGAGGGCAGATTATCAGAAGGTTAGAAGTCAGAGAGAGAAACTGAGCTCCTTTAAAGCCTTAACATCTACTGTGGGTGGCAAAGTTGAGTAAAATGTAGGTAAAAAGGTGTCCATGTCCATTCATCTTAACTTTCAAACAACTAATAAAACAGCTTTTTAATAAAAGCCACATTTTTGTGACAGTAAGTTGTTTGTGATAAAGTTTTTATTCACATTCAGCATCTCTTTCTAAATGTTTAAAAAGGCAGACACATGACAAGTCCCTCAGCTGCAGCTGGAACATCTGTAATTAAAAAAGTTACTGCTTCATTCATTTATATTACTGTATTAGTGGACTGAAAAAACTCTACCATACAGCACGACTGAGTACAGCCCAATACTGGTTCTTAAGATATGGAATTTCAGCAGTATTTTATAAACAAAAGGGTTTTAATCTGAAAATCTAAATAAGATTAGATGATACACGTCAAATATCAAGGAACAAACACAGGAACACACCCTTCTGCTCTCAGTGAAGCCTGAACACGGTTCTGTTTGCAGATTGAAGGCATTCTTGTGGTAAAATCAAGCATCAGACCACCAAATGAAAATATTCTGTCTCTAAAAACAATAAGAGTGGAATAAATAACAATAACAAACCCTGAGACATATGCCGCCATGAGGCAGAGCTGATACTGTATTTTAATGGGCTTCATTTCCAAACCACATAAATTACTTGTTTCAACCTCTTGCTTGTTATTTTAGCTACACTTTTTTTTCCTTATCTAAGACAATTATTCATGGCATTTGACTTTTACAACTTTCCCTTCAAAGGGATTCGAGCAGATTCCTCTTAGGTGTCTCTAAACTTCAAAAAAATCATTTAGCGGCATCATAAATCTATTTTAATTAAAGCAACAGCTCATTACTGCATATTTCAGTGAAGGTTCAGCAATAAAAAAAAAAATCTCCACCCAAACACATTATATTATCTTAATGTTGTCAAGGTGTGGCTGATTCGCCGGTGGTGTCGATGAGTATTGTTTCATGATGACAGACGGGTAATCAACCTTTTCCTTTTCAATGTTCATGTAGACAAAAGCAGAACATTCATTAGTAGAAGCATCTTCGTTTGTGAAACATTCAGATGCAAACTCGCTGACAGCTCGATAACAAAGATGTACCTTAAAATAACACAAAGAACGTGGGAGTTATGGAAGATAATAAGACTCATTATCCAGCAGCTAACGTGTCTTATGCAAAAAGAGCTAAAAAACTCAAAATCATCTTCTTTTAAATACATACAATTAAAGTTATGTGCACAATGTTGGTTGTTTATAATTATCTTAAGAAAAAAGGTGTCAATTTGTTTTGTGTACTGACACATTTAAAATCCACTGAAGTTGCAAAGTATCACCGTGTGATCTTAATAATAAACATCGATTTTAAAAACTCCCAGCCGCATCTCAGAAGCACAGAAAGACACTGTGGTACAACAAGTTTTTCTTGGTTATTTGCTGTTGATAGATGAACTCCCAATGTGTAGATCAAAGGAACTTTGTCTTGGCTCGTGCTCAAGGACTTCGCCCTGATAGTTTCACCCTGTCAGTCAAATTCATTCAGGACATACTGTTTAATGTGTGTCAGCTTAAAGCAACCACACAAAAACAAAATGTCTTTGTGGAGTAAAACGCTGTAGGGAAGTCATCATGTCACAAAAACAAGTTCCTCAGACCGTCTCAGCGAAGAGAAGAAGTTATGCTCAAAATCTGCAACAAAGATCTGTAACTGAGTTTGATGTGACTTCACATTATGTTAACGTTCAATGGACTTAGACTCAAAACAAATAGAAGAAAACTGGATTTAATCTGAAATTTTACTGGCAAATTCCAAACAATTCTTCTGTAAATGTGACATCATTAAACTCATGCTGTCCTAAGGCAAAAAATGCTTCTCAATCACTTTATTTAGTTCTGTTTGCGTGATGAGAAAGCTGAAAATTTCAGACATTGCTATGTGAACATGTTTGGAAAGGTTTCCACTGAAGCAAATCGAGTCTGTTACGCAAGAATTGCCCTTCAAAAAAAAAAAACAAAAAAACAAAACAATGTCAGTTGTGACAAGAAAATGCATAGCTGTGCATTTCGAGGTCTGGAGCTCAAATTTACTGGACATCACTCAGCATGGAAATGTTCATTTAGATGGTAGGCATTAACCACATGCATTTTTGAAATGTTTAGTTTCTGCACACGATAACTGCTGCTGGCAGGGATTACAAGGATCAACATGTGTAGTGGCCAGCACTGTAATCCCCACTGTGTGTGTTTTCCTCTACATGTGACTTCTGTATCAATGTGTTCGCCACACAGTCACCAGGGTGGCGTGATCCTCGGTGACAGGAACCCAGCTAGATAGAAAATGAAGTGTTGGCAGGCTGTGCAGGTGCCTCAGCGAGTGACGACCATCTACCGACCGCGCAACATCAAACATAAGCAAAAAAGTAGACAAAACTGAGGCAGAGACCAAACAAAAACCAGACTAAATGGAAACAAAAACCACTGGTGCATTTTCTCTGCCACACAACTTTTCAGGCTCTGCTCGTCAGCCACAGACTGAGAACAGCAACGCAGAGAGAGCGTCAGCGTTCTCTCACTTGGCAGCGTTTGAATTAAGCAGATTGGGAACAGTTAGCGCCAGAAGGTGAGGCACCACGTGGCGATTGTGGTTTTACAATAGAAGAGACGCAGCAGCCGCATCTAAAAGCTCCCTGCAGGGAGAAATCATGCCCATCGAACGGGCATGTTTACATGATACTAGATGCTCACAGCAAACTTCATCTCATTCTCTCACATAGATGGTGTTTAGAGCCCAGACAGGGAGGGGAGTGATCACACAGGCAAAGATCCCCCACAGTTAGATGCAGTGTATACAACAAGGATGAGTTACACAATTCATAGTACTTGTTGACAAAATTCTGCACCACCTCTCTTTGTGTGGCCTCATCTCACCACAGATAAGGGACAGTGTTGCTGCTTTTCTCCTTCCATCTATAGAACAATGGTTTATTGTGGTACATTATGGTATATTACCCTCAACACACTGAGCTAAATGGACAATGTTCTGAAATAGGCCTCACAAAATTCCCATGTGATACGCACAAGCTCGTACACACACAAACATCACGCACATCCTGCAACACACAGAAGCCAGACAGCCAAAGGGCATCATTAGATGGTCTAATGGGTCCCGAGCAATTCAAACAGCAGACTTCAGTCACGTACGCTACTCAGAGAGGACGACAGTGGACTAGCTGAAGCGGACGAGCAACTCCAGAGTCCTGCTGATAACAAACACAATGAACTGTTAACACAAAAGTTTTAGTGTCAGTTGGCTGATTACTACTGTCCATCAGTTTACTTCAAGTTCAAACAGGTCAAACACACACAGTTCTGTTTATTAGTCTGAACAAGAACAACTAGGACGAACGTTCCACCAGATTCCATCAGGAAGCCTGAAGACAGCTTTTATTTGCTTAGTAAAGTTAAAGACTTTCATCTTTGAGTCTTATTTTATAGGAACTGGTTTTTTTACACAAATGAAGCTCCTAATAGGTTTTTTCCTCTTTATGACTTTAAGTAAATATAAAGATGGTTTAAACATGTTTTCACTGTTTTTGAATTTGTCCACTTGTTACTGAATAACAAACTGTATCCAAACTTTTGACTTGTTGTTTTCATCTACGTTTTATTGTTATCAGATAAACTTCAAGATTTTTTTGGCCAGTTAAAAGCTCCTTTTCACTTCCTGTTTTAATTCCTTTTTGTGCGTCATGTGATTTTTTTTTCCTTCTAAATTCGGCTTTGAATAAAACTATGTAAAATCTACCTTTTTGTTCGCTGCCTCTAAAACCAACAAATTTACAGACAAATCCTGCCCATCCATCAGCTGTAACTTCTTATTGTTTCAGATGAACACATGAAGGGTGAAGACAGCTTGGATGCATGGAATCCACAGTTGTTGACCCATTCAGTGCCTCTTTAGGTTCTAAAAGGAACCCAAAGCACCCAGAATGTACAGAGGCAGAACTCAAACTCTCTTAATCTGAAAACGTCCAGTTTAGCATGCGGCTGTGTTTAATGTTAGCGTCTGTAGTCAGAAAGGATGTGAAACACTGCTAACCGGCTCCTTAACAAATCAATTCTACCAACATATCAGAAAATCTAAAATCTATTAAAGAATATGGAGAAAAAAAGAGGAATAAAATAGAAATTCAGCGAGATCAAAAGCTAAGACGCAGAGGATGATGACATAAAAATAAAACGGGATGTTGTTCATGACTGAAAAGAAAAGAGAAACATTTTGAATAAACAGTCTGACAAGAGCTTGGCTTTCGGTTTATAAGATTCTTTTAGTAACAAAAGGAATGCAATAACACCCCTGGCCTAAACAGCTTTGGACTTTTTACACAAAGCAAAGAATAAACTGTTGAAATAACCTCAAGTTAAAAGTAAGCAACATCAGGACAAGTGACACTTTCAGCACTAAATCTGAACCTGCTCTGCAAGAATTTTGATCTTTAGCATGAAAAACACACCCAGGACTGTTTTCAACAGCAGTGATTAAAAAGGTGGAGGGAATTAAATTAATATGACTAAAACCCAGAACCACAAAATATTCATGTGTAAACACACAATCACACATATTGATGCAGGGATTAATAAAACTCACACATAAGTGAAGAACAGATAAATGTGTCCACAAACTGGCAGATGCACAAAATCACTTGCACCCAGAAACATGTCAAAACAAGCTAGAAAGCCAAAGGGGAAACCTATCAACACACACATACACACATGTCAGGGTAGATTCTTAACACCTCGAGGTCACGGTGATCCTGAGTGGCTGAACGGAACGAAACTAAATATCCTTCTTTAGTTCTTTAAAACATTTCATCCTAATCTAAACAACTTCTTTCTAATAACAAAGAAATAAAGTCCGGTTGGCTTTAATTCAACCACTTCGGACACTTACACCCAATCAGTGACTGACAACTTGCATTAAAATAAAGACAGGCCCAGACACAGCAGGAGGAGGGGTGACGGGAGGCAATTAAATACATTTTTTAGATGATAATAGTTGTGTACAAGTACTGCAGTCTGTGAAACTATTCAAAGCAAGTGGGAAGATGAGTGTAGTAATAAAAGCTGGCTCACTCCGGGCACAGGGAGGAGGGAGCAGAGGGGAAGAAAGAAGCAGCAGTCTCTTACTCTGACATGTAGGAATATCACAGTATTTCCAGTAGATTCCATCTTCATGATCAGCGATGTAGCACCAGGGTTGAACATCTCCATCAGGATTCCTGAACACAAAGAAGGGTCAAATTAACAGTTACGTGTAAAAACAAACAAACAAATCTCCTTCTTCAGACGTGATCAATTACAAAAATAAAAGACTTAAAAGTTTTTCAAAAGTCTGAACAGGCGTTTTCCACCTCTGGATCCTTTGCAGACAAACATAAACCAAGACTTTATGATCCAGATTAACTGTTAATGAAAACGGTGATTAACTGCAGGGATGAAACTGCACTGCAGCACCGGATATGTGCTGTTCTACATACAGCAGACACTTGATTTGATGTAGAATATGTTGAAATCTGATATCAGGGCAAAAACATAAGAAGAAAGAGACATGATACCTGAAGCTTGTCTGCACTGAACCCAATGCTCTACAGTGCTTCAGAAGATTATTTTAGACATGTCAATCATTCTGATTTGCAACCCTTGGTGCTCATTGGTCTTCCTCTGAACACTGGAGGCTTAATCATACATGCCAGTCATGGCCCAGACCAAAAACTCTGCTGGAGGTCAGAGGAAAGGCTCTTTGTTCCGGGCCAGACAGACACAGCCCCAAAAAAAAATAGAGAGAGACGGGTGATGGGGCCATGCTTTTGTCTGGGGCTGCAGCGTCTTTTGAACCTCGTCAAGGCACTTTTAACCCATCATAATAAGGCTGAAAGGCCCCTCGGTGCTTTTCCTTTTCAGTTTTACTTACAAAGCAATGAGGAGTGGGGCTGAAGACAGAAATACCTAAAAGCTTTGTGCAGGCTCAATATCTCCAGGGAAATCATCCAGCTTTGCAAATCAGAACCCTTGTGGAAACTTCAAAATTATTAGGAAATGAAGTAAAAGCAACCACAATATGCACTGGAAGTTCAAACTAATGCTGTTTTAGCTCCTAAAGCTCTATTTCAGGATTTACCGTGAGCTGTAAAAATACACTACTGGTTGGCTAAAAACGCCTTCTAATGTGACATCCTTTTTTTAGCCTCGGCTGTAATTCCCAGAAACCTTTTTCTCTCTTGACACACCTCATTGTAGCATCTCGAAAAAGCCCTGCAGTGATGCCCTATCCTCTTTCACTTTTTGTGTGCGACGTTGTGAAGGGCGTTTCCAGTTCTTTTCTTCTCTGATAAAAAAAAACACTACCCAGAGTATCCTCCTTGTCTTTTCAGGCTCAGGATGAAATACACACAAAGATATCATTGTGAAAAGGGAAGATGAGTCTGATTAAAGCGTTCACTCTCAACATTTAGTGCTCATTTGAAGCCTGTCAGTAACAAGAGAATGTGAAGAAAAGTTACATCACTTGACTTAGAAATTTGCCATTTTCACAGATTCATCTCCAATAAATATCACAACTCTAGATCTGTTTGTTGCTCCACCTAGAAAGGAATAAGACACCTGTTTGTTTGGCCTGAAGCTGCTATTTAAATAGCAAAAACTGGGCCAAACCATCAAAACATACAGCATTAAAGCCCTTCTCTGTGTCACTATTTATTGCCTGTCAACATTTTATAGTTATTTCTGAAATAAGGATCCAAAACATTATGTAAGATTGCCACTAATGTAATTTACTGCACTTTCTTAACCGTCCCCTAAGGAGGCAGAGATAAATTACAAGCTGACATTAAAAGCCACCTTCAGCAGACCTCCCATGTCACACCTGACCCTCTGAAATCCTTTATCAGTATGAGGTGGATCCCTCCCTTCCTCACCATCATCCACACTGTTAAACTGAACAGGGAAGTCCACATGATAGAGTAACACAGCTGGTTCTTCCCCAAGGTGCTACACAGTGTGTTTTTTTACTCCTGTGTGCACCTGAAGAGGAGAAACAGAAGGTGAAGAGTAGACAGTCTCAGATTAACTGAGATGCCACAGCAGATAAAAGTGGACCTTGATGGATGGAAAACTGTTGGTTTAACCCTGCGGCACAAAGATGCAATCCCTGTGGAGAAGTATGAAACTAACTGCCACTCAGAGTGTCTGAGTGTGAGTTTCTAGGGAATTTTTGCAGGATTGCATTCCCTCCTGTGTGTGTGTGTGTGTGTCAGTGAAGGATTGTTTGGCTCTGATCAGAAGAGCTTGTTCAAACATTCCCATACCTAGAGGTAGAATACGAAAGATGTTTGGACTCTTAATTTGCGCAATTAGGTTGATTGAGTCATTTTTTTGCTGCGAGTAAGTCACACATTTCAATACGGCGCCAATTACAGCTCCAGTGCCTCACAGACTCTCCAGCATCTGAAAACAGGAGCGTCCATCAGAACACAGGGGGAAACAGCTGTTCACAGCTGGCTGCTGCTCGAACACTTTAAGAACATCTTTAAAATGCCCGGTGCAGTAAAATATATAAAAATCTTTTACATCAAACTATTTTTGCAAAGTCTGGGAATAGCGCAAACTGATTTATTATGAGATTCTACACTGATGATGTAAAAAGTCGATAGAAGAGAAACTTCCCTCATTTGTGGGAGGAGAAACGTTAAATGGAAAGTGGTGATGAGAAGCCCGTCAGGATGGAGATACGAGGTCAACAGGAGATCAGCGTCTGGTAATTTACTGCGTGATAGAAGACACTTTAATTGATCTGGATGATTTAACATGCAAACTGTGCAACATAGAGCCGAGCTGATAGAGTCGACTGTCCTCTGATGACTTGTGTTAACTCATGGTTGTGATGTCAACGTGTGAAGTGCTTCATTTTCCCTGACTTATGTCTCCAAATCACAAATTCACCTCAAATACAAAGAATGTTTTATTTATTTGCATCTGCTCTGTGAAGAGTTTTGGTTTCTAACACACAGAAAGTAACAGTTGAGACTTCTGCCTCTATTAACGACATAGTGATGATAGAAATTGGATCATTGTTTCTAGATAATGATCTTTATTTCTGCACCATCATGTAATGTTTTCTTCAGTGTGGATCAGCAACGCCAAGTGGTACAAACTCAGACTCACAGTAACAAAATTATTTGCTCCAATTAACTGCATTCAGATCATTTTGGGTTGTACTGCAAGAATAAGTCAAGGACACATTTGAAGGATTTGAACAAAAACAAACAGTTTTAGTTGGTAACTTTAGAATTGAATTAAACATGGACAGAATTACTTTTAGTGTTTGAAATTTTAGCCAAAATTAGCTGAACGTTTCATCTTTCATCCGTCTGACTGTTTTTGCAGTTCTTTCACTGGAGTGTGTTTAAGTTTTAGGTTATTTTCAGTTCTGTTTAAAGTTGTTCGGTGATATTAATGTTAGAGCTAATTTATCTATTTTTCCTTTTTCTTTGTGACACCAGATCCGTAAATCACTTCATTATCTGGACAAAGACCCAAAATGTTTGTCTAAAATAGAGTTATTTGACTCTGAATAAAACATTTCATACCAAACTGTCTTATTAATCTTATGCTTTTATATTTTCTCGACATATTTAGTACCTTGATTAAACCTCACAGAACAAAAACATTCCTTCACTTTATCTTTACATAAATTATAGAAAATTCTTAGAAAAATCAAAAATAAATAATCTGATTCTAACAGATTTGGTGTACCTGTATTTTATTATATTATGAAAATATAATTACTTAATATAAGTATGATGTTGACTAACACTGTGTACTGAACAGTCTTCATTGTTTAATGGATTAACTTGATGAGATAAAGATGAAAAGACTTGGTCATTATATGAAGTAATATAGTTGCTTCATTATCCAGGACAAAATTCAGAAACATATTTTCAATGAACATTAATAGAAATGTAGAATGTTCAATTGAATTTCTCAAAAACAGCCTGTAAAAATAAACTATTCACTTTTAAAACTTTACTAAAATTCCTAAACTGTTTGTATTTACTAAAGAGTTTGATTCTTTCCCTTTAAAAATTACACCTGCAATTTGATTAACTTTTAACAAACAGCAGTCCATCACACATTGGGCAACTTGGCTGAAACTTCTCTGACCTCCAATTTGAACCTGACATCATGAAAACTCAATTGCAATCCTCTTCAGGAACACCACTCACTCTGGCATTTCCATTATCTCATCTATGTAAGGGAAAATCATTAGAAGCCATACTGAACACTCATAAATTTTGCAGTACACATACCTGCATATAAACAGCCATGAAATGACTGGTAAAGCTATTGAAGCACTCAGTGAACCATCACGCGCGTCGCACCGTCATACTAATGCACCATTCCAGTACCAGCCTGAAGGAACAGTCGATTGGACGGAACGATAAACGTAAATCAGGAATTTGATTTGTGTGATGTTCCCATGAATGTCATGAAGGTTTAAGAAAAGGTCAATTTGGGTTTTAAGGATTGATTATAAATGTCTTGTTTGAATAGAAAAGTGCACTACAATTGCAAAGCAACGCTTGAGCATCAGAATTAGATCATTTATGCCTTCGTCTTGGTCGGAGCTCTAATTCTAACCACCGGGATGATTAGTACTTACTCGCTGCTGAAATGAGGCTTCCTACATCTACAGCTTAAACACAAGAGCTCTTGTCCTTTTCTTTAGGCATTCTGCTCCTTTCTTTGCAGGGGAATAATGTGACATTTCCCCTCAGCCCAGTTTTTCTCTGTTTTCACTGGAGTATTTTATTGCAAGCTGTAAAGATGAAATGTGGGGGTTGTTAGAGAGCCTTTTCTTCAGCACCACTCCGGTGCCTTCTCGTCTAAAACCTCCAGTGATAGGGTGAAAAAGTCTTCTCAGAGTTCCAACATTTGATACAAGCTTAAAGCAGTGTGTTAAAGTTGAGACATGTAATGATTCCCGACCCCCCGGCTTTGCATTATCCACCTGTGCTCTGGCCTCAGCTCTCGTGTCTCAGGACTACGACTGGCCTCAGGGTTGGACAAGCCAAAACAAAACCTCTGTCTTGCTCTCCTACTTCCACCTCCCCTGTTGTTAATGCTTTAGCACCCACTCTGTAGACCTAACCATCAGAATCAAGAAAAGGCTAAAACTCACAAGTGAGAAACACAAATCAGGTGGGAGGATGCGAAAGTCTTTCGAAGGTTAAAAAGATTTAGAATTAATTTGAATTGCAGTGTGCGTCTCATGTAAATCAGGAGATTTGCAACCCAAATTGGATGACAGAGTACGAGACATGACTGGAGAAATCAACCTCAGAAGCGACTGTTCTGTGATCAAGTAAATCAAATATTACACATCTTCCTGTGAAGGGGGGGTGTAACTCTTATAGATCACAAAAAGTTCACCCAACTGTGGAAAGACAAGTGAAGGCATGCACAAATACTTGACCTTGTGCAGACATGCCATAAATGCCATCCCTCATCTTCTTACAATGAAGTGGTCACTTTAGTTCTGTGTGGGAGGATTCCTTCAAGGAGGGTGTCTGACACAGTTTGAGAAAAGCTGCAGTTTCAGCTCAACAGAACAGAAATCACTCTTTCAGAAAAACTAAATCTGCTAGCTGTCAACGAGCTGCCAAAGCTGCTGACTGCACGAGAGGCCAAAAAACAGCCAAATCCAAACAATGAAAATGTACATTTTGAACCGTTTGTAGACATAATGAGCTCTTAATGTTCAGGGAACGCTCACCTCAATACTCTGCATATATCCAACTCATAAATCTTTCAAAATCCCATCCTGTCCAAGTAAGAACTAAATCTGACCAGCTCTACTTCAAAGCATCACCGCCTTCTGAGTTTACAACCAAGACTTGGAGAAATGTTTCAAAGGCTTCGAGCCGAGGAAGGGAGGGATGTTTTGTTTCCTATGGCCTGAAAATCTGGGCCAAGCCACTGTTCTGGACGTCTCGGTTAATTTCAACCGACTCACATAACAGTGGAACTCCCTGGAAATACACAAGTATGACAGTTATTCATGTGACGCTGACAGTTGCTCTTGGAGTGTGACTAGCGGATAGAAAATGCCTTTCTGACACCCAGGGGCCATTGTGTCCCCTCACATTTCAGGGATGAAGGATAAAGATTTGCTTACACAGGCTCACAGCATGTTTGCATGCTTCTGATGACAGGGCTAAATACCGTCTTTAAAATATTCAGAAGTCAAAGTCTGTGCAGGTCCCCTGTGTTCAAAACCCTTTGAACGATGACATCAACCTGACTCTAAATTTTTTAGACATTCATAACTCAGAGTATCCGCAGGATGCTGAGTTTCCAAATAACTTCCATCTTTAATGAAAAAAAGAGGAAGAAAAAGAAAAGGAGAAAAACAACTGAAGTAGGAAGGATATTTCTTAAATAATATTCTATGCTATATTTTAAAATTAGAACAACATCTAAGAAAAATAATACAACTTCCAAAATGTTGGTTCCACAGAGGTGTCCGGTTTGTGAGGTTGCAATGTTGGACCCAGGTGCAGCGAGGGTGTGGAGAAAAACAAACTGAACGGGTATTAAGGCACAAGATTTTAATAAAGAAAGTAAAATGCTGACGTGTCAGCAACACAAACTTACATGAGGTGACAACCGAGGAATGAGTCCAGAGATGACAAACAAAAAGTAATCCATAGGGGAAGAAAAACCATAATCCAAATGAGATAATCTGAGACGGGGAACAAGACTGAGAGCTGAGACTAGGAACGCGAACTAGAACTGAGACTGAGACACATGATACTAAGAGCTAAGACTGGGGCACTATGAACAGAGACAGGGACTACAACTAAGAACAAACCGACACTGACTAATAAACACATGAGACTTAAATACAAAAACCCTAATAATAACTGATTACAAAACTCAAAACACCTGAGGACATGGGGAGAAACAAACACAGGAACTAATCACAGAAACAAGAAACACCTGAACGGAAAAACACTAGACTGAAGAGACAAGCTGAACTGACAAGATACTGAATGACACACGAGGAGAACAGGAAGTATAGACGTAACCAAAATAAAAGCAAAACAGGAAACTAGATGACTAAGGAAAATAAAAGCATAACAAGACCTAAGACACCGAATGAGAACAAAAGGAAAAACAACTGCTGAAAAACCAAAAAGCTACAGCATGAAATAGAACAGACAAAACCCCAGAACCTGACAAGAGGTCCTTTACTTCCTGTTTCTAATTTCTGTGTTTGACTCATTTAGCCAACATCAGCCTCAAATTTAATCTCAGCTAATGTGTAAAACATTATATTTTGATAACAAGATGTGTTTGTAAAGTCACGAAATGATTAATAAAAAAGACAAACATCCAAACCAGCAACAGTATAATATGTTTTTCATATTTGTTCAGACTTCTTTTTGTCTTTGTTTCATTTCCTGTGTAACTGTTTAACATCTGAAGGTATCTCAAATGTTTACACCACTGCATTTATTATCACATTTCAAAAATATATAAAACTTGTTTCTGTGATTTAATGTGCACGTTACACTGCAGTTCATCTGTATCATCAGAACATGCGTTCCATTTAGTCCCTTAAAGTATTTTAATAGATCTTTGACCAGATTTCCCAAAAAAACACAACCTCCATGAGGAGCGAATGTCCATGCTTGAAAGGGACACTCACCTGCAGTAGTTGTGTCTTCCCAGACCTCCTTCTCCGTTGGGATATTTAAGGGTGTTGTAAGGATGCTGAAAAGTCTCATTCCAAAAGAGGCAGGGCTTCCCACCGATTAGGCTGGTCTGGTTCTGGAGGCCTCTGTAATCCTCTCCGTTGGCAGTATAACACTCTGAAAAAATTTAAAAATAAATAAATTAAATGAAACCAGAAGGAAATAATCACAACCCAAAGTTTGGCATAAGAGGTCAGATATATATTTAATAAGACATTGTTGAAAATATTTAAACAGGAAGGTAAAACGCGCCACATGTGACCAGCTTTATTGAAGCATCTGGTTTCTGTGAGATAACAACAGTACTTTTAAAATATTTTAATGCTTCTGGAATGATTATAAATGGTTATACCCTGTGCACAGACCCGATACTTTTTAAGCTCAAGCCAAAAGTATTAAAGCAAAATCAATAAAAGTATTGTTTCAATTAATGCTAACATACAATCAGATGGGCGGAAATGCCTCAAAGACATACAGCATAAGCAAACATGGCTTGAATTTGGAAGTATATAACAACCATATGTGAACGTTGGCTTTCCAAAGAAAAACAATAGCGGGAGAAAAAGATTTTTCTTCTCTTAAAGAGGGAATTCAAATAAACAAAGTCTGATGGAGGGTTGATGAGCGATCACCACTCAGTGCGCTGAGCCTCGGGGAGATCCTGTCAGGAGATCTTTTATAACTAAAACCAAATTCCTCATTTGATGGCATCACTGTGGAAAACAAAATATGGTTTGACTGTCATGATTACGCTCAGTGCAGGTGTTTAAAACTGATTGATAAAGTAAGTGATACTCTTAAACTAAACAATATAATATACAACAGACTGAGTCAAGCTGTAGTTTACAGAGATTAAAGTTTGAGTCCAAGTTTCCACCAGATTGGATAAAAGTTGTGGAAATCATCATTGTGTAATATTTCTCAGTTGAAATAAAACAAAACTGAATGAGATTTAAAATTCAGACAAGTTCACCAACATTACTGGAGGTGATACCGATGTATTCAGTTTAAATAGAAAAAAAAAGACATTTATTCATCAGTAAATTGTTATTATTTAGTTAAGAAAGTGCAAAGCTGCAAATCTTTTGCATAATAATGGTAAGAAAGTACAACAATTTAATCAAGTGGATATTTCTTACAAATTATTAAAAGTATCAAAATTGTTGGAAAAAATACGTTTTTAAAAAATAAAAGTTCAGAGTCATTTTTGACTTTGAAAGACACTCTAGTTAAACATTCCCAGTAACCTGAAGAGCAGTGAAATGTCTTTCATAACTATCCAGATTATTTCCTTGCAGACTGGAGATAAATTCAATAACTGAGTGAAGACAGGAAGAAGGGCCCGACTACAACACCACCATCTAATAATGAAACATAATCATAGATTTTTTTACATTTTACAGAAAATAGTTGCAAAAACTGATGTCGTCAAATAGAGCAACACTGTTATGATGATGGGGGATCGGAGGATAGTGAGCATGATGTCAGCAGGAGTGGTAAAAAACACAGAATTAATTCAGAAACAGTGTCAAGAAGAAATACTTGATTATGTTAGTTATTTTTAATGTGGCCAGATAAATTATTTAGTGCTAATGAACTAATTTGACACAGTACCTGATAATCAATTAACACAGAAAGGATAGCACTTGTTTGTTTGGTGGATCTCTGTGGGATCTTGTTAGTTAAAGCAGAACTAAGTAAGTTTTGCTCTCGCTCTCCCCCTACTGGTCCCCTGTGAAAGCTCACTGTC